>JAWNLW010000454.1:3320000-3912500 GCA_035042075.1 Drosophila macrospina | reverse complement strand
GAGCAGCATCGCAATGTCAAGGGTTATTACCAGGATGACGACGATAACATTGTGTTCGAGGACTTTGCCAAGATGCGTATGAATAATGTGAATATGGCCGATTAATCGATCGCATCGCATCGCATCGAATTGTTACCCAACCTTGGCATTGTTGTGAATGAATGAATGAATTATGAAACACGAATAGAAACCTATCGAAAGCACTGAAAACTCTAAAACTGAAGGAATATAGCTTTGTTGCAGCAGTCTCAAGTCTCATTCTGGAGAGGGGGAGTTGGAGGGGGCCACAAACTTTGTATTATACGTTAACTCTAACGCTCTCTCTCTCTCCCTCTCTCTCTCTCTCTGTGTGTCCAAATCTATACAAAAGTCTCGTAGATCTGGCGTTGAAATGTTGTCCTTCTTGTATTACGTAATTATAAATGTATTATGATCAACTAAATATTTAAAACAAACACTTACAGCGTTTAGAATTCTTGTAAATTATAGCGTATTTCTTGCAGCGTTACAACTCTGAGAATTGTTGAGAATTGAATTGAGTTGTGTTGGCTTTCAACTTCAGAAGTCGAATGAGCCGTTGAGCTGCGCCAGCCAAACGAGGAAGACAGCAAAAGGCAGCAGCGGCTTTAGGGGTTGCTCGCTCGGGGGGGTTGTTTGCAAGTTTCCGCAACAGCCATAGGTCCTGTGCAACCCCCTAAAACCAACAGGCAACAGGCTGCCACAGTGGCAAGCAGCCAATCAGCGTCGGGCTGTCGCTTCCGCCTGCTGCTAAGGGGCATTGAAAGTTTATGAAGGTGCAGAAACATTTATATGCTAAATAGTTAAGCTTTGAACTTGTTGTTGTTGTTGCTGCTGCTGTTGTTGTTGCTGCTGTTGCTGTTGTTGTTGTTGTGCCTGACCTTGATAATGGCTAGGGCCAGCTGGCGTGTCATCAGATCTCTGCGCCTTCCCAGAGATGCGAGTGTTGTTTGCATAACTGCCACGTAACGGCCACAACTTTAGCTGCATCATTGGAGCAGTGGAGCATTGCACAATTGAGGGACTGGGGCAGCATACAATCGATTTCACACACCGCTGACTCCTGTGCAACTGCCACCGTACCAACTTCCGGCATTTGCATTGGCGTGGCCAGAGCTAAAGCCAAGCCCCAATGAATGCCCGCAAAGCAACCTATAAATGCCAATGTTGTTGTCAAAATGCAGCCACAAATTTGACAAGCTTGCAACGTGATGGAGCTGCTAACGTTCACCGCACTGTTCACTCTGCTGCAACTCGTGTTGTTGCCCTCCCCAGGAGCTCAGGCCCAACACTACTATCCACATGGTCATTCGGCACGTCATCAAGTCTACTTGGATGCACCAGCCAGGCTGCGTCGCTATGAGTATGTGCCGACACCGTTTGTGGCAAGTTATGTGGCGCCTCCAGCCGGCCACTATCAACAGCAGACGCCCAACCTGCAGCTGCTCAACTATCGTCCGGGTTATCAGCCACTTGCCTTGGACTATCCGCAACCACAGCCAGCTGCACCACAGCCAGCCACAGCCTTAGGCTCTCTTTACCCACAGTCCACTGTGCTGTATCAGCAACGTGCCGCACCACAAGCGGAGCTGGCCAAGTATCGCTTCGAGGGCAACTACATACCCATCCAGCAGCGTGTGGCAGTTGCACCGCGTCGTGTGGAGGAGCAGCTCTACAATGTGCCGCCAGCGCTCTTCACCAGCGACGTGCTGCATGTGGTGCCCCCACGTGCAGTGCAGCACCATCACCATCAGCAGCAGCAACTGCAGCAGCAGCAACTACAACAGCAACAACTACAACAGCAGCAACTACAACAGCAACAACAACTGCAGCAGCAGCAACAGCACGAGGTGCAAGTGCAACGTCCTCGACGCTTTGCCACGGAGCAGGATCTAACGGAGGATACTGTGGCCGCCGAGTCAAGATCAGCAAGTGATAGACCCATCAAGGAAACCAAATACTTTCAGTAAGCACTCAGCTGATTCATGAATATTCATACGCACACTCGAAATCGTATTCAACAAGCGAGCAAAGCAACTTTGCTATTCGCAAATGATTTAACAAATGTTCGCAGTGCACTCATGAATAGTTACTAAACGTATGCTCACAAATCTGAATCTTTACTTTTGAATACTGCCACTCGTTATTCATTCTCTGTAACTCATTCACTTCCATTCATATAGCTTCCACTTGAACTAAAGCTATTTTCTCTACACTTCAAAGATATTTTCTAGAGGCGATAGATTCTTAGAAAGAAGTTGAAAAATCTCCAGCTTAAGCAGTTTCTTAAATCGCATTCTACACTCATGAATACTCAAATTTACACACGAATCTGAATCTTTACCTTTGAATACTGCCACTCGTTATTCACTCTCTGTAACTCATTCACTTCCATTCATATATCTTCTACTTTCGAGACATTTTCTAGAGTAGAAATACTCTCAGAAAGAAGTTGAAAAATCTCCAGCTTAAACAGAGTTTCTAAAGCGCATTCTGCACTCATGAATACTCAAACTTACTCACGAATCTGAATCTTTACTTTTGAATACTGCCACTCGTTATTCACTCTCTGTAATTCATTCACTTCCATTCATATATCTTCTACTTTCGAGACATTTTCTAGAGTAGAAATACTCTAAAAAAAGTTGAAAAATCTCCAGCTTAAACAGAGTTTCTTAAAGCGCATTCTGCACTCATGAATACTCAAGTACTCAAATCTGAATCTTTACCTTTGAATGCTGCAACTCGTTATTCACTCTCTGTAACTCATTCACTTCCATTCATATATCTTCTACTTTCAAGACATTTTCTAGAGGCGATAGATTCTTAGAAAGAAGTTGAAAAGGGTCCAGCTTAAACAGAGTTTCTTAAATCGCACTCTGCACTTAGAATACTTAAACTTACTAAACGTATGCTCACAAATCTGAATCTTTGCCATTGAATACTGTCCCTCGTTATTCACTCTCTGTAACTCATTCACTTCCATTCATATATCTTCCACTTGAACTAAACGCATTTTCTCTACACTTCAAAGATATTTTTTAGAGGCGATAGATTCTTAGAAAGAAGTTGAAAAATCTCCAGCTTAAACAGAGTTTCTTAAATCGCATTCTGCACTCATGAATACTCAAATTTACACACGAATCTGAATCTTTTCCTTTGAATACTGCCACTCGTTATTCACTCTCTGTAACTCATTCACTTCCATTCATATATCTTCTACTTTCAAGACATTTTCTAGAGGGCGATAGATTCTTAGAAAGAAGTTGAAAAGGGTCCAGCTTAAACAGAGTTTCTTAAATCGCACTCTGCACTTAGAATACTTAAACTTACTAAACGTATGCTCACAAATCTGAATCTTTGCCATTGAATACTGTCCCTCGTTATTCACTCTCTGTAACTCATTCACTTCCATTCATATATCTTCCACTTGAACTAAACGCATTTTCTCTACACTTCAAAGATATTTTTTAGAGGCGATAGATTCTTAGAAAGAAGTTGAAAAATCTCCAGCTTAAACAGAGTTTCTTAAATCGCACTCTGCACTCATGAATCCAACTATATTCATTCATAATTCTTATATATATTCTCTTAATTTGAGACACATTTTCATCAGTCTAAATACATTTAAGTAGTTCAAAAGTCTCTCGCTCAATCACACACTCATAAATCGCATTCTACACTCATGAATACTCGCGTTCCTTATGCATTCACAAAGCTTATGCATTTGCTCCTAATTTTAGTGACATTTTCATGAGATTCGATGGACCCAATGCACGCAGTCATGGCCATGTCCTGGAGCATCCCAAGGCGCAGGAGCGGCGCTTTGAAACGCAGCGTGGCACAAATCGTTACAAGGGCGAGGTGGGTTAACTGCATAACATCAAATGCTGATCCACTCAAGCCATTAAGACAACTATTTATTTGGGCCAGGTGATCTGGACGGATCGGCGGGGTGGACACGGCGAGCATCGTTGGGATTTGGCGCAGGGAAAACTCTGAAGTGTTCAAATGAATTTGCATAATTTACTTTAACTCTCTCTCTCTCTCTCTCTCTCTCTCTGTCACTGCATCGCGCTGTCTCCCTCTCGTTCCTACTTAGCGTGTACATATAAAACGTGACTTTTCATAATTTTGGCATATTATTTATTTAAAGACAATGATTTGGCGTGAAATGTGAAAAGTACTGCAAAAGATTTGCATAAGAAAGCAGAGAGAACAGAAAGCAATCTCATTCTTGTCGTAGGTCAACTTGAGCCTGGGAATCCTTTGATGAGTTTCTCACGGACTCCTGCCGAAAAGTGGACAGTCCGGTTACACGACTTTGGGTGGGCCATCAGCGACATGATCAGCAGTCCGCGTTGCTGGCCCATTGGAAAAAGGTCAACGCATTGCTTGGCTATACTTTAGCTAAGAAACTGGTTCTAGTCAATGACCCGAAATGTCCTGCAGTTACTTAGTTGCAACGCAGATAGACAGACAGTCCATCAGACGGCAAATGCGGGTCATATGCAAATGTAACGAGAGTCCTGCCCGAAGGGGGTTGATCATGTCAGATCCGAGATGCAATGGGCTTATCGCCGTCTCGGTCGTTGTCTTGTAAGTCGGTGACCTCAAGGGTTGCACCTCATTTGCATAGATTGAGGCAGTCGTAAAGTGACACAAATGCCCCCTTCGGGCGAGTAATGTCCAGTTCTTGTTTGTCCTTCTACTCTTGAGTCGCAGCTGACCAAGTCGCATGTGATCCAGGTGAACTGCGGATCAACGGCAGATCAATATTGAGACTTGAGCATATGTAAATGTGTCTGTTTTCTCGACAGGCCAATGCGGGTCTAAGTCTACGTCTGCGTCTTCCTCTCCCTCTCACTCTCCCTCTCCTTCTACATCTACTGTCAGTTTTATTGCTGTCCAGAACCGGTTCGTTCTTATGGCCGATAAGGTCATCATGGTTGATTGTAGCGCCGCATCGTTAGTGATAACCCTTGGCTCGCTTGGTTCTCACACTGTTTACTAATTTATGCAAGGACATTGCAAAAGGACACTGCGTTTGCGATTGATGTGGCGTGAGTTCCAGTTTCATTCCCAAACACTCAACCGGTTTGACCGGCCCAAGACTTTGGCTTGGCGAGCATCTTGGGTGACCACGCGATCGCTTGTGAGAACTTCCACATTAGGTGGCCTTTGTCAGCACCCAACAGACGAACAACGAACAACTGCCCGAACTGGTTGTGTCATTCTCCAAACTCTCTTTCTCCTGGCTTTGCCAATTGCTTAAAGTTTCTTAGGGTTAGCACATTGATTTATGCGCAAATAAATTTGTTTACTCGTCATTTCCGAGTGCTTCTGATATAAGAAAAATGGCCACGGAAACTCTGGATTGATGTGAGATCGTATTGTGTCAGTTAGAAAGAAGCAACTCTCTCAGAAGCACTCTACTTGATCGAGGATCCTTAGCGAGAGCTCATTTGTGAAAGCGATTAAATAAACGCAGAGACTTAATTTGTAGGGAGAAAGATCATTGCAAAGACTGAAAGGAACTTAAATAGATTACCATACTAAACTTTAGTAGAAAAATTGCAGAGAAAGATAGAGAAAGAAGGAAATGAACTCTGAGAGATGACTACTTGGTTCAGCAACCTGCGGGTGAGATCGATAAGGAAAGATGTGGAATAACCACAGAGAGAAGGAATATTGGAATAAATATCATGGTAAGGACGGAAAGAAAGTCATTAGTATGATAGTACTCAAAATGATTAGGCTAACTTAAGAGAAAGTCTAGACTTCATTCTTAAAGACTTGATTCTTAATATATATGCTTGAAATGTCTACTTAAATCAGGAACTTATAGAGAAGATTGGAGATTGATAGAGAAAAAGAGATTAAATAGCCGCTAATAAATAGGATATGTGGAGAAGTCTCTAAAGCCGTAAAGAAACTCATTAGTGTTTCAGTACTCACTCGACTTGATTGAAAATACTTCTGAAAAAAATGAATAGACAAAGAGACGAATTGAGTAGTCAACTCAGATCGATAGAGAAAGAGTTGAAATAGCAACAGAGAGTTGAGAAATGAGGAGAAGAAGCTAAAGACCTGAAAAGGAACTCATTGGGATAACAGCACTTGACTGGATTAAAAAATCATTGATTAAGTAGGAGATAAAATGACAATTTAAAGATAAAGAAGATACGAAGTAAAGTAAAGAGTGAAGAAAAAGCTTTTAAAAAGATCTCTAAGCGCTAAAAGAAGCTGAAGAAGAGATTGCCAAAGAAAGAGATGAAATGAGTGCAAATTGAGCGAAGAAGTTTTTAGCAAGAGATACAGTAGTTTCCTCTCTCTCTCTCTCTCTCTCTCTCTCTCTCTCTCTCTCTCTCTCTGTCTCTCTCGCTTAAACTTAAATCAAACACATTTCTTTATAAATTTGTTATTAAATATTCTAAACCAGAAGGTCATACAATGAATTTTGATCGCAAACATAATTATATAACTACAAACTAGGGAAAGTCGTAAGTGTTGATGCCATGCATGATGAATGTGATGAACGGAATGTACAAGTTGACATGGACTTGGCGGAACTATCGAGAAGATACGATGCAAAGTACTTGTATGAACTGTTAGCCTCCTCCTGCCTTACTGGTACTGATGGTACTGTGGCTGATGCTGCTGTTGCTGCTGGGGCTGATGCTGGTGCTGATGCTGATACTGCTGCTTGGCCTGGCCGTATTCTTGGGGCGCCTTGTGGCCGCCAGCACGGAGGAGCTGCGTTGGTGGTGGTGGTGTGGGTATCTTAACCACAATATCGGTGGGTTCACGTATGACCTCGGCCTTGAAGCCCTCCTTTGGATCGGCCGTGTACTTAACCGTGCGAATGAAACCATCCGAATCGACAACAGAGTAGCTGCCCTTGATGACGGAACCATCGCGTACCTCCTTGCGATTCTGATAGTTGGTGAACTCATCGTCTTTCACATCGAAGCCAAATTGATATGAGGAGTTTGACTGCAAATGGAATGAATGAATGGGAAACATGTGGTTACCAATTGCAACAGATCATTTCAAATGCGTAGCACAATTTGACCCAGTTTCATATGCATGCAAGGCGATTACATCACATTGCCTGATCCGAATGCGTGGGGTGTCTGCGACTCCAACTCCAACTCCGTCTCCGTTTCAGTCGAAGGCCCAATCTGATATTCCCCCCCGTCAACAGCCTGAGCACGCACAAGTGAAAGTAATTTGGACTTGCTTGCATATTTTTAATGGCTCAGACACACGAAATGAAGGTGCAACTGCCGCCGATCGCTGTATGAAGTGATCGCATGATTGCAGCTTATGCAATTGGGCGGCAATAGAAGCAGCTCGATTCCCCCGAGGAGCGATCACTGCATTTGAATCATTGAAGCCTAACCAGGTTCGTTTGCTCATTCAGGCCGCGCTTAAGTTGCGGATACAAGGTTGCTTTTGAATGGCAAGGAAATGACGATCATCAGTTACAATCTCACAGTTCTAACTGGGTTAAGGTAAGCCTTCGACTTGGCCCAAGGCGTGACCAGCAGTCTGCAGCAATTGTTCTTTTCGCTGACGTGGCCCAAAATCCAAAATTAAAACCAATAAACTTAACAACATTGCAGCGTGCAGCTGGAAAAAAAAATAAATATAATTGGAAAGGCAATTGGCCAAGCTTGTTCAAAAAGCCGGTTCTAATGCGTGCAGTGTCCATTTGGAGCCGCATTGGGGTCTTACAGTTACACTCAAGTATATGGGTCGCATTTGAAAGTGATTGTAGCTTGAATCTATGAGCTCGTGACATGCAGCCTGACATTTAATGGGACCACTTTTGGCTACTTGTGGGATGAGGGCGCTCATAAAGACAGCAATGCAATTAGGCTATAAAATACCACAAAGCAGACACCTTAATAGAGTTGATCTACAATCAGTTGAATTGTGCATAAATCTTAATATAATTGTAGCAAGATCTATGTGGAAACTGTCTGAGATCGTTAAGAACTCACTTCTTATAGTATAGGTTGTCGAGTTGCTCTTTTGCATAGGAGTTTTCTATTCTTGTAGAACATTATATAGCATTATCTTTCACAGATTTCACTTTACTATTTAGCGTATAGTTCCCTTTGATTGAGCAGCTCAATTGAATTGAACTTTAAGCAGTTGAACTATGCATATATATAACAACTTCTATCAACATATTATCTATTATTTTTCATGTTTCATTTGACATTCTACTAGCTGATTTCATCTACTGCAAAGCATCTTTATATTTATATAGAATAAAATATATATTTAGCATTTAAAAGTGTCTTAAGTTGCCTTAAAATTGTCTTTAAACTTGGGCTTAGTTCCTTTTAGCCAAACAGCTTAATTGAGTTGATCTATATGCAGTTCATTTATGCATAAATTTAACAATATCTATTTGTTAAATAAGTCATATTTTCAAGCATTCATTTAACATTCTTAGGTAGCCTAATACCATATTCTCATCATTTATTTGATGAATTCTTGTAATTTACTGCAAAAATCTTTATATTTCTATTAAAATTTAAGCAAAAGACCTTATTTATATTTTAAACTTCTATTCCTAACTCTTTCCCTATTTAAATTATACTATATTTCTCTTCCCTTAACTTTGAGCCTAGTTTCCTTTAGCCAAATATCTCAAATGAGTTGGTCTCAATGAAATCCTTTCTTTATATTAAGAATTTATCTATCTTCATCTAACTTCATTCATTTTATGAAATATATTTAAAAGCTTTCTTACATTTTGATTGAATCTAAGCTGCTGCCAATGTAAAGATATAATCTAACTTTATCTTACCAATAAAGATGCAGCTGTCTCTTAAGCAGCTGTCTTTTAAGTCTCCTGTCTCAGTTCTCTTGGAAAGCAACAACCCAATGACCTCCAATCAACTCAAATGAAGCCGCCTTTTCCTTAAAGCCGCCGCTTAAAGCTTAAGCCAACGGCTAACGGCAAACGGCAGCTTCCGCATGTAAAGGCCATAAACACAAACGTCAACAGATGGCAAGAGACGGCAAGAGACACTCGACACATGCATGGAACATGGTAGATGGTAGATGGTAGATGCTTATGGTCATGGCTATTTGCCAACGTCAAGTAGCTGCTGTGGGGCTGGAGTTAATGAACTCTATGAGAAAATCTCCCCCTCTCCCGCACTCCTCCCCCTCTTGGCGCCCATTGCATGCCTCAATTGTAATTATGCACTCGCAAACGGGCAACATTGTTTGCTGGTCACATCACAGCTGCCTCGTGAAGCGAAAAGGAAAGTGCGCGTTGGAAAGCTGTGTTCGAGTTCGAGTTCGAGTTCGAACCCGTTATGGTGAACTTACATCATCGTATTGCTCCTCCTCCTCCGCCTGCTGTTGCTGCTGCAGTGCCTGCAACTTGTGTTGTCCTTTGTTGCCCAGCAGCGACGAGGAAGACGACGCCTGATACGAGGGCTGAACGCGACGTGGTGGCGCTGGAGCAGACTGCGGCTGCGGGCGATAGACACTCTGTTGTGCCTGTGATTGGTACTGCAAATGGAGCAGGAGACGAAGCAGAAGAAGAGAGGATTAATTGAGAATCATTACCAATTACCTGTTATGTCCCTGCACTCACCTGTGGCTGCTGCAGATAATCTCTAACCGCTGGCGCCACATATCCTTGCTGCTGCTGGGCACGTATCTGCTCCGACACCGTATCCTTCAGCCTGATCTGTTGTCCCGCACTCACATACTGTTGCGTCTGCTCGGAGTTCTGCTCGTAGATGGGTGTGCCATCTGCTGGCTGCTGCTGCTGCTGCTGCTGCAACTGTTGGTAGTATTGACGCAAGTAGGCGGGATCGACGCCCTGTTGCGCTTGAGCGACTCCACAGATCGCGACCGTGGCCACCACGAGCAAAAGTTGCATTGTTATATACGAGTTGTTGGCGTTGCCTTTGGTCAATTACACTTCACTTATTTCTTTTCTATTTTTGTCTATTCGTTGTGTTGTTTTTTTTTTTTTTTGTTTTATTTCGTATTTTTCGTATCGACCAAAAAACTCGCACGTCCCACTCCAAGCCACAAATGTATCTGCGATTGCTGTGAGCCCAAATTGCACTTTTATATCGAACAGCGTGTCGCTAGCTGAGCGGCAACTACGAGTAGTAGTTGTTGTTGTTGTTGCTGTTGTTGTTGTTGTTTAGGGGCCTCTCTGTCGCTGTTGTGGCAGCAACTCTCTAACGGCCAAGTGGAGCATTAGCGTTCGCATTCGCGTTTTGCTGGTAGCCTCTTTTTTGATTTACAACAGCTGTTGGCCCGTTGGCCATTTGGCTGCAAGCTGTTACCCGTTGCCTGTTGCCTGTTGGCTTACGAGTTGCTGTCATTTCCGTTGCCATTATATCATGGGCAGCATTGTCTCTTCCTGCCACTTCCCCCAGCACCAGCTTGCATGTATTTATCTCTCAGCTGATTTTCCATCTCGCCTCGACCTGTGTGTCATTGTTGTTTCAGTGAAAATTTGTTGCTCCAGTTACAGTTGCCATCAATTTACATACACAAACATTACGTGCCGTTCAATGATTCTCCACTCCACCTATGCAGTTAACAGTGCTCGCTGCTGTTAGCTTACATGGCATGTCTTACAGGCCGCTGTTAAAATACCGCTTGCTATAATTGTACCGAAACTGCCTTCTATCGAATTGTACACATTTTTATATGAAGTAAATTAGAGAAGAAAAACTAAATTGGCAAAGTTTGCACATATTTTTCAGATAATTAAAAAGTTCAAAATTAGAGAAATTCGCTAAAGTTTTAACATTGTTATGGGAGTTCGAAAACTTCGAAAGAATGTCAGCGTTGTGGGTGTTTAACTCTGCTGTTAATTAACAGTCTGTTAGCATTTCGCTGACTGTTAGCAGCAGTTGACTGATTTTCGATCATCTGCAAAACTTTCACAAATTTCCCATTTAACATTAGGAGTTGTTATTTCAATTAATTTAATTACAGTTAATGCAACAACACGCAATTGCACAAATAACTTACATATGTTAATTTTTTTATTTTTTTTTAATATTTTTTTGTTGCCGCATTTTTTGTCGGCTTCAACACATTACGAGTGCGATTTTATGCAATTTAATGTGGGTTTCGCTTAGCTTAACTTGGCATTAGATCATCCGCCGAGCATCTGCCGTGCATCTGCTGTGCATCTGCCTGATCTTTAAGCCAGGCTAATTAACATTAACGGGGTTCACATGCCGGGGTCCAGGTCAATGCAATTAAGGGAGACTTCGCCCAATCGAATATTTATTAAATTTCAAACGGCAAGTGCAAAATGCCTATTGTTTATAATGTTTGACCCAAATCGCTAAATCACTGCAAAGTTGAAATAAACAAACATTTCCATGCCGTTGTCGTCGTCGCTGTGTTTTACGGCCCATACTCGCATTTGTTGCTGTATCATGTATTATGTATCTATATCTGTAGCTGTATCTATGTATCTATGTATCTGCTGTGGCTGTATCTGTTGCGACCACGTTGCGGTTGAATAGCTTCAAGTATGCCAGCGATCTTTGATGTGATTTGTTGTTACTCCGATTGCCAAATCTTTGCATTTAAGCCCTTTACACTCGATGCAGGCACCACAAGCTGTTGCCATGCTAACGCAGCTATTAAACCTCAATAAAGCAACGCACCCATGAACCACCCCGCCACCCACCCATGTACATACATACATACATACATACATACATACATACATACATACATACATACATACATACATTCATCACATTCGCTATTCGTCTCAGATGCGATTACTTAAGAGGCACATAGATTGTGTGTATTGTATTGTATCTATTCAATGCACTCGCCCCAAACATTTTTCATGGCAGATTTAAGTTTTGGGCTCCATTGATGTTACACATGACAGCAGATTGTTTGCCAAGGTCATCTCTATCCCTCTCTCTCTCCCCCTCTATTTCACTGTCTCTTTCTATCTTTTAATTGAGCTGTGCAATTTTCGTCAGCCGTTGACCGTTTAATGGAGGCGTCTAGCGGATCACGGGTTACTTAGCCGTAAAGTGAAAGTATCTGAACATTATGTGTAGCAAACAATTGTTATGGCAGCTTTAACATTACATGCGCCACACGTACAGAGTGTACTGAGTACGGAGCTCACAAGTGTTTTATTTCAATCAAATTAAAGTCAAATCTCTGCGCCGTGCGATGTTTGCATATAATTTCAATATAAATGCGTTTAATTACCGTCATGATTGATGGATTCCAAATGAGATTTATATTTGCCGCGTCATGTTATGCAAAGTCTGTCTTTTTCCCTTTTATTTTTTTTGGGTTGGGCAAACAATCGAATGCAATCCCTAATTTGATAGTCATTATGCTGTAATTGAAGTATATTATAAATTGTTTCTTGCACTTAAAGAAAACTCTGTCATCGCCTCATGCTAATGTGTATTATAATTTTATTGTTTATTGGATTAAAAAATGTAAAGATCTTCTCTTCATAATTTTTTTTTGTTGTGTTTGTTCTGTTCTTTTTTTACAATAGGATGACTAGAACCACTCGCTGTTAACAACTCGCATGTTCGCTGTTAACGTCAAATCAATAGAACATAAAGTTAAATAGCTTGAACTAAAATTGTTTATGCCTTTGGAGTTAAATTGAGAACAATTAACTCAGCTATGAGAAGTTTGTTTTTTAATATATAATAAATTTATTTTGATCTCCAATCAATTTCTGAGCCGATTCGTAATATTTTAGGGTTTTGTTAGTTGCATATTTTGTCGTTCTTTATATAAATTAATCAATAAGTTAAACAGAATTTCATAAAAATCCACTAAATTGTTTGAGTAACTCTTAACTAGCAACTGTTGTTGTTCCTGTTATTGTTGATGTTGTTGTTGTGTTGTTGTTCTTGTTGTTGTTGTTGTTCGCTGGCTGCTTGCTTCCTGCTGTTACTGTTGAAGTTGTTGTTGCTGGTGTCGCTGTTGCTGTTGCTGCTTTAGTAGTCAGTGGCACCAATAACGCTGTACATCAGACGATTGAAAGAGCCGCTCTGGCGTATGTTTTCATCGTGGGTGTTTACCACCTATTGAGTATTGAGTAAACGATTCGTTTAACATTGACATTTGCATTCACATTAACCGTGCTCTGTTAACCGCTCTGTTACTTACATTGTACGGCGGCCGGGATACTGGCGCTGATACTGGTTTCTGTAAGAGTATATTGTAAAAGTTGTAAAGGAAAAATGGTTGCTTAGTAAATCGACATTTGTGAATGGCAACAATTTCGAAATAGTCCATTTCTTTTTACCGCATTACTTTAATGTTATGAGCGTGCTTTCAGTTAGTAGCCCATTGTGTTAAGATGCTTTTAAAAATATTTGCATGTGATTTGGAAAATATACAAAGAAATGGGATTAATGATGCTGTACGACTTGCAAATTCCATGACAAGTTATCAAAAACCAAATTAGTATTCACTTTGGCCAGTTAGTAATCATTACACTGCCTAACAGTACATTAACATACGACTTTAAGCGGCGCTTAACATTCTGATAGGCATTGCTTAGACATGGACACAAATAAAGGACACGAATATGCTGTGACTTTACTACAAAATTTTGATATGTTCGACTGTGCGTGAGACGGCGATACATTTACACAAATAGAGAGAGAGAGAGAGAGAGGCGATAAAGATAAAGAGATAGAGCGCAAATGAACTTGACAATCGAGCGATCTTGTCTGATAATTTTAGGTACAAATCTCACATATAGTTTTGTATTTTGTTTATTTTTTTTTTTTTGTTGGTTCGATTGTTATCGATAACGTTTTGAGTTGACGATTTGACAGTTGGCGCGATCTTACCTTTCCTGGAACCAATCTATTTGGTTGATAGACCTTAGTCTGCACAGGTATGGTTACTTCCTGTGGCGAAGATTGACCATAGCTGCTGTAGCCGCCCTCTTCTTGAATGGCTCTGTAGGTGTCGCTATTCCTTGGATCGTAAACAACAGTTTTCTTATAACTGTACGTGTCCGCGCATGTCGATTTTATAATTGTTTATCGAGCGTATTTTTTAGTTGTTTTGTTTTTTGAGATCGTTGAAAGCGCCATAATTCAATTATTTGTCAAAATATTTTTGATGTTATGAAATTTGAGAATATTTTAACGTTATTTCAATTAAGATTTAATTGTTTTTATGTTTCGGTTTTTGTTTTTTTGGTTAAGTTAATTATACATTCATATATATGTGTAAACATATATGAATATTTAGAGGTTTTTGTTTTATTTTTACATCGGTTGAGTAGCGTGAGACAGAGTAGTGAGAGAATAGAAAGAAAAAACAGGATGTGCACAAAATACGTTAGAATTATTTTGATTTTTGTAGTTATCTTCTAATCAAATAGGCATAGTGTTCGCAATGTCTTCGAGCTCGACACTTTTTCAAACAAATTTCAATTAATAGTAATAAAAAAAAGTCAACAAATCGCTTAAAAGTAATTATTTTTAACAAAACTGCATAACAAAATGTGAATTAATAAAACTAGTAATTTAATTATGATTAATAATATAAAGTGAGTGTTAAGTGGACTCAGTACAGCCAAGGTCTTTGTTAGTTTGGTCTTCGTGTATTATAGTTAATGAGTACTAAGGTATAGGAACTTAGTGTGTTGTCTTTGACACGTTTCAGGGATAAAATTCAGCAATCGTCTTTTAAAGTTATATTAATATAATAGGAACTTGTTAAGGGATCGTTTAGGGACTGGGTTGCTTATCAGTGGGCAGGAAAGGGGCTGGGATCATTTCTCTAGTAAATTTGTTGCTATTTTTTGTATTTTTTTTGTTTGTTTTTGTTTTTGCTTTATAAAAACATATATATTATAATCATTTATTTTTGTTGATAGAGTTGCTGCAGTTGTTGTTGGCGGTGTTGACGTTGCTGCTCTGCAAGTTGTTCTTTTTGCTTTTGATGCTCCAGTATTTTACGTTTTTGTTCCAGGAAAGATAGATCGATGAAAATTCTAACATTAATCGTGCAGCTAAGTTCTATTATTGTATATTGGCTAGAGTTTTGTGTTTGTAGGTATATAGTAGATTGGTTTGGTGGTTTGTTAGGCATCTTATCCATATTATATCGAATTATTCTCATTGCTTCTTACAAGTTAAGGTATGTATGATGTACATAAATACAGCGTCTGTCCTAATTGTTTATCATTACCTTTCAATTATAATTGCGCCACCTTTGCCACTCTGATAAACACTCTGTGATATTGTATCTGGGAAAACACACGCTGGTAACAACAAAAGCCCTTAAAGTTAACAATAAAAGCTCTGATTTCTAGAGAGATTCAAGGGTATATCTCATCGCAAACCAGATCATCCGGAGTTTTTACTTGCGATAAGAATAGAGTCTTACGATATCGGAACATACATTGAATGCTTATGTACATACATATTATATAAAAGAAGGACATGCAGAGTGTACTGTGTGTGTTGTGTCTTAATGTCTGCAGAAACACTGAGTATTTGTTACATCAAGTTTCATTTTGAGTTTAATATATATTGGATGTTGATATAAAGTAGATTTAGACTTTACACAGGTTACGCTTGTTGTGGTAGGGTGTACAACAATTCGGTTAGATTCGATTGACAGGCAGGATAACGGATAGCATACAAGAGTATATATAATTGGACACTGGGGAATTGGGAAATGTGTATATATTCAAGTTTCATTCAAGTATTCAATAAGCCTCAGAGTCAAAGAGTTTCTAGAGAAACCGAATGCTTCGTTTCTTTATATACGATTTCCAAGTGATGCAAAAATCAATCAATCCATACAAAAATTTATATATAGATAGTATCAGGCTGTGCTCAAAATATGATTACTTTTACCCGTCAAGTTTTGTTGGCAAAGGACGATGCAAAGGACTTTCCTTCAAGCGATAACTATCGCTTGTGGCAAAGCTACAACAATATACATAGAATATATATATATATAGAAATATGTTTGTAGTGTTTATAGAGAAAGTATAGCGCTAATGTATGTGTATGTGTATAATATTACATAGAGCAAGTAGTAAACATACACAACATCTATGGGCTCCTTTGTCTTACGTGTGTGTGTGTGTGTATATGTGCGTGTGTGTCTTTGGGGGTATTGTGTGCCTTCGTTTAGTAAATTTGATATTCGATTTTGCCTAGTGTTAGTGGATTAGGACTGCATCTTAGCTAAGAATCGATCCGCATGGAATTTGGACTACTCAAAATCATGTCTCGCTTTATAATTAGTTTAAAGCTAACTGGGCGCACTTTTCAGCTGCATAAAAATTTGACAAAAAACTACGCAAATCAAAGTATTTTATTCAATTTTTAAATATCTCAAATTGTTTGTTAACAGCGAAATCCAGAAAATTTTTTTTTAATTGTTAGTGTATTGTATTGGTACTAAGCATTTGATATTTTTGTCAGTTCAATAGCATAAAGATTTCCAAGTGAGTGGTAAACTTACGGAACTGTTGTTCTGATGGTGTCCTCAATGTTGTTGTTTGAGTACAAGCCAATTGGAGAGTTGAATTGCTTGTGGAAAACCTAGAGTAAATGATTATAATATTATGGCATTTACAGGATGGGCTCAATCTGTTTAACACATACTCTGCCAGTATCGGCATCCTGGCCAACAACCTTGTGCAACATGGTATCGGCAACGCGTTGCTTCATGATACTGTCATGGTAGTCGTGTCCGGGATGGGCGCGCACAGCTGGATTTGGGTAGTGTCTCAAGTATGACTCTGTGGTGGGCGCATCCTTTTTCACTTTAGCACCGGGCAGAACCAGTGGAGTTGTTCGGTATGGCTATGAAATATTCAATTGCATTGGATTAGTCAAATTTTGTGGCTAATTTATGACTTTGTTTATGCCAAGAAATCAATGTGCAAACATTTGGCAAGCTTACAAACTACGAGCAGTACAATCTAAATAAATAAAATTATGTACAAAGTCCGATGGGGTATTAACATTATGCGATCATTAGAGCAACCGCAGCTTTTCAATGTTTCTAGAACATTTTCGTTATGCTTTATTTCGCAGACAGTGATAATTCGATGTACATATGTGTGTGCGTACGTATCTATGAATTTCGTATAAACTTTATTTACCAAAATTCCATTTGAGCGAGAGTGAGAGCGCCCGTCTATATACTTTAAAAATATCTCAGGGTAGCAAGACTAATATTTATAGACGCTTACGTAAGCGTTTTTGTGTTCGTCCAGCAATTTTCATTTGTTGTTCGCTGTTTTATTTTTGCCAACAAACGCTATCTGGCCACACGCAGCCGCACGAGCGCGTAAGTAATTTAATATTCGTTGCGACAATTTAAAATTGTGCGCCTCTTATCGAATGCAGCGCTGTACAGAGTTGCCAGACTGCATTCCGGTCAGCTGATGGAGGCGCGCAGCTGACAAACATTTCGCGCCTTTTGCTTACTTTTGCTTTGCCACTAAACACACCGTGCTTCCTTTACTACTCACAACTCATTAAAAATAAATAAAATTATTGAAAAAGTGGTGTAATTAACGCAAATAATATATCAAATGGCTGCCGTACGCCGATCTACGCGCTTAAGCAGTATTAGCAAGTCTGCAGCAGCAACGACGGCAGCGCTGCCTCAGTCATCGATGGCGACAACGCCACGACGCTCAGAAGTTTGGCGTAGACGACAAACCAAGCAGCTCATAGACAGTGACGACGAAGATAAGGATGATATTGTTAGTATAATTTCAGAAAATAACGAAAACAGCAACCTGTTGAATAAGATGGACAAGGTGAGCAGACGTAAAGTTTCCGCTGCATCAAAGCTAAACGCAGAACAGCCAAAGACGCCACGCAGCAGCAAGAAAACCAAAGCAAAACCAACAGTGGAAGCTTTGACTACCATGGCCAAGCGGATTGAGGCCAATATACGTGCAGCAAAACTAATGGATGGTTGCAGCAGTTCCGAGGAGGAGGAGCTCGATGATGCGGCACATGTATCACCGCCTAAGCAGCGCAAGTTGCAACCGCTGCCACAGCATTTGATAAGTCCAACGAGGCTACTGGACAGACTGAGCATAGATGAGCGTGAGGAACAAACGGAAAAGCCGAAGAAGACTGAAACGAAGACTAAAAAGGAGAGTGAGCAGCAGAAGGAGGCGGAGCATGAGCCTGAGCAGCCAGCACAGCCTTCGCCTACAAGAAACAAATATCAAAATGCTCGACGTGTACTGAACAGTGCAGAGACTCTAAATCTTCCCGGTCGAGAGCCACAGTTGCAAGAGCTAAGGGAATTCTTCACCAGTCATTTGGACTCTCAAACCTCTGGAAGTCTCTATGTATCTGGCCAGCCAGGCACAGGTAAAACCGCCTGTCTGTCGTTGTTGTTAAGAGCGCCTGAGTTTGCCCAGCGTTTGCAACGTGTATACATCAACTGCACGAGCATTGCCAGCGTGGGCGCCGTCTACAAAAAATTGTGTATGGAGTTGCAATTGAAACCAGCGGGGCGTACCGAACGTGACCATCTAGAGGCTATACAGCGTCACCTGGGAAAAGCTAAGCGCATGTTATTGCTAGTGCTGGATGAGATCGATCAGCTGTGTACGACAAGACAGGAAGTTTTGTACACAATCTTTGAGTGGCCTGCACTGCCAGGTAGCCGCATTTTGTTAGTTGGCATTGCCAATAGTTTGGATCTCACGGATCGGGCACTGATGCGATTGAATGCGCGTTGCGAACTGAAACCAAGACTGATGCATTTTCCGCCCTACACTAAGCCACAAATTGTTGAGATATTCAAGTCGCGCCTAGCCGAGGCGCAAGTGTTAGATGTCTTTCCGCCCGTCACCTTGCAGCTGCTGGCGGCCAAAGTGAGCGCGGTGAGTGGAGATGTGCGACGCGCCTTGGACATTGGACGACGTGTTGTGGAGATTGCAGAGCAGCAGAAATGTGC
Source organism: Drosophila macrospina (assembly GCA_035042075.1). Classification (NCBI taxonomy): domain Eukaryota; kingdom Metazoa; phylum Arthropoda; class Insecta; order Diptera; family Drosophilidae; genus Drosophila; species Drosophila macrospina. Next base: position 3,893,492 of record JAWNLW010000454.1, on the reverse strand, counting down.
GGGAGAAAAGGAGTTTAACATGAAGGCACTTCAATTGGATGGTCAAACAGCTGAAGCTGCGGGTAAGTTAATTAACATTAAACTTAATGCAATCGCTAACATTTTGTTTACTTATAGACACTCTAAAGCCTGTTCAAGTTAGCCAAGTGGCTGCTGTGCTTAACAAGGTCTATGGGGCTTCACAGAATCTAGAGGAGGACATTGAAGCAGCCTTTCCGTTGCAACAGAAGCTAATGCTGTGCTCGCTGGTGCTAATGCTGCGAAACGAACGCAACAAAGACATCAGCGTGGGACGCCTGCATGAGGTCTACCGCCGTGTGTGCGCCAAACGCAACATACTGGCCCTTGATCAAGCGGAATTTGCGGGCACTGTTGATCTCGTGGAGACGCGGGGAATCTTGCGGATAATGCGCAAGAAGGAGCCGCGTCTGAACAAAGTGCTGCTGCAGTGGGACGAGGAGGAAGTCCATGCAGCATTGAGTGACAAACAGTTGATTGCATCGATATTGAGCGACACCGCCTGTCTGGCCAAGTGACAAACAAATTCAACAATTTGAATAATAATTATGATGATTAACTATACAAAATTAATAGCTAAGTATAATTATATTTGTGTTCTCTTTGGCTAATTGCGCATTTCTCACAATTCTTATTCACCTTGGCCATAGAACGAAACGGACGACGGACGTACAATTTTCAAAAATATACAAAAATATATTGAAAACTTTTCATTTTTTGATGCTAAATTTAAAATTCGTGGCTGGCGCAAGCACAAAAATATGTTGAAATATCATTTGAGGGTCACTTTCGAAATTTTTAATTGAATTTAATCTTTATGGTTTTTTTGTCCCATCATAAATTTAAGCAAATGCTGCGCTCTCAAAATGTCTTTTATAAATTGTAACAAATGTTGACAAATCGAAGCTTGTAAGGTCGTATTAATTGCATATATATAGATTTTTATCTTAATGTAATATTCAATAAATTAGTAGTTATCTATATTGTATAAATTGTTTAGCATAAGTTTATTTCTAAAAGTGACAACAATTGTTCACTTTCGCTGCGCCACATTATTTGAAGCATTGCCAAAATGCCAAAACTAAACGGAAATAATTCTTTTCTTTTCTTTAAATTTAATTTCCCGAAAAGCCTAATTATCGCTAGTGTTGGTTTCATTTTGAAATTAATTTCATTTATAATCATTTTGTATATTTGTTTGGTTGCCTCCGCAAGTTGTTGTTGTTGTTGTTGTTGATGTTATTGTTGCTTCTTTGGCTTTTCGCTCAGCGCTTTTTCTAAAAATACTCAACGAGGTGGTATGAATTACATTGAGCAGCCAAAGAAAGAGCAATGAATATGTTTCAACAAAATGTATTCAAAGATGTTTTGTGCTTTCGACGCATATTGACGAAAAGCGAACAAATATGTTTGAATAATAAGCTAAATAGCGGGTGTATATAAGAAGCAGACATCGCGAGAGAGACAGAGAGAGAGCTAAGAAAGTGAGAGAGTAACTTGTACATATATACACTGTACTATATAGCATATGAAAAGAAAAATTGAAAAACGTAATTGGTAAAACGTTTTCCAACTGTCGTTTGTCGCTGTCATTTGTATTTGAACTTGAACATTTCAGACAATAAAGGTGAAGTTCATCTTTACTTTAGAATAAATAAAAACATAATAATTAGAATTACCTGATGAATTATTTGTGTATATCTCTAATTTGATTAACCACTATTTACTATCTTTAATAATCCCTCTTATTTAATTATGCTTACTTGATATTGAATGCACTCATTGAGGTCTGGTTGCTCCTTGTAATAGACGGGGGATCCGTTTTTGAATTGAACGTACTCCATTTTGAATTTATGTGAGTGTGTGTGTGTGGGTTTTGAATTTAAACTCCTTTATGAGCAGAATGTAAACAGAATAGAAACGAAAGTATTACAGATCAACTCTTACGTAATAAGAACGTAATGCTATAAAGCAATTTTGAAGTGTCACAATTAATGCTTCAATATTTATATTCTTCTTCTTTTCTTTTGACTATTTTTATTATTTTTTTTATCTTTTTTTAATTGGAAAACTTGCTTTTGTTGCACGTTTAATCAACGCTGCGCTGCTAATTCTTCTTCTTCACCACTATCGGAGATCGCTTCACTGGGATTCGGAGGGATGTGTTTCGTCTAGACTTGTCTCTAGTTGTTTATTTTTCAATATTCCGAACGCAACTGATTTGAAAATTTTCAAATGCTGGCGAATTATTGCTATTTCGACTGCGCGGAATTCCAATCCGTCTATATAGGAGATCTATATAGTATGAGTCGTTGCTTTCAATGTATATGTCTGTGTTACCACATAGAACAGCAACACATCTGAGTACCACTGCTGACGGTCAGAGGCCGTCCAAACCCACGCACACCATCACACAAGTTTCCCAAAATCTCTCTCAATTTGTTAAACATACGTATATACATAGATCATTCACAGAGCGTAGCGTTATAACAACAACAAAAGCAACAACAACAACAACTTACATATAAACTTGGACTTGGATGTTTCGTTGTCGTTGTTGTCGTGAGCGTTTTTCATCTACGCCCACGCGCCTTTCACCAAAGTCCGCCCCCTGCAAACCCTCTCTATAACGACATTTATATATCTTGCCATCATTTTATCTATATGCTGTCAGTATGTTATACATATATATATTATACATTATATATTTCAAATATATATTTTAATTGCTCTTTTTGGAACAATTTGAGTTTTTCGCTCGCTAATTTCACTTGTTCTTCTGAAAATTGGGCGCAAAATGAACAGTGCCGAGGTTATTGTTTTGCTCGAATGCAGAAACATTAATTAGACATAAAGAATGCATAAGAAATACTTCAGACATTTACCGTACAACATTATTGATGTGTTCAGTTTGCTTTGCTTGATTTATACTGACACTGAGAATTGGAAATTGCCAAAATATGAATATGAATAGTGACAGCTCCACTTCTATATTTGTAGATCTAACATTGACATGTTGTCAAAACCAATTGACACTGGAATAGGCATTGGGACAGGTGTAATTAACCTTCATAGGCCACATTCAAATAAACACAATCACTGGGCGTCAAAGAACTCACAAGTTCGACGGAAAAATCCAAGGAGCCCATAATTTACATTTGAATATGTTTGTTTTGCCATTGTGAAGGTTGTTTATATAGCTTTTTCTGTAAAGGAACAACAGCCGAAAGAATTCTTTGAGTGGGTTGATCATAAAGTTGCTCGAAAAAACAGTTCGCTTTTAACTTAATTACTAAAAATAATTAATATGCATGAAATGATCATTAGTTCTAAGTCAACAATAGCTTGCTTATATCATTGCAATTACTCCACAGCTTCACAATAAGAAAAACTTTTGAAAAATCGGAAAATGAAAAGAATGTTGTGAACAACTGATGACAAATCATATCAAGCGATAAAAGAAATATATCATGACCTTGATTTATATTTTTGTGCTGCATTGACAAATGAAATGGTGACCTTGGCGAGTGGCAATTTTGTTGTCTTGATTCATTAGCGGCGTCATCAAGCGCAAGGTGTCAGGTGAGGGGAACTAGGCGAAGCACTTTCATTGGCATTGCCTGAAGATCACAAGGTAGCGTCCGACAGCGCCCTCAGTAGCAGGCAACACACACACACACACACGCAAACACACGTAGACTGCTCTGCTTGGCATACTTATTATTCATGTGTGCATGTATGTGTGAGTAAGTACGCTATTCACCTGCATGCAGGCAGCCAAAGTGGCCGAGAAAATATTTTCAAAAATGTTTTTGTAGATTTGCGTCGTTGTTTTTTATTTTCGGGTGGAGGAAGAGGGCATTATCTATGCTTTGGGCTGCAAGAACTGTTTGTGTTTTTGTTTATATTCTCACAAGTTTTCCACCTGCAGACTGCGTCACAAGACTTTCCTGTTTAACGCCTACGTTTTCGCAGCTAATACTTATTCGCATATATATATAACGATTTATATTTAGATCGTGTAAACAGCAGAGCCTTGAACCACAAAAATGTCTATCTTCTGATGTCAGCAAATGGCGTACAAAAAAAATCTTTACAAAATCCATATCTATTTCAATGCATAATTTATTGCCTACTTCTCGGCATAAATATAATTTGTAACACACGTTTTATGTTGCATACTTTTCTGAGCAATGTAGAAAAATAGCTTGACAATTGTTCAGGATAATGAAACATATGACAGCCTTAAACACTTGAAGTTATTATTTTTATGTTGAAAAGTTTTAAATCATTTACTTAACTAAGAACGCAATCTATCCCTTAATATCTTTATTTACTTATCCGCTCACCTGATTTATAATGGCTGCTTGTTCCTCTGCAACATCTTGTTGATGATCACGTGTTGCTTTTGGGGCAAACACATCTGATGATGCCACATAACCGCCCGATGCGTTCAGTTGCGGAAACACAGTTTGCGGCAAAGTATCTACGGGCAACTGCAACGCACGTTCAAAGTGACTGGGTCCCGGCAAGAAGGGTGAAGGACCGCGGTGGGGATGCTGAGATGGATCAGGACTGGCAGGCGGCAAGGTTGAATTGCTGCGTGAACCACCCTCCTGATTGACACCCTGCGTGTAGGCGATTTTGTTGTCCCTTCAATGGATATTATATCTGTATTGTCTGATTCACTGGGCTTATTGGCCAACTCACCTGTGCACGACCAATCGAATCTCATTGCCAGCTCCGCGAAACAGCTGCTGAGCATCAGCGTGACTCAAGTCGCGTGCATCGTATTCACCGATCTTGGCTATGATATCGCCACGCAACAGCTCCCCATACGATGGGCTGCCAAGTTGCACCTGTGGGCGAAGGTCGATGATATGAATTGTTTGTTAAAGTTTCGACATGCCTAGGACTGCTGGCGACCTTGACATAGATGCACAGACATCATTATTATGAGCGGCCCATTCCCATTTCTATTGTTTACATGCGTTGCTTGCGTTTGTCTCCTATTTGTTTTGCCTCAATTAGTTTTACTGGCGTCTCAGAATTTGCAATTCTTTGGCACCGTTGCAATTGCCACATTCTCCTACGAATGTGTGCGTGTGCTAGATACGCTATTTATACCCTACACTGCACAAGGGTAGAAGGGTGTGTTCGATTGGAGAGTAAGCTTAAATTCAACTCTTAACTTTCTGCTTCAGTTATTTTACAAGTTCGTTAGAGATTTTCTATAAACCATTTGAAATTCTATTTGCAAGTTAGAGTATATTGTAAGTCGCTGACGTACGGCTGTTGAACTCTTACTGTTTTGATTTGTTGCTGTTGTTGTTTGGTTTGCCACTAAGTAGTGCAAAACACAAAGGCCAAAACAGTTTGGCAAATTGCTGGCAAGATAATGGACAGTTCTCTGTCGCATTTGAGCAACAATTGTGATGAATGGGCCACAAAGCGACGAGCGACGGGCGACAAGAAGGAAACTGTTGCCAAGCTCTTTAGCTCTTTAGCTCTTTGGCTGTTCAGCTGCAGCTACAGCTGCTCTAGTTACATAATGCAGCATTAGTGTAAGCAATCCAACATTACCCTGGTTATGATTAACGGCGTATCCAAATCGTTGCCACCAACCAAACGTATGCCCCATGGCGTGGGTTGACCATCACGCTGAAGCACCACAGCGAACTCATGCAACTTTGGGCTCATGTTCGTTAGTTTTAAAGTTAAAGTCACTTGGCTAACTTGGTAATTGTGTCTCAATTAAACATATTAATCGTGCTGTTAGCAACAGTTACAGTTACAGTTACAGTCTATGCTTGTTCACACTTCATTCGCGAATTTTCAATTGTTTATCGACCAAGTTCTCAACCCGAGGCGGAGGTAGCGCGTGCAGCGCAACTTTTGCGTTTTATTCGATCGCAATGCTGCTCAAGTACTAATTTTAAAATACAATTTGTATTCCTTTTTGCAGCATCGGCAACGGATCGTGGTATACTACGAATGCGAGTACACTGCGCTACAATCATGTAGTCAGCGGGCTGAGAAACATGAACTCAATCCAAATGCCAATAATTTTCATTATACGCTTTCCCATGAGCATCTCACTTTTCCCATAGCTTTGGATTCAATTTTAGTATTAAAATTTACTTCTACAGTCAATATATCACTTCAATTTGTATGTGTCACTCGACAAATTTATTAATTTTGTATAATTTTTATTATGAACATAGATAGTGAATGAATGCATTAATCAACTGAGAAGCATATCTGTTCGTTGGAAACACTTGATCCAGTTGCATAGTCCAAGTGACCATGAATTTCAACGCCACATGTCATCGTCTAGTGGCATAGAGTTTTGATCATCTTTTCAGCCGCCGATTGACGACGAAGACGTTGAGCGTGGGGCATATGTTTTTCAGAAATTTTCATCAGTTTTATTAGTTTTTCTTTGCCTTTAGCAACGAAGCAAATGAGAGGCTGTAATTCATTTATTTACTGGCACGCTTCAAATAGCTAGCAATGGCAACAATAACAGTCCCTCAGTTTAAATAAACAAATCAAATGTTTGCAACATTAGACAATAGTACCACGTTCAACGCGTCGTATGCGCAACGTACAGAGACTATCGTTTCGAAGGCCTTGTCTGGGACATTTTCCCTTTACCAAACAGATGCTACCTTGTACTATTCCCGCTATGGAATTTGTAGCTTACAAAGTCGAGAAATCGGCAACAACGTCAAAAGAAATTGAAATTAAATTGTTTGCTTTTGTTTTTGGCAACGTTTTTCCTTTTTACAACGGAAAAATCTTTTCGCTTCCCGTCGTTTTGCGGGCGTTCTTCTATATATGTATGTAGTTAAGCATACAATATATGGACTGGCATTTATTTGTGCAATATATTTATTTGGTATTCTTTGGCGCAGGTCTGAAATGTTTTTACTGTTTTCGTTTTGAATCACTTTCAGATGTTGTCTAGCTGCGATTCATTGAATTTTTAAGCATCAAAATTGATTAAAAGTTGTACAAAAGCTGTTTGACAGACTACAGTCTTAACCTAGTTAGACATGATCTGCTTGAATTAGATAAATGATTATTGCCCATTAATATTTCAAAGCTTGCAATCAAATGCAAAATAAGCAAATATTTTCCAAAATTATTGCATTTTGGCAACTGCAACGAACATGTTTACGTCAATTCGATATTAGACCAATAAATTTATCGAATACACTTTGTGTTTTGGGATTTTGAAAAGCCGCATATTATCTGTGCTTATAAAGTTAAACTGCAGCAGTGGCCAATTAATTAAATTGTGTTTGACAAATTTACGAGCAGCCAAGTGCAAAATGTTATTGAACTGATTTTTGATGCGGCGGCAGAGAGTATTGGGGCCACACCAGCGACGATTGACAAGCCATATGCATGGCATGGTCTGGTCAGAGCGGGGTGGTCTCTTCACTTACCCCACTGTACAGTTCGTCGGCAAAATGGACACGCTTCTTGACACCATTGCTGCTGCGACGTCTATGCGTCAGTCGCGAAGGGGGCGGTGGTGCAAACGTGGGCATGGGCGTGGGCGTGGACGTGGGCGTGTACGTTGGGGCACTGTGTTCAGGTACTATGAAATTCACATAACTGGGCACTTTCCAAAAAGCCGGTCGATTGTATGACGATCTGCTGGTCGTCATATCTGGCCAAAGACTAGAGTAAACAAATGGAATGCGCTACGAAAACCATATAAACAATTCAAAATGCTCTCTTTTCTATTTTGCGGCCGCACAGACGTCGATGCGTCTGCTCACGTCAACGTGTATGAGTAATATAAATGGGTCGAAGCAACAAACAAAATGAACAATACGCACAAAGAGCGCGCAGAAACATGTAAAAATTGGCGAAACGTAGGTGAAGAGAAGAGAACAAATTGCATGCGGATTATGAATGAATGAAGGCTTTGCGTTTGCTCATTAATTAAAAATAACTGATAAATATGCGCAATTTCAAATCTGAAGGCAGCCCACTTCAAGGGAGTTAAAAATTGCGCGCTGCTAACTTAACGTGAGTCGCGGCGTTGCCACCCAGTTCTTTTACAATAATTAGCTCATTGCACATGCATTTTTACATCCCTGCTTTTATTAATTTTAAATGACAACAAAGCAATAACATAAAGACAGAATTTATCAATCTATGGAACAGACAAAGGACCCTAGAAAGCATGTCGATTTTTAAAGCCCGGTATGTAATGTATATGTACTCCATAAAGAGAAAGTAAACATGCCAATGTTTCTGTTTACCATGTAGAGTAAAGGAATTCGAGGATATATTTGCACAGGATGTAATTGACCTAAAACATCTGCGACGCCACACGTTCAATGGTTAGCTAGAGTTCTTTGCAATGATAGCATTTCAAATAACATCTAAATAAATCCACAGGTGTGCCAGATGTGCTCAGTTTCCGTGCGCTCAGCTGGAAGATGTTGTTGGGCTATTTGGGTCCCAAGCGCATCAATTGGCCTACAACATTGGCAAAGAAACGTGCACTTTATAAACAATTCATTGTGGAGCTTGTGCTTCCGCCTGGACACAAGCAGAATGAAGAAGACAATGGTGATGGCGATAATGAATCAAGGGGCGTTGGCTTGCAAGATCATCCGCTCAGCGAGGGACCAGAGAGTGCATGGAACACGTTCTTCAGTGACAACGAATTTCTACTTCAAATAGACAAAGACGTGAGACGTTTATGTCCAGACATATCATTCTTTCAACAGCCCACGGAGTATCCCTGTGAAATTGTTGTCCACAGCAAGGGAGAGCAGGGCAGAAGACTGCATGAGCGTGTTGTTCCCTCCGTACTAAGCTCAGCGAATGTGGAACGCAAGGGATTGGGTATGACAAAGGTGAGTCAGATGTGTTGCTTATAGCATTAAGTGCTCAAAAAATCATTCCAATATGCAATCCATGTGGAATCGAACAGCAAGTAAGTTTGTGTAGCACTCTTTAATTTAATTCTACTATTAATATTAAATATGCAGATCAACTTGATCACAAAACGTTCGGCGGAAAACTATGCCGCGATGGAAGAGGGACAGGAAGCACATTGGGAGGTTGTACAGCGCATTTTATTCATCTACGCTAAGCTGAATCCTGGCCAGGGTTATGTGCAAGGAATGAATGAAATAGTTGGCCCTATCTACTACGTTATGGCATCAGATCCTGATCTCTCAAATCGAATGCACGCTGAGGCGGATTGTTTCTTTTGCTTTACTGCCTTAATGAGTGAGATACGCGATTTCTTTATAAAGACACTGGACGATTCGGAGGGCGGCATTAAATGCATGATGTCCAAGCTATCGAATATGCTGAAATTAAAAGATATTAATATTTACGATCACCTTAAGAGCCAGGAGTTACATCCACAATACTATAGCTTTAGGTGGATTAACCTGCTGCTCTCACAGGAGTTTCCACTGCCCGATGTGCTGCGAATATGGGATTCAGTCTTCTCGGATGAGCATCGCTTTGATTTCCTTATTAAAATATGCTGTTCAATGATATTGTAAGTATTTACAATGCTTAAATTATCCAGGATTTTATCGTAACCATGTCTTTCTTTAGAATCCAAAGGGAAGCCATACTAGAGAACGACTTTGCATCGAATGTAAAGCTGCTGCAAAACTATCCGCCAATTGATATTAATGTTGTGCTAAGTCACGCAGTCTCCTTGGCGTAGCATTTTCCGAATTTAAGCCACGACTTGCCCATCCTCAAAGTGCATCACGTGAGAGTTCCATAGTCTGATAAGCAATCTGTCAAGCAATCAATCGACAACAATCTAAAGCCAAATCTATTAAAACGCACGCTCGGTTAACTCAACACTTATTATCTGTATTTATACATATGCTTTTGATAACTATTAATTTTATAAATATTTTGCATCAATAAACCAATGAATTTTAACGTATCTGTTATCCAAATCATAAAAAAGGGGGCACAAATGTAAAAGTCATACGTCCGTCACATAAAAAGAACTCCGTCTGCGATTTGTGGCATCGTCCGAAAAACACTGAAGATAACAAGACTACTTAACTCTACTCCTACTTATTCAACTTGGGTGCAGTGTCCTTGCAAATTGTCTGTGCGATAAATTCTATCAAGGTGCGAGTCGGACGACCGGCCATCCCACGACGCAGATACTCGTACTCCTTGCCCGCTGTGATCATTACATTGGTGGCATCCTTTGAAGTAAACAAAATAATCAGCAGGAATATTTAAACAAATACCAGAAACACTTACAATATGCATCCACTGTCCACATGGCACAAACTCACGGAGGAAGGCGGCGGCCTTGCAGGGACGACCTCCACGTCCAATGCCGTAGTTCTGGACATCACTGCGGCCTCCGGCACGCACCGCCTTGCTGTAGTAGTTCCACAGAGGGAAGCGCCACACGCGATCTCCAGTGTGCATGCTGGCGTGCTTAATTTGCTGCCAGAGGATCTCAGAATTGGTGAAGACACCACAAGCAGCCTCGTCCAAGGCCTGACGCATGTATCCCGAGCAGGTGCCAATATCAATGATGCACTTGGGACAGAAGTTCTGTCCGTACAACAGGGCATCGGCCAGAACGAGAACATCCTCATGGTCGGTACACTGGACCTCAATAGTCTTTCCATTCATCGATTTGACCATATCGCCAGGGCGGAAGGAGTTGCATCCCACAACATTCTCGCAAAGCGGAATGAGGCCACGAATGTTGACCTAGAGCACGGATATTAACCAGGTTCATTAGTATTTCATTGGCTACTTACTGGTAATCTCAGTCCAGCCACGGCGCGGCAGGTGGCCACCACAACAGCGGCTCCTGTCATGTCTCCACGCATGTGGAAGAGCTCATCACGCTCCTTCAGGCACAAGCCGCCAGCATCAAAGGTTACGCCCTGACCGACAAGCACAATGGGACGTTCCTCGGCACAGGTGCCATAGTAGCTCAGCTCCAAGAAGATGGGTGGCTCACAGGAAGCCTTGCCCACGGCAAGGAAAGCATGCATGGACTGACTCTCTGCCCAGCCTTCAACCTTTACTTCCACGTTGACACCAGATTTACACAGAACCTCAACCACATTCTGGGCAAAGGCTGTGGGGGTCAGTAAGTTGGAAGGCATCTCCTGGAGCTGCCTGGTCAAGTTCTGTGCTGCGGCCTTTTGCAATCCAATGCGCCAGCCCTCAATGTCACAAATCTCATCTTTGGTGGCGTATAGATCAATGGAGGGAACAGACATCCGCCGCTTCGGATCACGCAGCTCCTGGTAAACCCAGATGCCCAAAGCTGCGCCTTCAGCGGCAGACTCTGCGTGGCCACAGTTCTCCACTTCAATGCGATCCGTGTCGAGTTCGGCCAGAATTTTGCAAGCGTCAGCCACAGATCGACGAATGGCCTCCTTCTGTTCATCGAGAACCTCGTAGGGATTGTAGCCCAGGCATTCCTTACCCAATCCAATTACAGCTACAGCCGAGTAATAAGGCACACGTTCCGGCTCAATGGCGAAGAGTAATCGGGTTTCTCCTCGCTTGGGCATGGGACCAGACATTCGCAGCACCTCCAGCAAACGTCCATGTGTCTTCTGGACATTGTAACGCCAACCCGCCTGTGTTAGAATGCCCGCATCATTCTTGTCCTCTTCATCGGCATAGACTCCGATGATGAGGCCACGCGATGGGGGATCGGCACATATTTCCATCTGTTGAATTTGCAGCATCTGGTTGATCATCTGTGAGTAATTTCTCTTTACCACAGCCGGCATGCGTTGCTTCAAAGCCCGACAGGCAAGTCGTCCCGTTGCACGAAGCATTTTTTTTGTGAATTGCACTTAAACTTTTTACAAAAAAAAAAAAGAAATATAATAAAGAAAAATAATTCAAAATATATACAAGTATATTTTAAGGAAGAAATTGTAAGATTTGTTTCCGGAATACTTAAAATTGTTGCGTGTTCTGTCGCCAAACGAATGAAATGATACTGAGAGAATAGTTTTACAGGTAGAAAACTTTATGTTGAGCAGACTAAATAATCAACAACTACTAGATTCGAGAAATTAGTCAAAATTTGGTAGGGAAAAAGCAAGCAGGCCACGACAGAACACTCAGCAATAAATATATACCCTAAGCTCGTTGTTTAGCGGGTATCTTAAGTAGAAAGCATACCCTAGTTTCATATAAAGTGCATATAATTTGTCTGCTTTCTGTTTGAATCGCAATACAACACGAAGCAAACGTAACAGAAGCCTTCTGCTGTATTAGTAGTACGTTTTGCACTGTGGATACTGTTTGGATCACATAACTCATTGTGGATGCTAATTTCGCACGCAATCCATGCAACTGCTCACAAACATGTGTATGCACACTGCAGTGGGCTTGCCTAACTGATCACTCACACATGCATAAACTTTGCTGTGAGCAAGCACAAGCGTTTTCCGTTTGGGGTGCTCAGCTGCTCACGCACACATGCATGCAATTGCGGTGAGAATGCAGCAGGCTCGCTCACACTCATAGCGAAGGCCCGTGGAGGAAGGCAATACAATGCAAAAGCAAAGCAGCAGCGCTTTCACTCCTTCCCACTTACAGATAATAGCTTGTTATTAAATCATTTTGCGCAAATAGAAAAGTGTATTATTATTAAGAGTCATTACATCGTATTTAATTATACATTTTTATTTTATTTATCTAAATTTAACATTTTTTTATTCAATAAACGTATGATCGTAAAAACGAAAGTTTTTTCTTTCACTATAAATTTAGGACATATCGGCATAAACGACGTATAACACAACTTCAACCTGATTAGTTTTGATTTCTGGTTTTTGGGCTAACGTCTAACATTCCGAAACAAATGAAAGTGTATATTAGGCTCTTATTTTCCCATCTTGGGAGCTGTGTCCTTGCAGATTGTTTGTGCAATGAATTCGATCAATGTGCGGGTAGGACGACCTGCCATACCACGACGCAAGTACTCGAAATCAATGCCGTTTGTTGTCATCACATTTGTTGCATCCTAAAGGATTGTTATATATCGATTTAATATAGAATCTTTCGAGCAGCAGGATTTAAGTTACTTACAATATGCATCCACTGTCCACATGGCACAAACTCACGGAGGAAGGCGGCGGCCTTGCAGGGACGACCTCCACGTCCAATGCCGTAGTTCTGGACATCACTGCGGCTTCCGGCACGCACCGCCTTGCTGTAGTAGTTCCACAGAGGGAAACGCCACACGCGATCTCCAGTGTGCATGCTGGCGTGCTTAATTTGCTGCCAGAGGATCTCAGAATTGGTGAAGACACCACAAGCAGCCTCGTCCAAGGCCTGACGCATGTATCCCGAGCAGGTGCCAATATCAATGATGCACTTGGGACAGAAGTTCTGTCCGTACAACAGGGCATCGGCCAGAACGAGAACATCCTCATGGTCGGTACACTGGACCTCAATAGTCTTTCCATTCATCGATTTGACCATATCGCCAGGGCGGAAGGAGTTGCATCCCACAACATTCTCGCAAAGCGGAATGAGGCCACGAATGTTGACCTAGAGCACGGATATTAACCAGGTTCATTAGTATTTCATTGGCTACTTACTGGTAATCTCAGTCCAGCCACGGCGCGGCAGGTGGCCACCACAACAGCGGCTCCCGTCATGTCTCCACGCATATGGTAGAGTTCCTTGCGCTTCTTCAGGCACAGGCCACCAGCATCGAAGGTAATTCCTTGGCCGACGAGAACAATGGGACGTTCCTCGGCACAGGTGCCATAGTAGCTCAGCTCCAAGAAGATGGGTGGTTCACAGGAAGCCTTGCCCACGGCAAGGAAAGCATGCATGGACTGACTCTCGGCCCAGCCTTCAACCTTTACTTCCACGTTGACACCAGATTTACACAGAACCTCAACCACATTCTGGGCAAAGGCTGTGGGGGTCAGCAAGTTGGAAGGCATCTCCTGAAGCTGTCTGGTCAAGTTCTGGGCGGCAGCCTTTTGCAATCCAATGCGCCAGCCCTCAATGTCGCAGACCTCGTCCTTGACAGCATACAGATCAATGGAAGGAATAGAAATGCGAGTTTTGGGATCGCGCATTTCTTGATAAGCCCAAATTCCTAGGGCAGCTCCTTCGGCAGCGGATTCCGCATGTCCGCAGTTCTCTACTTCAATACGATCGGTGTCCAGCTCAGCCAGAATCTGGCAGGCTTTTGCCACCGAGCGACGGATGGCCTCCTTTTGCTCATCAAGTACTTCATATGGATTGTAGCCCAGACATTCCTTGCCCAAGCCAACAACTGCTACAACGGAGTAGTAGGGAACGCGGTCCGGTTCAATGGCAAACAGGAGACGAGCCTCTCCTCGCTTTGGCATCGGTCCAGACATGCGGAGCACCTCGATCAGGCGACCATTCGTCTTCTGGACATTGTAGCGCCAGCCGGCATGCGTCAGGATGCCCGCATCATTCTTGTCCTCTTCATCTGCGTAGACTCCAATAATCAGACCGCGCGAGGGTTGATCCGCACAGATGTCCATCTGCTGTAGCATCAGCATCTGGTTGATGGCCTGCGAGGCAAACTGGCGACATAATTGCCGCTGCTTTGTCACACGGAACACCACACGACGTGTTAGACCGAACATGGTTTATATTTTTTGGGTTGTCGTAAATTTAACGACGTTGTATACTCGAATATTTGCCAACGTAAATTTAATTTGAATTTCACTTCGAATTTGTATCAGTAAATATCTAAAGGAATTTTTATTACTATTTTATTTTTTTTCTAAAAATTACAATATTGTACAATTTTTAGGATACTACAAATTTTACCGATGTTTACTGTACGACACATTTAAGAGAACTGATGAACCTACAGCATTGGGTTCAGCACATGGACCGGTGGTTGGCAAAAGCCTACTTGGGTTGTTTTTCATGGCCAACCTTTCGGCCATTTTCAAATACTTTTTTGGCCAACGAAGTCAGCTGAGTGTTGGGAGTGGAAAGCTGTGCCAGGAGACTCAACTTGGCTCTTTCACAACGTGATATGATGAAGGTTAAATAAAATATATTTTATTCAATTGGTAGAGCTCATTGATGTTATATCACTGCAGTTTCCGCTATTGAATAGTTCCAAATGATTATAGATTTTTTTAGTTATTCTATGCATTTGCTTTTATTATTATCATTAGATACGTAATTAGGTACAATGCTTTATATATTTATATTAATTAATTGTAATAATACTGTTTTGAAATTGAGACAAACAAGACATCGATGAGCATTAATATGTTATATACATAATATTTAAATATATAGTTAATACATATTGTATATGTATAAATAACAATAGCTTAAGCTATATATGTATATATGTATTCTGTTTAACAAGCTTCTTGTACTTTAGAGTTCAGATTACGAGTATATATGTATATGTATATATATATGTCGAAAAAATATTGAACGTGGGTTGGCTTGGGATATGTTTCTGTTCTGTTTATAGTATAGCTTCAATCTTGTTGGTGGGGTGTGTTCTTCAATCTGCTTACGATTTATGTATGTCTTCGATAAGAAAATATGTTTGCATTTGAATAAAATATTTTAATATCTTTGTGTTACATTTAATTTGAGTAGAATTGAGTAGTCTAAACAACAATGAGACTAATTTTATTAACTTTTGAAACAGTGCAATATTCTAAGAACATCTAGAATAGGCACATTTTTGATTTCTTTTAATGAATAGTATATTTATTTAAATATATATATATATATATATGTATTTAGTTCAAAAGCTTTCGTATCTTGTCTGAGTTCCATGCAATCGTCATTTGGCACTTGTTTCTTGGAGTTCTCATCCTACAATGGATGATCCCTTTGGAAAACTTAGCGTTCCTATTCAACAAAGTTGATAACTAGTTGAAATATGCAATAATTTAATAGTCGCAGTTGCTCGACTAGGTGATACCCTGTACCCAGAATAGAGGGACGGATAGGTAGACCAACTCGGCTATTGATGTGACTAAGAATACGTTATAAATTTAGGATCTGAGTTGTCTTCTTCTGCACTACATTACTCACATCTTGGGTATAGAATAACAAGAAACTAAAACATGGGAATATCGAAGATAAGATATGCTTCCCTTTGTACTGATCCAACTTCGTGTGAAATGTATAATAGTGAAACAGACAGACAGACAGACCGATATGGAATGAGTCCATTGAACTCGTCAACCTCAACAGAAAGTATAATTACTCAGACAGTGATTCTTTAATGCGTTGCACAACGCTTAAGCAATTGATAATACCCTTTGCAAGGGCATTCAAAAGTGAGAGCTACAATAAAGCTTAAGGTTCCAATCACAATATTGTAGTCACAGTGACGGGC
Source organism: Drosophila macrospina (assembly GCA_035042075.1). Taxonomy (NCBI): domain Eukaryota; kingdom Metazoa; phylum Arthropoda; class Insecta; order Diptera; family Drosophilidae; genus Drosophila; species Drosophila macrospina. Next base: position 3,877,084 of record JAWNLW010000454.1, on the reverse strand, counting down.
ATTCCCTCGGCATTCACGGATCGCTCGGTTGCGATTTGCACGCGATTGTCGAAGCTCCCCACGCTGCTGACCTTGCTGAGTCCCATGGGAGGTATGTCCTCGTCATAGTCGGAGGCCAGCTCCTCCTCGGCCAGGTAACTACATTTGGGCTTCGGTTTACATTGTGGCTCATCCCCGTCCAAGGCTAGAACAGGAGCAGCGGCATGGAAATAGTGAGTCTTGGCTTTGGTGCACGATTGTCCAGCCAAGTAAATGATGCCATCATCCGTATCATCATCATCGATATGACGCACTCCATAGTTGCCGTAGCCCGCCTCGCACTGATACGGATTCGTCTTGACATGGACATTCCGACAGCTGCCGCCACAATTGTGATGACTCTCGGCAAGCCCGCCATCGGCTCCATAGCAGTGCCCCCTGTGGAGGTGCTGCGTCTGACCCGTGTGTGTGGAGTGTGTATGCGATTGTTGACCCACGCCAGCCACACCGCTGCTGGAGTGAGCCACTGACTGCTATATGTGCGAGTGGGAACGGGCTATGGACAGCGAATAGGGACTTGAATCCTTGTGCAATTGCATCGTATCATAAATGGGATACTCGCAGCAAAGGATGAACTTCAAAGCACCAGGAACTTCCTCGTAAAACGCCGGCGGAATGGGTATCAATGGTGATGTCGATGCCTTGTACTTGCGATACTCCACTTGACTGCAAAGATACCTCTTATTAATTTATGTTGTTGATAGTATTGCTTAGACTCAACCAACTTTTGTACTTCTCATCAGAGCTGCGTTCTCGCAATGGAATTCCGGACAGGAATAGTATGATCAGTGTTGTGAAGATGGGCGAGGCAATCGCTATCCACTCCAAGCCGCTAATCACATTCAGCGATATGACAAAGATGCCCCACCAAACGATGACCTCGCCAAAGTAATTCGGATGCCGTGACAGTCCCCAAAGTCCTAAGGCGAGAGAAGAAAACTCGCATGTATAGAGTATATATATAGTAAATATATAGTTGGACTTACCATCATTACAGAACTTGCCATGATTTGCCGGATCCTGGCGAAAGGAGAACTTCTGCAAATCCGCATAAGTCTCGGCTAGCAAACCAACGATAAACATGCCCGTGCCCGTGGAGTCCAAGGTGGTCATCCCTTTGGTCGCCTGGGGCACCGAGTGACGTGAGTTGATAATGATAACTGGCAACGAGACGACATATACCCAAACAGCCTGCAATAGTTAGAGAGGGAATTGCATTTAAATCAAATGTGCACAGTCAAATCAAATCAAGTCAAGGCGAGACAACGTAGAACAGCCGAATGTTCCAATTGTCAATCTCAATTGTGTCACAGTTTAATTGCTGGCTCTGCCAATCCCTTAGCTGGCGACAGGCAATAATTTATGCAAGACCCCTTGGCCAATGTCAAGCATTCACATTGGCACATTCATTGAATATGAATTGTGATTCACATTGTTTTGTGTGCCGATGCGGATCGTAAATTGGTTGGCATGCATAATGAGCAGAAGGTGTTCAGTTCGACTCACCTGGAAGGTCCAGAACACAGCATAGCGTATGATGTTGCGACGCGTGTCCTCAAACTGTTTATCTCGCCCCAATTTAATAATGCGATACAGCAGATATCCTGTCAATCGGACTCCCCAAAGGCAAACGAACACTGTGACCATCAGCTGGCGACTCTCGTAGGCCTGTGAAAGAGATTGAGTTGAAAAGTTGAAAGTTCAAGTTTAGGTACAGGTAATAGCTCAAGTGAGGGCATATTCAAGTGAACAGGATAACCACTTAAGTGGCAAATCCTTTGTGATTCTATTGCCTCTAATTGTGATGCCCTTTGCAATCAATATTTGCACTTTCCACACACAATAACTTTTAACCTTCCGACTCTTAAGCTGTCTGCATATTTCTCTCTTTTCTCCATTGATTGTTATTTATGATGCTCCGGCCGTAAGAAGCATCCGCTGGCAATTCAACTACGCATTTATTGCGAGTGCAAATCCCCGAGGTACGAGAGTGCACGGCATTTCAATTATTTAATTCTAGTATAACATGCAATGGCAGCTGGCAAATTGAACGAGTCGAAGCCAAATAAACTGCTCATAAAAACTGCAAAACTGTTTTATCGTCAACTTAAAACTAGATATAAAGAACAATTGATTTATTTTACGGAAGTTGGAGCTTTAAAGAAGTAATCTTTATCTAAGAAATGAATATGAGCGAACCAAAGAAAATGAATACATTATCAAGAAGTTTTTCTTCAATTTACATGCAGAATAAATTAAGACATAAATTCTCGCTTAGCTAAATTTTCCGCATGTAAATCGATTCAGTTTTAACAAACTTGTGGAAGCAGGAACTTGAAAAAAGTGTTTTCCACTGAAAAAATGAATAAAGATGAAGCAGACGAAAAAATGAATACATTAAAAAGTAGGTTTTCTGAATGATTATATAAAATCTCATTCAGCAAGATTTTCCGCATGGAAATCGGTTCAGTTTTCGCAAAGTTGTGCAAGTAGGAACTTAAAAAGGAAACGTTTCCCACATAAAAAAATGAATAAGGATGAAGCAAAGGCAAAAAAATATTGAATACTTTCGGAAATTGTTTTTCTTAAATGTACATGCAGAATAAATCTAATGCTGGATTGCAGAGTCATAAACAATTGGGCAGACAATGTGACAAACAACTGTGGCCAACTGAAGGGCCTTGGCCGTTGGCTGCCAGACAAGGTCATGCAGCTGAACAGCAACAACAACAACAACAATGAGAAAGAGAAACGGGAAACGAGAACGAGAAAATGTGGGCCAATTGGGCGTAACCTTTTGTTGTTTGCCAGCAAGCATATTTACTGCAGATTCTCCTGCTTCTCTCTCTCTCTCTCTCTCTCTCTGTCTCTCCCTCTCTCGTAAACAACGCATGTGTGTGAGTGTGAAATTCATTTTCAATGTCAGCAACTAAAGCCGACAAATCCCCATAGCTCATACCATGCACACCTGTACACCTGTCAACTGCAGGTGGGATTTGTTGTCCCTTGCTTTAATAGTTTACAGCTTTTTAATTTATGGCACAATTAAGCGCATTAAATATTTAACCACTTACCTTGGACGGCCGATCCACTTGGCCCAGAAAAAAGGTCAGCAACGCGATGACAATAAAATTGACGCCACCGGCAAAATCCGACAATTTGTCCATGTGCAGCATGGAGTTGAACACGAAGAACAACAACTGCATGCTGACAATTACAATGGCGCTAATGGCAAAATGATCAAAGCCCAAAATGTTAATGGCCATTGTAATGGGATATCTTTGTGCTGTTCTTCTTTCTCTTTATCAATTCACTGCTGTTCAGTTACAGCTTCTTTGAGATTGTATTACGTTTTGTTTTACCATTGTTTCTCTCTTCTTTCACAAAGCATTCTATTTTTACCAACTCTTTTGTTTTGTCTCTGCAAAGTTTAATTAAAATAATTCAACCTTTATAATATATGTGTTCTTTTCTACATTGTCAGCAGAACTAAGAACAACAGATGTCCCCATTTAAGTTAAGCTTCTTATTAATTAAATAGCATAAGAGAAGTGTTACGGCAAAAAGTTCATTCTTTACATGAGCATGTGTGTGTGTGTGTGTGCGCGTGCAGAGCAGCTGAGTACGCTGACATTGAGCGCGCTGCAGTTAGAGTCCACAATGGTGTATAAGTGTGTGTGCGTGTGCAGAGCAGCTCAGCGTGCGGAGATCATGTGCACGCGCTGCAGTTAGAACCTAGAGTGGAGTATAAGTGTGTTTGTGCGGGAGCAGAGAAGCTCAGCTCTCTGAGATAAATTGAGCACGCTGTAGTTAAGCAGTGTGAGTCTGCGTGACTGAGATAAAGAGCGCTACACTTAGAGTCCACAGAGTATAAGTGTATGCAGCTAAGATCGATACACTCCAACTTAAGCAGCGCACGAACAGCTGCATGATCATTTAATTTGGAGTAAATAGTTGAATATTATTACTAATTATATATACAATAATACTAATAATATATAGTATATAATAAGGCATGCAAATAGTATTAGCATTATTATGAACTATTAATAGCTTTATGTATTTGCATAATTGTTTTACTTTGTAAACATTATTCATTATAGACCATAAGAGTTTAAATTTCATTTTACACAAAACATTTTCAACTTTCAACTTAAATACCCAACAATGACTGACTACGTTTAATTACTATTTACTCTGCCCCCCAAAAAGTGTGCTACATGTAGCAGCTGCGGTTGCATGGCAGCGAGGCATTTGTAGTCGCATTCATTAAAATTACACCTGGGGCGCATTAAGGTCAACTTAAGACACCTTTAAGCGTAAGAAGCAGCCAACGTGTCATACACAGACTTATTTAAGATGCATGACTGTGGTTTGTTGCTGTTGTTGTGGCATTGTGGCATTGCAGGCAATTTGCTGCCCCCAGACATTGACATGGTGTCTCACATGCAACCGCATATCCTCGCCCAGATTGTTTTCCAACTTTTCGCACGCTGCAGAGGCGCTTCCAGATACTTTTCTTTGGTGTCGTTGTCACCTCTTTGGCAATGCAGTTGAAGAGGGCAAAACTTTTATCAAGGATATTTTGACTTTCAACTTTTGGCCAACATGCACTTACAGAGAATTAAATGTTTTTGAAACATGTTATTTTAATTTCATTAATTTTTACATGTGTCAAATGGGAATATGCCTAGAATTTAACTCTGAATCTTGTAGCGCTTAATTTAAAGCCAAATAAAATGCCTGTCACTTACAGTCAAGCTCATAAAATATTAACAATGATTTGGCATTCGTACATATATTAATATACGCATACACAAGCCCGTAAATAAGCAATGGACTGATAACCTTTCTCCATTTCGTGAGTTTCCTTGAACAAGCTTGTCATCTGTTAAAGTAATCGTAGAGGCTTTTCCAGCTTTAAGGACAATGCTGTCGGTGGATATTCCACAATACAATTTGCACAATTGAGTTGCTGGAAAAAGACCGGTAAACAGCGATGGTTGTGATATTTATAGCCAATTGTTATTTCTATTTGCATTGGCTTCGCTTGATGGAACGAGGCCAAGTTTACCTTTCAGTTAGGTTCAATTGCAAGGCAAACAAACAGGCAAATGACTCAAGTTCTGGCACATGCCTAAATATATACATGTGAGCCTGTGTAAATAATGTAACCGAAACTTTTCTAGCAACGACAGTTATACTGTTCCACTGTTACACAGCTACAGATATACAGTTACTGCAACAGATAAATAAATTGGAAAGAAGCAAAAGCTTAACGAGCACAGGCTTTTGGCTTTGCTCTGCTCTTGCACAAGTGAAAGTAAGATGGACCCGCGCTTAGCTTTCTTACATATTGCTTGCTGAAGGTCCTTACACACACACACGCACACGCACACACGTGCAAAGGACTCGCGCTTGAAAACACAAATGCTTCAAACATCTATAAATATTAAAATGATATATCCGCTTTTCCTAAAATGCCGTAAAATGACCAACAATGATTAATGCCAACCGCCACTGCCTAGCGACTGTTTTCTATTACTCGCTATTTGATTAACTTTGGAAATAACACGAGGTAAAACGGAAGTAGAAATTTTGGTAAAGCGTGCAATCAACTGACGACACGCACTTCTCAGAGTGAACTGGAGAGACTAGTTAGAAAAAGGAAAGTACAATAAATTGAGGTAGTATCATGCGCAGGTTTGCTTTCAGGTGTTCGTTGACGTCACCATAGCTAACGATTAATAAAGCTAGCTAAATGCAATGCTATTCGACTAAGCAATTATTAATTTGCTTGATGTTAATTGCATCTTTTATTATTGTATTAGTTGCCTACCTCATAAATATGATTAAGCATGTGCCAAAAGATATGCAGCATTAAAATAGTACAAATTGCGGCACGGTGGCAACGCTTGGATTGGCATGCTAGCAACATGTTTCGCAACCTGTGCAACAAAGTTACTCACTTAGCAACATATTCTACAATTTGAGCAGCATGAAGTTGGCAGCGGCCACTAATTTAAAGAAGAAGCAAAGTTAAAGATTAAAATAATTAAGCGAAACATTGTTGTGGGCTGGCTCCTGCATCGGAGTTGCAGTCGTTGCGTAATTACGCACACTTGTGGGTGTCTAAGGTTGGAATTCTCGTAGAATGGCGTTAGCGTTGCGCGTGGCATGTTTAAATCATGGCAGTGGCCGTTATAGCAGGTGGCCACAGGAGCACCGTCAATTGGTGCAACTTTGTGCCGCAAGCTCCAGCTGGATGGCGAAGGGCAGGTAAAACAAACACATGACCTCTCCAATTATCAACCGGCATTAAAATCCCATTTACAATAGTCTTATCATGCATAAATTGAATTACACCACACAACACCCGAGACAGCCACAACAACATACACAACCTGCACAACCGACACAACCAACACAAACACAGCCAATTACAAAGACTCCACCGCAAATCAAGCGAAATGTGGCCTCTGAGATAACCAGCGTGGGCAAGTCCATCTATGAAGCAAGATGGGATGCCAAACAGAGCAAACCTCAGCAGCAGTCAACGGAACAAACACTTAAGTCAACATCAACGGGCTCAAAGCTAAGCAGTGATCAGAAGGATCTGGATATAGTGAAATCGAAGCGGGATCAGATGCGGGACAACATGCAGGATTACATCTTTACGCGCTACTTTAACTATGTGAAAAACTATGACAAAGTGCTGGAGAAGAACTTCCCAAAGGCTATGCAACTCTATCGAGTGTTCTTCGATGGAGTTAAGGACTTTTTTGCAGACATGAAACGGTTCCTAAAGATTGCGCGTATCGCCAACGAATCCCCGCAAGGCATACGGGCACTGAATCGACAGGAGTTGGAACTCTACATGCAAATGCCCCGTGACATGATGAAGGTGGCACCGGCCTTGATTGGCTGCTCACTGCCCATGGTGGGTTACGCTTTCTTTCCACTCGTGTAAGTCTGTTTCACTTGTTAGCAATTGAATTAATTAATTAAACATAATGCCGTGCAGTTTCTGGTACCCACGTATATTTCTTACGCAGCATTTCTGGACGGAAGAGCAGCGTAGCGATTTCCAGAGTTTCTACATGAAGCGCAGGCTGCAGTGCAATAAGTCCGTGTTTCGTTGCTTGCAGGCTAAGATCAAGTCGCTGAAAGGTCATCACAAACATGCAGAGTTCGCGAGCATCTTGGGCCAGTTGGGCAGCGGAACTCATCCGTCAGCAGAGGCTTTAATCGCAGTTAAGGACATATTCGCCGAGGGTCCTTACTCACTGCTGGGCATGTCGCGAAAACACGTCGTATGTACATCCATCCAGCATCCACATCCGTCTATTTTGAGCTGATCTGAACTTTGTTTCTTGCAGAAATGTCTAGTCAACTTACATGGTCTACCAAATAGTCTGTTCAAGCGACATCGTTTGCATGAGCACGCATTCCTAGTGCACTACATGGACTTGGCCATCACACGGGAAGGTGGAGTCCACAATTTGAGAACGGATGCGCTGCGTTATTCTTGCTACCTGCGCGGTCTCAATCCCAACAACTTGAGCAGGGAGGAAATGATCGAATGGCTACGCAAATGGGTGAAAGTCTCCTCATCAATACAGGGCGAGCACATCACTCTGTTTCTGCATCTACCTATTCTACTGGGCTACAATCATCCCCAGAATTGGAAGACCATCTACTGCAAGACAGAGGCCTAAACAAATTGGTGCTAGCTCACGTTTCCAAATGTTTCTTTTTGAAAATGTGTTTATTTTTGTTTTTAAAAAGCAAATAAAAAATATTAAAATCTCTAAAAATTGTATCTTTTTATCCATTTATGGACCCCGATGCGTATGTGCACATTCTCCCACAGAGTAAACAATGGTGTTCATGTGTTTTTCCTAAAAATAACACTTCTTTTATTTGCTCCTTTGTGTTGGATGTTGGATCAAGCAGTTACTTTCGTTAAATGTTTTAGTTTACTTCTTGGCCGCTACCTTCTTGCCACCCTTGGCCTTCTCGGCACGCAGGCGCTCGCGACGATCCTTCTTGAGGATGCGTGGGGTACCATCGGACTTGGTGCGCTTCTTCAATGTGTTGAAGGCGATGGTCAGCAGCTTGTTGCGCTGACGCTTGGCATAACGCAGCTTGAAGCGGTCGAAGTCATTCAATTGCGAGCGCTGTAATGAATGAATTATATGTAAATTAAATAAACAATCTCATTAAGTGTATAAACAATATTCAAATAACTAATGTTGTAATTGCTTTCAGTTAAAAAAATAAGCTAGCTTCATGTATGTATCAGCCGGCAATTCCTATCAAGAACTTTCAATTATCATCATGTGCAGCATTACAACTGTAGTAAATACCATTGCAGAGTTTAAGATTGTTTCTTAATTCTTAACCTTTCTTTGTTATCACCACTATGTTTGGGTTTGGTTAGCCTGCAATGGTATTTTCTTTCCCACTTCCATCTATTTTTATACACACCTTGCAAATGTTTTGTGCCTTGACGGACCAGGGGCTGACCTTCCACTGTGCCTTCAGGTCACTGTCCACCCAGGCCTTGCGCACAATGCGTGTGGGCGCAGTGAAGGGGAACTTGATGCGGTATTTGGTCAGATGCAGATTGTTCAATCTGTATTCCTGACGTGGAACACCAGTCAGAGGACCATCAACCAAAACCTGCAAATATCATTTAAATAAGTTAGTTGTGTTTCTCTCTGATAAATGAGTAGCAACAATTTTGTGTTTCGTTTATATACAGCAGATTGCTTTCAGTTAAGTTAAATTAGCTTCATTTATGTGTCAGTTGGCACTTCCTATCAAGAAGACAAATTATCATCATGTGCAATAGCCTCAAACGTACACACACAAACTTGTTGCTGTTACTCTGGCACTGTTGGAGGCACTTACTCTGTTTTGGTCAATGACATCGACAATAGCCACCAGGCGTCCCTTTAGGGGACCTGCGGAGGCCTTGGCAATACGACCAGTTTGTACGAATCTCTCGAAAGGCTGCAATCAGATGGATAAAAAAACTTATATAAAAATAAATTCATCTAGGCACTCTGTACGCATGGACAGCGTGTTGGTTGCCTGCCGACTGCGCTGCCAATCACCACGTGAAATATTTTCAACGCATTTTACGCAGACATAAATTCAATTGTTTCGTTTTCTTCTCTTAGCGGCAACTCAACACGCTGGCCTTAATTATTTTACGCAATATTTAATTCAGCACGCTCACTTTAAACCTTTTAATTTTCACATTTTTCATCCAAATGCGAAAAATACTTTGTGATCTCTTACCATGACGCTAACCGGAAAGAAAGAGAAGGAACGAAAATTTTTTGACAGCTCAGCGTCAACATGGCGAAGAGTCTGACTTACACAGGGTTGCAATTGTCGAGTAACCCTGGTGTACTTTTTAACAGATCCATTTCGAGTTTAACAGTGGCATTTCTGACTATTTTATGAAAAACTGAGTTTAAATATAACTTTTAAATGCATTTTTATACACGATAGGGCATTATTATTATTTTTTAATATAATAGTAATTTGAAAATTGTGAACCTACGGATTGTGTAAAAGAAACACTACGAATTAAATAGTAATAACATAAATCTATAAAGAGTTGTGGTGTTGCCACATAGTTCAATATTTATACGATCTGGCCGCTCGGAAGTGTTGGAAAATATCAAGAATACAATCGCTATAAGTTTAACTTAATTTACATTTGATAAACAAATTTGATAAGTAATTAAAACAATATTCCTAAAATGGTGTATATACACTTTCCAAATAGCCTGACGGAGGAGGAGCAGATGCTACAAGCGAAATATCAGAAACTAAAGAAGAAGGTTGGTAAACGTGCTTGCCGCTCAAGTTGGCATCTTTAGCTATTCTAATTTTGTTATTTTTGCAGAAAAAGGCATTGCAAGCACACAAAGCGCCCAAACAGGAGCCTGAGAACGCTTTAGCATCAAAACGCCCAACAGACGCGCGTGATGCCCGGGAGGTGGCACGCAAGCTTATCAAAAGTGGCGCCATTCCCGCCATACAAAAACAACAAACCAAACAAGACCAAACCTCATTTAAGCGCCCCAAAGGCCAAGAACGAGCCAAGCGATCCACATCGGAGACAAGCGTAGCTGCATATCAACCATTCTCATCCACCCAGAACGATGTAGCTCAGGAAACCATAATTAGTGAAATTATAAAAGAAGAGCCACGCCGTCAGAATTTGTACCAACACTTCGCAACGGAGCGTGATCGCGAGGAGCGTGGATTGACGGAAAAGGCGACGCTGGATACGGCACAGCCGGAAAAACCTCGAGCTGGCAACACAATCTTCGTGTCGGGCAACAAAGTGACCGAAGAATTCCTAAAGAAAACGTTCAATGACTACGGTACCATAGTCAACGTTTCCATGGAAATTGAGAAAAGGTAGACTTAACAAGTGGATGACCACAATTGGAGCTGTACTAACAATGTATAATATTTTACAGTCGCGGCTTTGTTTCGTTTGCAAAACCAGAATCAGCAGATCGTGCTATTGCCGAGATGCACGGCAAAAGCGTCAATGGCATTGTCCTGCAAGTGCAGTTGGCACGACGACAGCCACAAATTGAGCCCATTAACGATGCATCATCCTCAGCGGTGTGGTCTTCCATTGGTAAGGAATTGGCATATACTTTTTATTTGAGTTCCTTTGTCAATTTCCATTTAATTACAGCGGCCAGCAAATCACAAAAGGGCAGCCACAAAGATCAGCGTCAAATGGTTCAATATAATGAAGATTTCTTTATGTAATTACATCATACACCCACTTACTCATTTCATCCTCATTTCACATTATTTTCATCATTTTCTAATTGGTAAGTCTTTGGTTTTCATTCCCATTCATTAACACACATACACAAATCATCGTAAATAGTTTTTTTGCTTTATTGAAAATACGCTTCTATAAGTATGTATGTAATGTACTTACATACGTTCACCATCTTCAAATGATTTATGGCTAATAAAAGAATTGAAATTGAAACGATTGTGAAGTTAAACAATTGATCTTCAATATGTGTGTATAGTATTGCACCTACATCGGGCCTTAATTAAACAACAATCGATACGCTAACAATTGACTTTCTGCACTTCTTCAATTTGTTCCAAAATGAAAATAAGAATAAGAAAAATGAGCAAACATATTTGTATTATTATCATAAAGTCATAAATAAGTACACTGTGTGTTATCGCCAACAAACTTGAGCCTTCTTTGGGGCTGCTCACCTTAAAAGGTAGCTAGTAAATGATTTATACTTAGTTTAAGTACATAGTTAATACAGAATCGTTGCTGTTGCTGCTGTTGTTGTAGTTGTTGTTGTTGTTGGTAATGATGTAAAAAAGATGATATTGTTGATGTACTTTTGTTAGTAAGTACTACAAGTTATAGTCGTGTGTGATGACTGAACTGAGATTTGTTGTTCGATTTAATTGTTGTTGACTCTGTCTCTGTGACTAGTAGCAATGGCAACGCCCCCTTTTCGCCGCCCACTTCGCATCCTTCCTAAATTATATATTTTGTGTGTTAGTATATAGTTATATCATTAAGGTTAAGGCCTTTGGTTACTAGCGGTCACTTCTGGCCGCCTTTAAATTCGTTTCATGCTCCAAAATGCAAAACTGCCCAAGCATCAATTGGCATCTCATCCGAATCTCATCAGCTGATGTCCAAAGTTTTTGGGGAGCCTCTTTTCACGTTTGCCTGCCCTCATTGCCAGGCGGATTGAAGTAGTCCCAATGATGTGTGTGCACCTGGCGACCCGTTAACAGAAACACGAGCACACCGAACGTTATCAATATGAAGAGCACCATGAGTGCGGATATGTTTCGGGGCTGTTGTGCCGGCTCCATGGCTGCATCGCCGCGCACAAAGTTCGTCAACTGATTGATGATGTTGACCAACTCCAGACTGCAAGCGGATATGAACTGTCGTCCCGCCTGCACCACCGTCTTGGGCTGATCCTCATCGTACTCTTCCAGAGGCTGAGTGGCGCTGCGTGTGCGCGAGCGTCGTGAACGTGAACGTGGTCGTTCCACCAGCTGTTCATCCAACTCTGACTCGGAGTCGTGTTCCTGCTGATGCTGCTCCTGCACATGACGACGTCGACACTTGTGGGGCGCTTTGCGCTCCATGGCTGGAGCTGCGGCTTCTGCCTGCTCCGCTTCAGCGCTGCGCTGTAAATTGTAAAAGGCCAGTGGGGCCAAAGATTGCAAATACTCTACACTGGGGTACACAGCTGGTGGTGGTGGTAATGGCAGCATGGCGGCTTCTGTCTGGGTTTGTTCATCGAGATTGCTTTGGCCCGTTGACTCGGCGCCCTTGACTTGGCGCGGCGGCTTAATCGGTGGCTCCACATCGCTAGCGGCAGGCTCACTGCTGGGCTGGCGACTTGTCTGTGTCTCTGTGGTGAGCAGCGATGGGCGCTGCTCCTTCACACGCTCCACAATGTCATCAATGAAGCCGGGAGGCAGCTCAATGTTCTGCACCACAAGTTGACCCGATTTGCAGGCCAACTCATCGGCACTGACCTGAGCCCCATGCAGCTGCGACACTTGGATCTGTCCAGCTTGCAGCGCATGCACTCGCAGTTGTTGCACCTCCAGTTCCTTGAGCTGACTAGGCAGCTGGGCTTCTGGAGATGGTGGGAATTGCAGGGATTGCACGGGTGTTACCTCACGTACGGCCTGCTCTGCAATTGTCAATGTGGTGCTAGTGGTTGGCTCCAGCACTGTGGTGGATTTACGACGTGGTGGCGGCAGAGGGATCGGTATTTCCTCCTCCTCTTCCTCCTCGACCACTTGCTGGCTGTAGTCCGCAGCGGGTTCGGTGGGTAAAGTGGCTACAAATTTGAAACTGACTTCGGCTTCTGTGGGTTCGCTTGTGACAGGCTTGATTACAGCGGCTTCCTCGACTGCAATCTGCTTATTTTGCTGTGGTTCCTCCAGGAGTAGTGTGTTCTCATCTTCAGACATTGGCTGTTCCACTTCAGATGGTACTCGCTCCACTTCAGATAATGCTTGCTCCACTTCGGACAGTTCTTGCTCCACCTCCGATTGGGATTGCTCAGCTTCCGAGAGTATTTTATCTTCGTTTGCCTCCGCTTTTCTGTACTCCGCCAGCATCTTTTCCATTTCCTCTTTCAGCTCCTTTTCCAGGGCTGCATTCAGCTCCTGGTCAATGCGTTCCTGACTCTCTTGTGCATCTTCCTCCTCATCGTAGTGATCCGAGTACTTCTCACCCGCATTCTCGTCCTCTTCATCGTATTCGCTGTCTCGCAGTGTGCGCTCCACTTCGTCATCCTCCAGCTTGCTGTCATAGTCACTCTCTAGGTGGGCCTGTTGCAACTGCTCCACAGCTGCATCCAAATCCGCCGAACTGGCTGCATAATCGCTTAGCGCAATCTCACCATGTTCCTCCTCCTCCTCGCCAGCGGTTTCCACATCGGATTTGCTTTGCACGGAGCTGTCGGAGAGTAGACCCTCACGCCTGAGCTCTTCTTCCTCGCGACGCAGTTCATCATCCTCCAGATCAGCGGCGCTAATGGGACGCACAATAAGCGAGGCTTGCACCATGTCATCGGCTTCACCAGCACTGAGACTTGGCGTTGGGACGCGTCGCTCGATGATTACCGCTGAGGATGGCGTCTGCGGGCGACTCAGCGACTTGGAACGATCCGCTTGAGAGGATGCCCGTGAGCGTTCCGACAAGCTGCGTTGATTTGCATCACGGAAACGTTGCAATCCCCTGGCCAACTGCTCATCCTCGCTGAGTATACGCGAACCATCCACCTCATCCGCCTCCTGGGCCTGCACACTGCGCAGCACATCCTCCAGCGTTGTCTTCCCACCTGAACGACGTGGTTCAATGACCTTCATATCCTCGGTTATCTCAAACTCCTCGCACACGAAATCATCTGGCAATGGATCCGTTTGCGTCGACACTTCCACCTCGAACTCGCCCTGCTCGCAGCTGTCCGCCGTGGATGAGCTGCCAATGCGTTCGCTGTCCTCGTAGCTGTCCATGCCGCTGCCACCGCGAGTCGAGCGCCTTTCGCGTGGTGGGCGTGGCGGCGGTGGCAATGGGCGGAATTTCATTTTGTTGATCACTTCGCCAGATTGCAAATTCGAGCGCGGAGAGTCGGGTCGCTGTAGGGCTCCCGGCTCCTCGTAGTCATCCTCCTCCTCCTCGATCTCCTTCTCCGACTGTTGCAGGTGTCGTTCCGGCAGCGCGGCCGGCAATGTCGCGTAACTAGGGAATAGGGTTCAAGGAGCATTAGATACTTGGGCTTGGTCGGGGCAAGCGGCAAAGGAAACTTGTACAAAAGGAATGAAAAGCTCGTGCGTGTTCCAGGTTTAGGTTTTATTTGTGTGCGTGTTTAACGGGTATTATGTTTAGTTAGCAGTATAGTAGTGTCTGGGTCTTAGCTTATGGCGCCTTAAGCCTACAACTTAACAACGTTAACAATATAAACAATATTAAATATAAACTTAACAAAAATGCATTCGAGAAGGTTTGAAAATAAAGGTCGCAAAAAGTCGCAAATCAAAAATAGAATTTCAAATTGAAATTGCAATTGCAATCAACTCTAAGAAATACAATGCAAGCGGCGCAGCGTTGGCGATTCTTACTTTGACTTGAGTAGCAATGCGGTGGTTGGCATCTCATCCAGACTGCCAATCGATCTGCGACGTGGCACCAGTGGCGAATCCTCACTGGGCGTATACTGCTCGGGCGGCGGCGGACGTGCCGGCGGCGGTGAACCTCGAGATCCCCGCTTGGTGGGCAATGTTGCAAAGCGTTCCCCCGGTGAACGTGCAAATTTCTTTCGACGTGCCGGAGGCGTTGGTTTCGGCAGCTGCTCCTTGCGCACCACGGCATAGCTAAATGTGGGAAAGCAAGGCGCAACACTAAGCAACATTCAGCTGATCAGACTTAATGCGACCTCAACTCACCCATCACTCTCCAGCATATCGATGACAAACTTCTCCTTATCCTCGGCCCTTGGCCCGACTCTATATGCATCCAAACTCAGCGATTCGGCACCGCGTGAGGTGCGCTCATCCTCGGAGCGATGGGTGCGAGCCGAGGCTCCATCCGTAAAGCTATCGGGCGTGGCTAGCGGTATATGATGATGATATTCGTGCTCAGTGCGATAAACAATTACCTGGCAAGGGCGAAGAGAAAATTTATTATTTTATAGAGGAAATGGGGTGGAAAAACAAGGAATACAATTCGTTAAAATACCCTGCGATTCACTAGAAACAATTTGAAGTCCAAAACTTAATAGACTATGTACTTTTAGTACAGAGTCTAATGAAGATGGACAAGAATAGTTTGATTGAGCTGTTTAAAACAATGGAAATTCGATTAATTTGGAATGAAATGTGCCAGTCGGAAAACAAATGAAATATGAGATATAGAGATCTATAAAATATCAGGAATCACCTCCACATTTAAAGGGGAAGATCATTACTGCAACACTTCCTAATGTCATACCCTCCCTCATATCATTTTCATCTTCTACTTACATCTTCCTGTGGCTGCAAAAAGGTGTTCGATACTGATCTACCACCAAAGCCATTTATGAACGAGTCCGCATCCTTCTCCACCGATGGCTCGTCGCGTGTGCGTTTCTTCTGGCGTCGTGGTGCCTGGGGGCGTGGCTGTGGGACTGGCGCTTCCGATGCTGGTATACCGCTAGCCAAGTTGAGATTGTTGAGCGCCTGTTGTGGCTCCGTTGCCTGTTCGTGCATGGGAGGTCTGAGATAATCCTCATCATCGTCAAAGTACTGAATGCTGCTGCTGCCATCGGCTATGGGGATGTCCTGGCTACCCTCGATGGAGTACTTGCTGCGACTGCGCGCCTTGCGAAGTGGACGCTTTGGTAGGAAGTCGCTGCCATTTTGGGACATGGACAATTCATCGCCATAATCGCTGCGTTGAAACTCTTGGGAGTCCTCAAAGTCCGGACGATAGTTGCGATGCAGACGCCTTGGCTTAGGCGGTGGTACATCGTAATCGCCGTATTCCTCGGCCTGTTCCTGCTCCGGCTGAGCCTGGGAGTGTCCCACGTGCTGCAGCGCGTTGGGCAGGTCGTAACCTTCCCTAATGGCCTCGCTGATGTATTGACGCAACTGGATGTTGTCCTCGGAGATGCCGCGTTTGCGCAAGAAGAATTCATCGTCATCGATCTGCTCCATAACGACCTTCTTGCCGGAGCTGGCGGTGGATTGAGCATCCTGCAGATCGTGGTACTTGTAATAACTGGCCTCCGCATCCAATTCGGCTTTACGCAACAACTTATTCTTCTGTATGTCCTTCTCCGTCCAGCCTTCGGCCTCGCGACTGTCCTCAGAGCGTAGATCCGAGTCCTGGTGCACCATGGGACGCCGCTTAAACTCCCTCGATCTCTGGCTGGAGATCTCATGTATGGCACGATTCTCCTCATCAAATTCGGCAAACTGTTTGCTGTCGGCAACTCCTCCCAGGATGCCCATATCGGTTTGGGGCACCGCCTCACTTGCCGTATCCTCTTCCAAGTCATCCTTCATGCGTCGCTCCAGCGAGGACTCTCTATCGAAGCTCTCTAATTCGCTGCCATAGCGTCTGTAACGTGAGCCTTCACTGTCGTTGTAGCTGACATCGGAGAACTTATCCGCCCAGCGGGAACGCACTGGACCTGGACCTCGATCACCCTGTGGTGAGCTTGTCGAGGTCTGAGATGGTTGGGTCTCTGTGCTGGGAATAACACTCAGACTAAGACGCTCTGTGCCTAGCGAGGACTCCAGCGGCGGCACAGGTTCCTCCACCGTCTTCTTCTTGCGGAAAGCTCTGGGATACGTGCCAAAGTTGAACTCGAACTTCTTCTTTTGAGGAGCGGCAGTTGCATCTGCCGTTGTGGCTGGTGATTCGGTGGACACATCTGGCATCTCGGCTTCATTTTCCTTAAAGCTTTTGCTGCGTCGCAACTTCAACGTGGAGAACTTCTCCGGTAGCTTGAACCTTGACATGTCCGGCTTGTTAAACTTAGTAAACTCCGGACGCTTTATATCCTTGAGCTTGGACATATCAGGACGCTTGATTTCGGGCATTTTGATCTTAGAGAATTCGGGAGCAAAACGTCTGCGTTCCTTGGCCTTGGCTTTAGGACTGGCTGAGACGGGCTTAGCCTTGGGTTGTGTGCGCAGCTTGGTGCGTAGTTTTCCCGCCTGATTGCGTAGGCCGTCCTGCATTTTCCGAGTGCGATCTTGGGCGGAGGCCATGAAACTCTTCTTGCGATTCTCCGGCTGTAGGGGTAGCTCCTCAAGGGCGCTCGAATCCACCTGGCTAGTGTGTATTTCATAGTCTGTGCGAGATTCGGTACGTGGCGTTGTTCCAGCCGAGCTCAGTTCAATATCGATGTCCATGGGTTGAGGCTGTTGTTGCTGCTGCTGCTGCTGGAGGCTGCTGCCATTTTGGACGGTCGCCGGCTGTGGTTCAATCTCGCGTGCCGGCGATACGCCCACGGGCTCATAGTCATGATCACTGTAAGAGAACAAACATAGGATGTTAGCAAGGAACATAATCGTTAGGGATCTCTGACAGATAATGAGCTGATCTTATGTATAGTGTTGTTTCGCTGTTGTTGCAAGCCAAGGTTAGAGAAGCCGTCACCCTACTTTTCATAGCTATTGGAGATGTCAGGGAGAGATGTATGTTCGAAGGGGGTTGGGGAATCGACTTGGGTCGATCGTTTTTTGTAGGGGTAGCCATTGCTTACCGAGTGAAATATGTCCGCTCGAGGAAGTCTTGGTGTTCGTTTTGCTTTTGGGTTAGGGGCGAATCGGATTCGAAATTCGCGAGGCGCGATTTACGTTCATCAAAATTAAAACTAACCGTCTTTGTCATGCGTGCCGGCGACCCAAAGAGCTGATCTTGGGACCCGGTCAGGCGGCTACTGCGATCATGTGACTGTGTGCGTGGCTCCCTAAACGCGGTTTTCCCCTGCAAGCCATAGCGCTGCTCCGACGGCGCACGTAACGGTCGATACACCTGGCTCCCACTGCCCGAGATCTGTATGGGCACGGATATCAGGGGACGACTGCCATGACTAATAACCGAGGGATCCTTGCTGCTCGTACTGAGTCGAAACTCGGACTCGCTTTGTGACCAACCCGCTCCCGGCATCTCAATCTCACTGGAATAGAGATTCCGGTTGCCCGCCATGAAACTGACGCCGCCAATGCTACTCAGCGTTCCTCTTGGCACTGCAGACACCACCACGGGAGCAAAGGCCTCGCTAACATCCACCGAGGCTCGCTCAGAGGCAGCGAAATCCTCCCGGCTGCTGTACATGGTCTGGGCGTGTGGTGGCGGTGCTGGTGGCTTCGCTGGTCGTGCACAATACTGATCCATGTCATCCACTTTCAGGGAAAAGGTCTCAGTAACCCGCACGGATAGCGGTTCCGCCTCCTGACGCTTCATTACATTGGAAGTGCTGCTAACAATGGACATGGGCTGGGGCCTGCTCTTGGTGAAGGCGGTTAGCAGTTTGTTGGGTGAGGGGGACTTCTCCCGATACGGCGAGGAAGATCTCTCCATTAGGGGAGAGGGTGTGCGAGAGCGTTGAGGTGTTGGGCATTTGTCTTGACCCTTTGAGCTGAACATGTTCTTGAAACGCGAGGCATAGGAACTCTTCACTTCGGGGGATGCTTCCTGCATAGAAATGTTGCCCACAATTGTGGCAGGTTGCGAGACATTCATGTTCATGGGCTGCCACTTGGTAGGACGTTCCGGGGAGAGTTGTCGTTCGGGTGTGTGTTGTCGCTTCAGCATTTGAGTTGGAGATGTTGCGGGGGGCAGAGTTGGAGTCGGACTAGCGGGACGACTGGAGGGTAGCTGCAGTGTGGACATTGCTGCAGGCGGCGCTGGCGGAGACTTGGGTCGCCTGGCGGGTCTTGGGCTACGACTGCGATGCTCCACTGCCTTCTGTTCCTCGCCATGCACCAGAGCCTCAATGTCCACAACGGGTATATCGCTGACAATCTCAATCTTGGTCAACTCGTCCACCTGCAGCGGCTTGGCACTCAGCTCGCTAGCAATGGAGGGTGGACGTCTAGTCTGTGTCTGTATGTTATCCCTGATGTTGACAATATTATGCTCCTGGGCAATCTGCTCCAGTTCTGCGACTGTCTCAGCCAAGGGATCAATGGGCGTAACTGTCGGCTGATATGGACTTTGCAACGGTTTCAAATCCGACTCATACAGAGAAGTGGGACGCACTGCATCGGCACCAAAGCGCGAGACGTCAATGGGCCTATTTTGTGGCAACGTATCACCGGGATGTCGATTCTCCTTGTTCGCCGCGCTGGGACGCATGTAATCCGGGGACAACGGCGGCTTCGCATTACGAAAGTCATGATTCGATGGCGCTGGCGAGGCCTGGTGCGAGCCAAACTGCGGTGGCAGATCTCCCATGCCCGGAATAGGCGTGGCAGCAATTAGATTCAATTGTGGCGGTTGAATGGAGCCCGGCAGAATGCTCGCCTGAAACAGATCCGCATTGGAAGTGCGACGACTTGCACTCGCCGAGCGTTGTCCACCGGCTGAACGACCCATTTGTGTGGGTATGTTGATGTCAGCGCAATACAGATCCGTCTTGGAGTTCCCAGCCGAGATGCGACGCAAGGAGGTGCCACTGCGCATGGACAAGGTGTCGCCAAAGCGTCCCACACTGCCGGAGGACAAACCCCCCATCGACAGCTGACGCCGACGACCGGCAACGAAGCCACCTTGACTGCCCAGCATATCCGGCTCTGTGGCATCCGAAATGCTGCGCACCACCAAGCCACGTGACTTGGCCGTTTGCTCCAGCTCCGGATAGCGTTCCATGAAGCTTAAATCGACCGATGGTGCCACATCCGCATGACTAACCACCTCAAAGCTATGCGTTGACAAATCATCCTGTTGCAAATGAAACGGATGGAACTGATCATCGCTGTGCTGTCCCTGCCGTGAGCAAGGTCTGGAGTCCACCGGATTGACACGCTCTGGCAGCAACGAATCGCATTGAAAGAACTGACAGGCACAACGTACATCCAGGGAGGCGCCACTCGCACTCTCCACCCGCGACACAAAGTGCTTCTTCTCCGCGGGCAATGCGCCCACCGAGGCCGAGCGACGTGAGTTGAGCATGCTCAGCGGATGAATGATGAATCAAATGAATCAGTTGAGTGCTGAGCAGTTAATCAGTTGAACAGCTGAGCAGCTGATGTTGCTTATTTACTTGGCCCTGATGTGCCTCGTAATCCGTCTCCGCCTGTCCGATTGTCGTTGTTGTCTTTTCGCTTTTATTCGTCTTAGTTTCGTTGTCGTTTTGTGGTTCGAGATCGTTGGCTATTTTTAAGCATCACCAAAGCAGCCGCCGACGTTGCGATTGGACATTGAATTTTATTTGATTTTCTATTCTTTTCCTTTCTTTTCCCTCTCTCTCTCTCTCTCTCTCTGTCTCTCTTTTCGCACCACTGCAAAGTGTTCTAGAGCTTTTCCTTAGCTAGGGGTTGCTTTCAACTTGTTCACCCTTCAGCTAGAAACTGCACTTGAGGCTCTTCCAGTTCAGTTGGAAACTCGTTTTGTTCTTGCTTTATGTGTTAACTTAGTTCATTCTTGGTTTCTTCTTTGATTTCACTTTGTGGCCCCCAATTTGTTGTAGCGCGAACGTGTCTACATCGTTGCGATTTTCGGCCAGGACTGAGAGCTTTTTCATTTTGCGCGACACAAATTTTACGAAATTTTTCGAAAGATGAAAATGTTGTTCTTTTAAAATTAGCAAAAGGCACACACACACACACACACACACACACACACACATACACACTCGCATACACTCTGACAATGGCGACATGAATTAGTTTTGTATTTGTCTTGGTTTCCTTGTTGTTTTTATCTATTTTGCATAGACGAATTCCCATTTTTGCGTTGACTTCGATGTCGACAGCGACGGCGACTGCGACGGCGACTGCGACAGCGACCGCGACGTTGCTGCTTGTTCATAATTGGAATCTGTTCAAAGCAGATCAGGAGTAACAATTGCTTGGCCTGCACTTTGTGTTGCTATTTTGAGCAATGCGTTGCTGTCTGCCGGAAATCTTCTTGTCATTCGTTGACCTTTAAAGCGTTACATTTCTGATCAGTTGAGTTCATGCCACATACACTAGTCAACACAGCAAATGTTTCATACCAAAATAGCAAAAGTTTACCATTTGAATCTTATTAAAAACTACAACTCATTATTGTAGTTGAAGTGCACTATAGCGAAGTTGTACTGTATGTTAGTTTACAGCATTTATGATCACATTGCCCATCCCGTTATATTAGTTTTGCATTTATTAACTACACTAACTACATTGAAAAACTTCTAGTACTTGGAGCTGTTTGGAATGGTAACATTTATTAACTTTGTTATCTAGTGTTATTACACTGCTTAACGTAACACGACGTATAGTACTTCATTCTGATATTTGAAATCTCTTTTTCCAAGTTTTTATTAAAAAAACTTGTAAAGAAATTTTTTGTTTGTTAACTAGTGTAATTGCACAACTTACTTAAAAACAAAGTAAGTGTTAAATTACACATGAAACAATTGGTTCAAGCTAATATTTATTTAATAAACGTAATTCTTTGTTAACTAGTGTAATTACACTGAAGTAAATTCAATAGACATATAACAACTAGTTCCAACTAACATTTAAGTTCCTTTTAAAGAACTGAGTAACAATTTGATGATTCTTTGTTAACCAGTGTAACTACACTACCCTGCTTAAAGTTGAGATAAATACAATAAACATATCAAAACCAGTTCAAACTGACATTGCAAGTTCACTTAAAAGAACTACGAAATAAGTGTAATGTTAGTGGTTCTTTGAACTAGTTCCACAGCAACACATTCACCAATGGTTTTATGAGCTACCAACACCGCATTTGTATTTGGTTCGCAGAAGGGACAATTACAGACGAGCACAGTTCCCATTGATGTAGGTCTTACCTTGGGTCTATATCATGACAGATCAACTAAAGAAGCCAGTCTCCAGTTGGCAACCCCTTTACCAATATTTGTTAGTGGCGCCACTGGTGCGGCAGCAACAAAGCGTCCATGTGGTGCTTACTGTGTGCTTACTCTGAGTGCTTTTGGTTGTGTTGGTCTGGTGGTTGTCTGTGATGTGATCTGTGTAGTGGTAATCTTGGTAGTAAGACTTTCGGTGCGGGTGACGCCGTCGCTTGCCGCCGGAACGTGTGCCATGGTCGCCCGGCAAGAGGGTTAGTAACAATTTCAAAAGCAAGTCAATTAGGTTAGAGTCTCTGCAAGATGGATGAGGCAACAGCCGCGTCAATCGGCAGCGTTGTATTGTGCTGTATGTTAGTGTCATGCTTAGGATTACTCTAGGATTCCCCTTTCCCTTGCACTTACCTATCGCTCTTCGATTTGGCCGCATTCGAGGCTGCTTCGAGCACATCTTCGGGTAGCTCAATGTCCTCACGATGCGGTTCGGCCTCATCTTCGACGTGAGAGAACGTCACCTTCTTGTCGGAGGGTGCAGGAGACGCTTCCTTCTTCAATGAGGGTCGCAATTCGACAACCTCCACAGGCTCATCGCTTTCCTCTGCCACGGGCGACAACTGCGCCAAACGTGCACGATCCTCATCCGACGAGGTGGAGTCTATGGATGAGATTGGAGCTAACAGTGCGCCCGATTTCTCTGCAGCTGCGACAGCCACCTGATCCTCCTCGCTGCTGCCCATTCTATCCAAAGGCACAGGCTTCGCTGCTTCAATATCATCCACAGCCAGATTATCTTGACGGATCAAGGATTTCTTGAGTGTATCAAGCTCCATGATGGGTTGCTCTAGCGGAAGCTGTGGCTCACCCTGGCCAATCTCCTCGTAGACATGTTCGCGACGTAGACGCGGAGTCTTCGTGGGTGGAGATTCCAGCGATTCCTCGACCGACTCCTCTACAGTCTCTGTGACAGGCTCAGTGACTTCCAGAGCGGGTGCTTCAGTCTTTGTCTGCTCCACAGGCAGCTCAATGATTTCATCCGGCTGTGGCACGCTGGCTGCACTCGTGCTGGGCAGCTCTTCGTGATCCTCTTCCTTGTTACGTTTCCTGCAGGGTGACTCATCGTATTCAACCAGTTCTAAGATATCATCCGAGTCCTGCTTCTCTATGAAATGCGGAATCTCTCCACGATCTGACTTGGGTGAGGCCTTTAGCTTCATTATCTTCTGTTGCTCGCCTAGGACAATCTTATCTTCCTTCTTGAGCGTAATGCGTTTGATATTCAAACGCTTCTTTTGGCGTTCCGCCAAGCTCTTGAGCTTCTTCATAATGTCGAAGCTTTGCTTGGGCTTCTTCGGGGGCTTCTCTGTGCTGGGGACAGGGACTAATGGTCCCGGCGGGGGAGCTAATTCGTGCAGACTATTCTGTCTGCTGGGATTTGCCGAGTTGCCGGGCAGAGATTGTGCGTCGTCGTGAGTGCGTCCACTGCGCCTGCGTCGTATAATATCACGGATCTGTGCCAAACGATTCGTTTTCCTTGGCTTAGCGCGTCCTCCGACTGCGAGCACCGAATCGGACACACAGGAAATGCACTCGCTGAGGGCGTCCTCGTTATGTGTTTCGCGCTCTGAATCGCTGTCCGAATCCTCGGACTCCTCGCTGCTGTCGTCTGTGTGCGTTGGCACCTCGTCCTCCGACAGATCCTGTATGTAACGCTCAGTCTCCTTGACTAATACCTGCTCGTCGTAGCGCACCTTCTTCAGGGACTTGGGGGACTCGGATTTGAAGCGAAGCTCCTGCGATTTGCGCAGCAGGAGTACAATCTCCGGTTCCTCGTCGGGTCCCAAGGGGCGCTTGTAAAGATGTGTCCACGGATAGCCACCCTGTTAGGATAGTTACGGAAATACCCTATAAATATAGGTAATCAATCGGGAAGTATGCTTAAGAACTTACCCGATCCTTGGCTCGTCTGAGATCCTCCCAGCGATAGGTTTGCAGAGGCACAGGCGGTCTGTCCTGACTGTTCTGGAGCAGATACTTCTTCAGCGACTGATAATACTCTCGCTTACAGTCTGCTGACAGACGCTTGGCATCCGCATCCGAGTGAGTATTGAGGCGATCTTGTTCGATTTGTGGCAGAGAGTCAATGAACTCCTTGCGCTGTTGCTCCTCTGCCTCCGATTTGGGTGTGGGCACTTCGACCAATTTCAGCTCGTTGGCAGCGACTTTAGTTGTCTTTGTCTCTCCTCCTCCTCCCAGCTGCTCCAAAACAATCTCCGGCTGCGGTTTGCTCTTGAGAATGCTGGTCAGCTCGTTCAGTTGGGCATCCACCTGCTTGGAGAGCGAGTTCAGTTCCGAGAGTTCTCCTTTGAGCTGCTCGTCATGCTGTTCTACATTTTTGCTAAGACTTTCGATTAGTTCGCGTTCGATTTCATTCACCAACTGCTCGGCAGTCTGTCGGACTTCCTCAGGAACTGCTACTTCTACTTCTACTTCTACTGCTCCTGGTCCTGCCGTTGTCGTTGCCTTTGTCGTTGCCGTTGCCGTCTCGTCTACCTCGGCTATTTGATGCGATGGTGCGAGAGTTTCAACTGGTTGCTTGGTCTTGGCACCCGCCGGTTCCACTTCAATTACATGCGATGCTCCGTCCGCTTCGATTTTCGATGTGCCCTGTTGCAATTCCTGCTCAATGGGGGTCAACTCATTGATGCCCACGCCGCTCTGCTCTGCATTGACGTCCTCAATCAGATGAGATTCCAACTCCAGCAAATGCGATCCCCCTGGTGTGGTGGGCAACTGCTGAGTTTGTGTGGGATTTGGCAGACAACTCGCTGGCTCGTTGTTATTCTCCAACACCAGCTTCAGTTCGCTCTTGCGACACTGTTGCTCCTTCTCCGCCGCGTCCTCGCTGAGGCCGTTGATCAGTAGAATGGTCGGCTGCTCAGTGGAGCCAGTTGCAGCGCCAGGTAGCGACACTGCAAGTTGCAAATTGCAAAGAATGAAATATCAAAAAATAACAAAACATTTAACGACAATGCCAAGAGAACAGGTGCTAAAAATAACAAGACATTTTCGCAACAAACAGACAGACACAACACACAGTCGGCGACAATGACAATTACATAAGACGCGTCACAAAAACACAGCGAGAAATGTGAGAGAAATTTCCACAAGACACCGAGAGACAGACAGAGAAAGAGAAAGAGAAAGATGTAGAGATGACTTGTAGCTGCGACTTTTCCGAAATGAATGCAATTGTATTGGTGATTTCGAAAACGCTTCGAACGCTTCATATCGTTTTCGAAACTATTGCAATTACGAAATCCGTAGAATTCCTTAACAATGATATTTTCTTCGAGAATATTTACCACAATTGTTCAACCTGCAGTTTTGCAGTTTCTGTCACAGTTTCGTTTTGCAGTTCGTTTTCGTTTTGTTTATCGAAATTAGACTTAATTTATATTATTTATATTTATATATATATTTATTTATATATTTTATTTGATTTATTTGCTTAACTCGCGCATTATTCGCGAGTACACGAGCCGTACACTGAAATTGTCCGGGGCCAACTGGCGTCAAGTGAAAAGCCCCAGAGAGGCCCCAACCTGGCAGGCAACTGAACAGTTTTTCTGATTTTTCTCAACGGTTTGCTTTTGCTAACAATACAACAACTGAAAATTTTTTTTGCTTTTTCAAATTGTTGCTCTTTGCCATAGTTTTTATATTGCGCTCAATTCGAATTTGGCTTTTTGCCTGTTTCGCTTATGCTTTTGTTTTGGTGTTTTGGCCACGTTAAAGAACTTGCTGCAGACAAAACAATTACAGCAACAACTAGTCGAACAACAACTGGAATATCGGCAACAAGACCTGTGCTCGTAAACAAATTTCTGTTTAAATTTTAAACACACATTAAAGTTAATTTAGCGCTGCTCTGAATAACCAAAATACTAACAAGAGTTCAACCTATTGACCATGCTCTACTTGCGTATACCCTATGAGAACATTTCGATTCGATCGCATCATTCTTTTACGTTGGAATCCATATATTATTGGCACTGTATCAAAAAGTTTATTAATTTTCCTAGTGCTATGCAAAATATTTGCATAGAAATGAAAGTGTTGCTTGTTGCTTTATAAGATATTTCTGCAGGGCAACTTTGAGTCCCTTAATTGCTAAGGTCTCGCAGTCTAAATAAAGAATATAAATAAACATTTTAGACGCTCATACGCTTACTTATTGTATTTGTATATAGAGTACATACAAGTTGTTACACGCTTTGTTTATAATTATGTCTAACGTAATCACATCAAATAAGAGATCCACAAAATTAAATTGTTCGTTACGCCTTTCGATTCGCTACCTCTCTCTCTCTTCGCTCCCTCTCTCTCTCGCTCTCCCTCTCTCCCCCTCTCTCTTTCACTAGTTGCCTTTTTTTCTATGAATGGGGCCACAGCTGTGTGTGTTCATTTATATAGTACATATTTCTATATTGGGTGGTGGGTGCTGCACAATGACGTATAGAAGAGTGAGTAATTATTTCAAATGTTATAAATATGCTAATAAATAAATGACCAAAGAGAAAACCTTAAGCACTTGGATGGCATCAGCTTTATTTTGTTGCCATATTCAATCATATTTCTAATCTTAAGTGCTTACAGCAATTGCTTTTCTAACCTGTCGCTGACAAGCAGGCATGACATGCCTTTTGCTATGGATATTTGCATATTATTACTGCATATTTATTTAGTTGTCAAATTTTTAAATATTTGCTAATACTATATGCAATATGGCTTACTTGATTTTTAAATATTATTCTGCTCTCTTTTCTGTATTGCATTTTATTTTAATTATTACCTTTGCAAAGATATCAGTTTGTTCTCTCTAAATCTACATATAGGTATTCATACTCTTAACTAAGTTTTCAACACAATTCGAGCGTAACAGACATGCTTGACTTGCATGGTCGTCACACACACACTCACACACACGCACATACACTCAGCTGGCTTAGATGGTTGTATTGCTTTCCTTTAAGGCAACTTTTCAAGCATGAAAATTGACATTATTCCCAGGGTCAAACACGATTGATTTGTTCCCCCTTTTTTTGAAAAAGATAAAGCGACATCAGCATGTTAAACAAGTTCAAGAGCAACGCATGGAGAGTGTTTGTTGTTCTTGTTGCTTAACACGTGCTCAGTGCTAGTATCAACTCTAAAAATATTCCAGATGTTGTACTATAATTACATTCGCAGTTTGCCCAAATGATTTTCGTTGATTGATTGCGCGTTCTCAACTCGCGCATTGCGTAACAAGCGAATCAATGAAATTGCCGGCTTTGCACTCACCATAATTCCCAATAACGCTGAGGAAAATGTAAACCATAATCAGTGTAAACTTTGTAAAGATGATATCAGAAATTAACAAAAAAGCAAAAAAAAAAAAAAAACAAATAATAAACCAAAGAAAATTAAAAATAATATAGTTAAATTGTTAGGCGTTGCAGCGACCGCCTCTCGAGCTTCACATGTTCGACGTCTAATCGCGCTTGGAATACTACAAATAATAATAAAACAAGCAAAAGCGACGATGTCGAACAACGACAACGACAACGTCAACGACAACAACGACGTTTGACGTTGTCATTAACATTTGCCGTTTCTCTCACTGCTGCGAGCGTATTGAAGGCAGATGACAAGTGCCAGCTCCATTGGCCAGAAAGAGACGCCGACGCTGGCCAAGCCGCATACAATTTTGCATTTTGAGGCAATCTAGGGGCAGAGTCTGACTGCACTTTCGCCACCGGTTACATGTGCCGGCGCCCCAAACAACCAAGGTCGCTCAGCTTAGCCTCGTCTTTATATATAATTCGAATCAGTTGAGCGTAACGCATAGGGCACTAGCAATGCTTCAGTTTCGCCAATTGCCAAAACTTGAACAAGTTCTGCAGAATTATTCATTGGACGGATCAAAGTCGCTGCAATTCATTATTCAACAGGAATTGGAGCAGCGTGTGTGTGTGAGGTGTTTAACACAAACTGGCACACATTGCGTATACTTTATGTTGATTTCAATTCTGCGGCCCGGCGCACCAAATCTTTTCTGTCTGTCTGTTTCTTCTGCTTGTTGTCTGTTGTTTGAAAATAAATTTGTGACACAATTGCAATTACAATTTTGGTTGTTGTTCAACTGAGTCGCAAGTTCCTAGTCTCTATTGTGTTCGCATGCCGCTTAATTATTGTAATTTTCATGTTCATTTGGTTTTTTGTATTGTTTATACTTGTATTGTATTGTTTTATACTTGGACAATTCTTAAATTATATTTTAGTGCGTTTTAATGGGCGCTTTATGGTTATGGCTAAACAAAAATGCTTGAACGATATGTTGACCTTGGCTGGACTTGTTGGCATTTTTAATTTATGTACCTATAAATATAGTTCAGGGCAAAGAACACACACTCACACATACATATGTGTGTGTGTGTGTTGCTTGTAGATATGTAGCAATGTATGTTTTCCTCTATTTACGTCATATTTGACGATTAGTTCCAAACAAATACAACAAGAACGCGCGACGACAATTGACAGAAGACGACGGACAACGACGACAAGTAAACGGAAATGTAGCAGAAAACAGACGCAGTATGAAAATCAAAAATGAAACAAGCACAAAATATAACGTATACGCTCAGTATTCAGCACATATGTAGATGAATAAAAATCACGACGAATACTAAAGTAAAGGCAAATGCAGAGGCAAAGGCACAACCTATGCCACACACCAAAATGTGTATAAATAAGAAATGTATGTGAACGGATATGTAGCTATAGTATGTGATAGTATATAATGCATTCAATGACAAGACACACACACATAAATACACAACTTTATGTTGTGGATGGCCCCAAAAAGCAGAAGAAAATCCTCCTCTGTGTTTTGTAAACATCGACGGCACACGCATGTTGCCAGCAACATTTTGTGTATGAGTGTTTCATGAATGAATGTGAATACACAACGAGAGATACAAATATAAATAATATATATAAACATATATATATATTCCAGATATTGGCAAAGTTTTGGAGCGAACTTCTGTGCTATTACCAATCACAGGTGCCATGCAAACTAGAAATCGTGTTAATGTTGTCATTGTTGCTCCTGTTGCTGCTGCTGCTGCTTCAGTTGTTCCGCCGCCTGTAATTAGGTCAATAGTTTGAGTTAACATTTTGAGGCTTTTAATTAATCAATGGGCTCATGTGATACTGCCGATCTACTGCAGTTTGTTGCTAATTGCAAATCAATCAAATGTCCATTAGTAAAGTCTTTGCATTGTTTGAACAAGTTCACATTTCTTTATAAACTTTATAAACAACCCGCCTGAGTCATCTTTCGCTGCTTGCTAATCAATGGAGAGTTGGCATAGAGTGCCAAATTGATTAGGAGCATAACATTGCTTCAAGTTTTTAGCACATTTTGTTAGCGCTGAGTTAGCTTTAGAGAGCCGCTGCGAACATAACTAATAGGAATGTGAATTCAGTTATTAAAGACTTTTCTTTTATTATCTTATTTGTAGTCTCTTATGCGTTGGAGAGCGAAGCGTTGAGCATGTGAATTCCATGCAAGAAAGTGTTTAGTTTCTTAGGAAAACCTGCAGTTGAAGATGAGATTTGAATATATTGAAAAAGAAAGAAATAACTTGCATTGAAGACTCTTTTATTAATATTTTTAAAGTAATATTTGTTGTTTATTTTATAGGTAAATTGCAATAAAAAGAAGATGCTTCAGCTTAAGTTCTAAGAATGTCAATTAATTAAGTTATATTAAAGAGTCTTTTTCTTATATTATTTTTATACTTTTAGAAGCAGTATTTATAAAAGAAAATGTTTACTTTTTATAGGAAATTATTGCAGTTGAAGAAAAGATAATTTAAGAATAAGGAGTGTGAATAACTCAATAGTTATGTGTGTAGTAAAAACTCTGCTGCTTCTTTATCTTCTAAAAAGTTCCTTATTACATAAGAAATAAGCTTCTTATGCTTTATATATTCAATACTTTTCTAAGAATATGCATAGACATCTAAGTACAAACAAATGCTACTGTCGCATCCCCTTTAATCTTTGTACTTTACTTCATTGGGTAATAAAAATAATTAAAAATGCAATAATTTGCACTCAATCTAATCAGCAATCAATATATTAAAATAAACCATAGTAATTAGCTGCTTGTAGCCTTTATATTTGTTGAGCTTTCTTAACTGAATTCAAATACTAAGCTTTGACATTATTTGTTAACATAAACTAGAGGCTTTCCCTTGTCAGAAACGTCACAATCGTAAATAACTCGAATGGAATTGCGCAACTGGAAATTTCAATGGATGTGCCGCAAATTGCGTCAAATCTTATCGCAAAAGTCTGGCCAACAGATAGAACTTATTTGTATTTGTGCTTGTGATAAGATAAGACTTACAGCCTGGTCATATGCCTATTGTATTCGGCTCATATGACGCTCTCAGCTGGTCTACGTGCTTGACTTTCAGTCTGCAACTGCAATTGGACTTGGAACCGGATTTCGTTCATCACATAAAATCAACATACAGCAACAGCTGTTTTTCAAAGCAAAGAATGCTGCAGTTTTCTTGCGGCTTTTCTCAAGTGGAAATGCGTTTTTTATCAACGCTGATTGTGGCACAACACACATATTTCTATTATTGTTGTTGTGCCGGCTGCTTTTCACTTTCATTCGAGAATGGGCCATAGATCACATTTATTTTCTAACTCATTTGCATTTTGATTGATGTAACGGCAAATATTCAACAACAACAACCCAAAACAATAAAACCCGTTTGTCAATTCCCATAGCGAGACACACGCCCAACAGTGTGAAGCAGCTGTCCAAATCCCCCTTAATCTTCAGACTCTTTGGCTCTCTCTCTACACCCAAATAAAACCTGTAAAGGGAAAACATATTCAAGACACCGCAGCATTCATGTCAGCTAACGTAAAAGCTATAAATTGTCGCTACAATAAACAACTGATAATAGATAACTGCAGCAAGGCACTGCAAGATCATTTTAAGTAGAATATTTACACACTTTAAGTAGACAATAAAACATTCTAATTTCAACGTAAGAATCTCGTGAATATTCAGCGCTGCAAATGTGGCGTCAAATTTGATCTGCAACATTTTGGCCGCAGTCCAAGCACAATAGAATAAGTAATATTCTAAATATGTATCTATGAGATACATTTGTAGCTGTGCAGTACTTTTTGCACGCCCACGCGGCGTATGCGCAATGTTTGCCTAAACTAATCATTCATTTCTTTTTTTTTTTGGGCCAAGCTGCCTACCTTCGTCCCATGGATGATGTTGTGTTTGTTGTGTGGATGCGTTACGTGGTTTGCGTCCTTTTTTGCCACGTTTGCTGCCGTTGTTGTTGTGGTTGTTGTTGTTGTTGGACTCCATTTGCTGGCTGACTGAATCTTAACTTGAGAGCTACAAAAGACACGCGCGTTCAAGTAAAATAAGTATATATCATTTATCTATGTTTTATGTTCACACACACACACACACATGCACTGAATGACGCACAGTCGCCACAAGTGACATTTGGCAAAGCTAACACACTCGCACACCGCACACACGCACACCCGCACAATTGTCGCTTTGATTACTTGGCGCGCCGAAATCACAGATATATATCTATCTATATCTATCTGCAATATATGTTGTATCTGCACACACAAAATAAAAACGCTTATATATACTTATACATATATATATATATATATTTATATATACATACATATATATTTATATATATATATATTTAAATTTAAGATTTTCTCAAGTTATTTTTAATGCGGTGATTTAATTTTTTTGACACCAACACACACACACACACACTTGCTTTTCTTTTACTTGCTTTGCTTTTTCATATAAAAAACACTTTTAAAGTTTTTTTTTTACGTATACTTGATATGTTTAATGTTTAATTTGAAAAGATTATTGTTAATTGGCATTACGTGACGACGCGTTAGATTAGTTTAAACGATTTTCAGTTAGTAACTAACTTTTTTTTCTCTTCTGCGATATTATCAAGCTGCTGGCGCCGTCAGCTGCTGCCGCTGCTGCTGTTGTCGCTGCTGCTGCTGCTGTTGTCGCTGCTGTTGCGGCTTCAACTGTTGCTGCTGTGCCGTTGAAAAGTTGCCGGCGCTGTGTCGTTAATTTTATTTTGTTGTTACTGTTGCTGTTATAAAGGGGTTCGTTTTGCGTTTGTGTTTGTAAAGTATTTAGAACTCAAATTAGTTGAAAACTGAATGAAAATCGCGCACGGAAGTCCGCCGCGTTCCGTCCATGCGTCGTCGTCGTCGTCGTCGTTGTTGTGGTCGTCGATTGTCGTCGATCGTTTGCCGTGCCGAGCGCGACTAATGGCCAAATGACTAAATGAGTGGCGACACTGTCCGCTGGCTAGAGAGCTTTTACTTTTTGGACTGTCACACGCTCGACGTCCATCGCTCGTTGGATATTTCGATGCGAACGCTCGCTCGGCCGCTCGCCGCTCGCCCCATCCCCGCATTGTAATTGACTTTTATTTCTATCTAGTGTCCGAGTCGTGTGCGCATTTTCTGTATTACTTTTTTCTTCTTTTTCATTTTCTTTTTCCTTTTTTTTTTGGAGAAAAGTGAACGCAAATGCATTTGGCTTATCACATTCAGCTTGAGCGTTTTATATTTAGCTGCTGCTGTGATGGAATCGCGTCTCATTTGGTTGATTGCCAACTAAATGATTAGTTAAAGCAGCCGCAAAAGTATTGTGGAATACATCTCTAGGACAAGTAGCAACTGTCGCTTCATTCAGCTGAAAGTTAATCATAAGTTTTGATGCTTGACAAGTTCGTGTCTGGAAATTGCATGTTTTTGCATGTCAGACATGTCTGTAAGTGGCAGGGGTAAACGCCGTGGGCGGTGGGCGGTGGCAAGTTGCCCCCTAAAGACAAAGTTCAATTGTCGGCCCAACATCTGCTCTGGGTGGCTGCTTTGCCTGTGGTGCCTCATCAGCCGCCCATTGTGTGCACGCCAGCAACACTGAAGTGGTAGGTCAAGTTGCTGCCACGGCTGCTGTGGCAGCTACTGTGTTGCTGCTACTGTGTTGCTGCTGTGATTTGCTGCCGCTGTTCATCAAGTTCATTCCACTTGGCATTAAGCAGCGCCAACGAAACATTTCAAGAATGCAGCGACTCGGCACTGACAGTGAGTTGGGAATCTGTTTATAGCTAGTCGGCATTTAAGTGCCTCTCAGCATAGTTCTGCCGGCCAACTAATTAAGAGCTGGCTGTATTCTAGCTCAGGTTACGCAAACGCACGCCATGCATATATCAATCATACGACCCGTGGTGACACGAATGTTAGCATAAAGCCGAAATGGATTAAAACTAACATAAATTCTTGAATAATAGCTCTAATATTAAGTACATAAGTACTACAGCTGCCGGTGAACATTGATGTTTGACCTTTGATGATTGTGTGCGTGACTGTGTGTGTGTGTGTGGCAGGATGAGGGCGGAGTAGAGTAGTGAGTGCTGAGCTAGTAATTACAGCAACATGGCAACACATACAAAAGCTTGCTAAGCAACAACAAGAAGAACGACAACAACAACAACAACAATAACTGGATAACAATAGCTTACAGTTGAAGGAACGTGACACAAAAAGCAAGCAACAACAACTATTGTTATCAAGAGGCGTGTACCTACAATACGAACGGCGTCCTTAGTGAGCGCGCACACAGTAAAGTTGATTGACAGGATATGGACGAGTCGACGAACGACTTATGATGCAGCTAGAGCGGCAGGAGGAGACTATGGGGCGGCGACAATGGCATTGGGCATGCCGTTAATCGAACGCACACACGTGTGGGGCCATTGGCAACTTAATCATTACATTTATTACATTATACACCCGTTAGGCGTTTATCGATTTGCCTGCCGAATTGTCTAAAATGCCTTATGCATATTTCATCAAACTCTGCTTACTTCTTATTGATTGCTGCACAATTGGGCACAAATATCCAATTTGTATTAACATTTACACATAGGGCGCACAGCGTATTGCTATTTCAGGATTTCTGTGGCAAGCAGCTGGCAATCCAAAATCCTTTTACACTTGTACATATCAACAAGGACACGCACACGCTCCGCGGGCAACGCGCAACGAATAGCGCCAACAACAGGACTGATTTGATGGGTCTGTCTGGCGTTTTTAATTCCCATTACAAGAGCCCACAGCACTGACGCTGTTTTTGTTTATCGCTGCGTTGGGTTCTCATTCCATTTGTTGTTCTTGTTGTTGATGTCGGCATTTTTCGTCGCCAGGATGCGGAGACACCGCAACCCATTGCACTGCCACTCGCGCGGTTGACATTGTAGAGTCATGCGCAGTGACCATGTGGTGGCTGCCCTTGCTAGCAAACGGTTTCCCGTTTCAAATGTGTTTTTCAATTTAAATTTCATTTATATTTGTAACTTTAAATGATTTATATATCGTTTTTATTCATAATCGTTCTCCTAATGGTTTAAATTTCAATTCAGTGCGTCAATCCGTTGTTATCGTTAATATGTGTATCGATATTTGTATAACTTATGTGTGATCGCCGCGGCGTTGCCACTAAGTCAACACCTGTTGCGAATTCGATTGGGCAATACAAGCAGCCTACAGCTGATCTGCAATTAGGTAATGTGCATTCTTTGTCTTGAACTTTGATATCGAAATGACTTTACGTTTTGTGGGGAAAACTTGCACCAGTTTGCTACAACGGACTGCATGCGGCCCTACAAGTGCGAAATGGAGTCGCACTCTAACGCATTACCCAGTCAACGATGTAATGTTTGGCATGGACGAAGAGCGCCAGAAATTAAGGGAGATCGCCTTCAATTTCTTTCAGAAGGAACTTGCTCCCCATGCAAAAGAGATTGACAAATTAGATAATTTCAAGTAAGCAGTCATTAAGTGATTTACTATGTTAAGATTTATAGAACACATTTTCTTATAAAAGAGATCTGCGCTCGTTCTGGCAAAAAATGGGTGAGCTGGGTTTCCTTGGGATTACGGCGGAACCTGAATACGGCGGCACAGGCGGCAGTTACTTGGACCATTGTATAATTATGGAGGAGATTTCAAGGTGACAGAACGATAGAACTAATTAAAAGATTACAACTATTAAATATTGCCTCACACAAACAGAGCGGCTGGTGGAGTAGCACTTTCGTATGGCGCACATTCGAATCTGTGCATCAATCAGCTCACCAAGAACGGCACACCAGAGCAAAAGGCAAAGTATCTGCCCAAACTCTGCAGTGGCGAGCACATGGGTGCTCTGGCCATGTCAGAGCCGGGCTCTGGCTCTGATGTCGTCTCAATGAAGCTGCGGGCGGAGCGTAAAGGCGATTACTACGTGCTTAACGGCACCAAATTCTGGATAACCAATGGCTCTGATGCGGAGACTCTGATCGTGTATGCCAAGACAGGTGGAAGTGATGTCCCCGATAGACACGCAATTACCGCCTTCATTGTTGAGACAGGCTGGGAGGGCTTTAGCGTGGCCCAGAAGCTAGATAAACTGGGCATGCGTGGCAGCAGCACATGTGAACTTGTTTTCCAGGATCTTAAGGTGCCAGCGAAGAATATTCTTGGACAGGAGAACAAGGGCGTCTACGTTCTGATGTCGGGCTTGGATTACGAGCGTCTGGTTCTTGCTGCTGGCCCAGTGGGTCTCATGCAGGCCGCCTGCGATGTTGCCTTTGACTACGCCCATCAGCGTAAGCAAATGAACAGCCTGATCGGTGAATTCCAGCTTATCCAGGGCAAAATGGCCGATATGTACACCACTCTGAGCGCCTGCCGCAGTTACCTGTATGCTGTGGCCAGATCGTGTGATGCTGGCGCGAATAGCAGCAAAGATTGCGCTGGTGTCATATTGTATTGTGCGGAGAAAGCAACCCAAGTGGCGTTGGATGCCATACAAATACTGGGCGGCAATGGTTACATCAATGAGAATCCCACTGGACGCATTTTGCGTGATGCCAAACTGTATGAGATTGGTGCTGGCACCTCGGAAATCAGACGCTGGCTAATTGGACGCCAGTTGAATAAGGAATACAAGTAAACATCTTCCAAAATGGAAAGACAATCGTTGCAATATTATGATATGGATTTTCCCCTCTATTGATCTAACAGACTAATTCTTGCATTTATTTTTTATACGATCTTTTCGTCAAATATATATCTTTATATTCTGTTATGCTTAACTGAACGTCTTTTAACTGGCTTTCCTGCTTCCACAAGTGTCCCAAGAAGTTGCAAATGTATATTGTTAAGATATTGTTTTTATTAATTTACAAAAAAAATACACAATACATATATGCAA
The DNA here is from genome assembly GCA_035042075.1 of Drosophila macrospina. NCBI lineage: Eukaryota > Metazoa > Arthropoda > Insecta > Diptera > Drosophilidae > Drosophila > Drosophila macrospina. The sequence goes on along the minus strand of JAWNLW010000454.1, from coordinate 3,840,529 downwards.
ATACGTATACACGACGATTCACATATATACTCGTATGTATATACAAAACGAATAATCAGAAATTATGATTACATAGAAGGCGAACAATGTTTGAACAATGTTTACATACATAGATTAGAATTATGAACTAAATTCTTAGTTATGTGAACAACAAAATGTTTATGCGCGTTTAGCTTTCAATTGGCGCTGAATTAACTAAAAATGTTGTTAACTTTTAGTTTATTTTAGGTGCGCAGTAATAAATTGCATTGATCTAACAACAAATCGAATGAATTCAATTTGCATTTAAACGGTTACAAGTTACGAATATTTTTCGTTTGTTGATTTGCTTAGGCTTCGTTTGATTAGTACAATGTTTAGTGTGTGTGTGTGTGTGTATCGTGCATTAGTTTAAGCAACGTTTTAGACGGATATATATTGGCAATAGATTGGCAGACAAACACATACACAAAGCTAACAACAATTAAATATACACAAAATGATGTCGTTTACATTCGAAAACATAGAAAAGAAAAGCTGAAATCGTTGTCGAAGATTATTATGTGAAAGTTAGAGCGTGTGTGTATATAAGGTATGTGGATAAATATGTATATATATATATATATATATATATAAATATATATGCATATAGACATTGTTTTGCTAGTGGCTAATTATAATTAAGTGTTAAATTATTACTATTAGTATGTATGTAAATGTTAAAAGCACATTTGGCAACAACATCATCGTTTCGTTTCGATTTCACATTCTCTGCTCTCGCAGCTCATTCAAGGCGAAAACTGTGCTTCTCCGTCTTCGTCTCGGATCGCGATTCCGTTGTTGTTGTAAACGATTTGCGCTCCATGACGCGCTGTGTCATTGAGCTCAGACGCTCGGAGCCCTGATCAACAATGCTTATCTTGCCGCCATCCGTATTGAGGGTCATCTGCGAGAAGCTCGACTCCAGCGGCTGTACGGCGCCCATATCGCTGCTGCTGATGTTGCTGCTGTTGGCCGACTTGTCAAAGTTGCGCGTCTCGTATCTGCTGAAGAGCGGAGATTCGTTTAGAGTGACACCATCTGGTGTTAGATCAAGGCATTCACTCACCTGGACGTGTAACCCTCGTAGCTTTGGCCGGGATAGGCATTGCCGCTGGTTAGCTGCACTACGCCGCCTTGGCCAAAGGTCTTGTCATGTAGATCCTGAACACACGCCTCCAGATTGCGATTAACAGTGGGCTTCTGTGGTGGCGGCGGTGGTACAACGGGCGCGGATGTTGAGGAGTTATGCGTTTTAATGCTGGACGTTTCAAAGCTATGCTGGTAGTTGGGATTAGTGGGTGTTGTGCCCGTGGCGGATGCGGATGTTGTGGATGTGTAGCCATTGCTGCCAGCAACACCTGCCACTGGACTGCCAGGATAGGGGCGTGGCACAGCATTGGCGGTTAATTTGGGATTAGAGCGAAAACTATGACCCGACGTGGCCGTTTGCATGTTAGAAATGGTCGTTGACAATGGCGGCGGTGGAGGCGGAAAGTCGCCATTGACATCATCCAATGGCGCATAATTTGCTGGCGGTGGCGATACAGCGCCCGGATGATGGAAATGCTGTGGCTGTGGACTGGGCGCATAGTTGGCATAATGATGCTTCTGCTGGCCACCGCTGGCACCGGAGTAATAGCTGGGCGAACTAGGCAGATCACCCGACTGGGAGCCGTAGTAGGCAGCTCCGCGACCCAATGTCTGTTATAGTTAGCGTTAGAAGAAATAGAAGAAAATTTGGTTGGTTAAACAAAATTAGGGTTAGCAAATTAGAGCTGTTAACTTTGTCCAAGACCGACACCACGTGATAATTACGTCAACTAATCTTAATGCCAATTGGTGCAGTCAACAATTGAATAACAAACAAATGATATAAACTAAATTGAATAGGAAGGGAAACCTGTTCATACATTGTTCTGGCTCTTGTTGAGCGTCCCGTACGCATATTCCGTATCACTCTCATCTGTGGTGAATCCTTGGGTATTCTTTGCATAACGTTGTGCCTGTCGCACATGCTTCAAGCGTTGACGCGCCTCCTCCAGTTCCTTCTCCTTGCGCAGCACAGCGGAGCGTGCATTAATCTCCTGCGCCATGCCATCCACCATCGATGTGTTGATCTTCAGCGAATGCTCCTCTTCAGCCTCCAGACCTTGCTGGGCAGCATGCACCAGATTATCCGTCGACTTGATGACTGCATTGCCAGCTGCCTGCAGACGGCGACCAGCCTCCGAGTTGGGATTCGATTTGACCTTGCAAGCAATCAACAGCTGAGCTGTCGAGGCAGCCACCTGCTTGGCAGTCGAGATGAGCATCTCCTCGGTGCCAACACCACGCACCAGATTCTGTGCAGCCTCCACCAAACTGTGTGTGGCAGCGGCCACAAGCCGAGCAGCCGATATGAGACCCTCCGACCATTGGCCATCATCGGAGCTGGTGAGCGGACGTCGGGCCACCTTGCCCTGGTCAATCAGCTCGCGTTGAGCGGCATTCGCAGCACGCACCAAAGCAGCCGAGGCAGCCATAATTCCCTTGGCCGCCTCCAGAATCATCTCATCGAACTTCATGTTCTCATCCAGTTCGATCTGTGGGAAAGACCAGAAACAATTAGTAAGTGTTTAGGGAGAATGCTTAAATAAAGTTAATGTTGTAGTTATAGTTAAGCAAACACCATTTAGTTGTTGTTGTTATTATTATTATTATTATTATTATTAGATTTAGTTTTGTTTGTTTAGTAGAGTTTCAACGATCACAGTAATAATATGTTTGATTCCTGGGTGAACTTTTGAATGTAACAACCAAGAATATCAAACATATCTCACTGGAATCATTAGATGAGTAGGTAGTTTGGTAGATTGATTGATTGATTGGTTGGTTGGTTGATTGATTGATTGATTGGTTTGGGATTTGATTCGTTTCTTGCAAACTTACAAACTAAATGAGTTAATTATGTGACAATTGAGTGCGATTCGTGCAGTTTTTTGAGTTGATTCATTTGGAGTTTCGTTAGTTTCATTTCACCATTCACATTCACCATTAAAAGCTATATATATATATCTATATCTATCTGATTAGTTGGGGCTTTACACACCTTAACATCTGCCTGGCGACGTGGTCGTAGCGATGCCAACTTCTTGGCTGCCGCATCAATGGATGCTGCCGCGCCCAGCAGCTCGTTCTCGGCTATAACCGTGGGATCCTCGGGATCTATCCAGTCAGAGCCCTTTAGCAAGCGAGCCATGGCCACCAGATCCGTCACACACTTGGCCACGCGACGCGACAGATGCATGCGATCGTCGGCAGTGCAATTGTGCAGTATGCCATTGAGCAGTTCTCTGTAGGATTCGCCGACGGCGGTGCCTGCCTCCAAGGTGCGCACACGCAGCTCCTCTGTCTCGGCACAGTTCCAGGCGACGGAGCGACAGACAATCAACATATCCGAGATGGCGCGACGACCCAAATTGGCAGCCGCCACAATGTCCGCCTGAAGATTGGAGGTGCCAGCGGCCACGGCCTTTGCGGTGGCAGCTGTCACATTCATGGTAACCCTGATCAGATCCTCGGGTCCCACCTGTTGGCTGCCAACGGGTGGCGGTGTCTGCATGGCCTGCAAAAGGGACAAAGAGAAAGGTAATCTCTGCAGATTGCGTAGAGAAATGCCGGCAACTTACGCGTATCTCCTGGGAAATGGCCTCCACAGTGGCTTCCATGGCGCGTGTGCCACGTGTGTGCTCATCCTCCACAGCCTTGACGGTCTTCAGCAGCGAGGAAACATTCAATACCATGACCTAGATTCAATTACCAAGTGTACCAAGTGGAGTAAAATGTTTATGATTAATGTTTGTATTTCTTTAAAAAGAGAGAATGATGATAAAGTTGCTTAGAACGAGGTAAACGCTACTAACAACAGATCTACAAATTAAGAACTACAACTACATATCGATGGCTTTGGCATTATCTAATTTAATCAGTTGAACTACTGTATAGAAATAAGATTTAATAACTGAAATAAATATATATGAACAACATTCGACTGACAAATATGCATTTTATTCGAGACAAATTGGACAAAGACAACATTCATAATAAAGGGGAACTTGCAGATGCTGTGGAGAGCAAATTTAGATAAATATTTTATTTATCTTCGAAATGAAAAACACATGTATAACTACAGTAAAGTCCAACTTATTAGACCCACTACATTTTAAATCATATTTTTAATTAAATAAATTGAAAGTGTTTTGTTTATAAGTTTAAATAATAAATTGCGCATCTGCTTTAAAATTGTGTTTATATATTATTCCATTTAAAAGTTAAACGCCTTTTAAATTTGTAATCTGCATTATAAGAGCTGACAGCCACTGTAGATTCTGTCCGTCTCTAATAAGCTCTAACAGTTCTACAAGTTTGCTGCCCCAGAAGCATCCGCAAGTTTTACAAAGTTTTTTTGCATTTAGAAAAGTATTGAATTAATGTTTGTTTTGTTTTGTTTCTTTGCTCAATGATTAATGTAATGTTAAATAAGAATTTCGTCAAAGTTTCCAAAAAGCCCATCCCCTAATGACTCATGTTTCCATTGCTGGCAGACGTTGCTGCCGCTGCCGCTGTTGCTGCTGCTGCGGCGTTGGAGGACGTTTGTCTGTGTGTGTGTTAGTTTCTGTATTGACGCTGACTGCCGACTGGCAAACATCTTGAAGCGTCTGCTTCGTGTTGTTTTTGTTGATGTTGTTGAGATGTGATATTTTTTGTTTTTAAATTTATCGAGATCGATAACGAGAGTGATATCATTTGATTGATTTTGATGCATGTTCGTTTCGATAGGCAATTTTATTCGTTGCATAATTCCACAGCGAGCGCAGCGCATGAAGAGAGCGTGGAGAGCATTTGTATATTTGTACAATTCATGAGAGTAATTTGTTTATGTGTGTGTGTGTGTGTGTGTGTATGTATGTATGTATGTGTATGGGAAGAGATAAGAGCAGAGACGTCGAACGCACACAAATTAGCAAAAACGAAAATGAAAACGAAAATATACAAAAATTTATGGATTTTTCTTTATACAAATGTTTTTTTTTTTCTTGGGTAGGGTGGTTCAGTGATTTTGGGTGGATGAGTGTCGGTCGGTGCCCTTGGTGGTGGATCGACAATGAGAACGAGAGAGTGGGAGGAGGGAGAGTGTGTGGAGAGCGGGGCGCAGCAAATGCATGCAGAGCGGCCGAAGGGTGGGTGGATGAATGACCAAAGAGTTAGAGATGAGCAATTTATGTGTATGTGTGTGCCTCACAGATAACAGGGCTGTTTATACAAAATGTACACATTTATATGCATTCGTTTGTGTTGTGTTAAACATTGAGAACATTAATAACATTTAAAACAAACATCAGCAGCAGCATCGAGCAGGATAAAGAGACAGAGAGAGAGAGAGTGAGAGCAGCAGGTGAGTTGAGTTTGAAATGAGCAAATGCAGCAGCCGAGTTGAGTTTCGTTTGAGCTCGTTTTGGTGCAACAACAGCAACAGCAAGAGGGACATTCTTAAAAGAAGGTTGGTACTTTTTTAAGGGTAATTTTCTCTTTCTTATGAGTAAAGATTGTAATGAGTGCCAAAGCCATTTTACGATTATGCATTTACTTTCATAACGCCACAAACAACATTTAGGTATGCCTATGAGTTGGGGTATTTCTTATGTGGATTTTTTAAATATAATAGAAAATAAAATATAATAAAGGATTGCTAATTATTCTGTATACTCGCTAAATAGGCTATCAAATATACATAAGCTATTGTTAAAATTTTGCCGTTGAACTTATTGTCTGGGAAATTTAACGGCATTTCTATCCCCCCTTTGTTTTTCTTAATTACCGCTCAGCTAAACTTGTTTAGACACCACAACCACAATTAAAGTAAGTTACAATTTTGTGAGTGAGGTGGAAAAAAAAATATAAAGAAATAAATAAATATGAAAAATAGATGCCTAAATATAAAATACACGTAAAAAGCCACAACAACGAAAGCTTCACAGCATAAGAATTGAGAGTGTATCAAAGAACTAGATAAACAAAGAGAGAGAGAGAGAGAGAGAAAGGATCACAACAAATTGAGACTTACCCTGGCGCTCTCCTTAAGATCCTGCATGGAGGGATCATGTATGGGCTTGCCTGAGGCCAGCTTGGTGCAGTTGATCAAATCGCCCAGCGCAGAGGCCACATCCTTGACAGCATTGATGACCATAACCTGTGAATCGGGCTGCGAGGAACCCAAGGAGCAGGCGCCACGCTTAACGGCCTCAGCAAGTTGGGCTGCAAAATGGTCAAGAGTATGAGTGGATCTCCATGGATTAGTTGGCACTGTTGTACTCACTTATGGTGGAGACGGCATTCTGAGCCGCATTCGCCAGCTGATCCTGTGTGCCGGCAGCTCCAGTTACCAGCACTTTGGTATCCTCCACCAGAGCCTTGGCGGTCTGCAAAATGTGCTCCCGATGATCGGCAAAGCTGCCATCGCCATCGGAGTGCAGTGTGCCCGCTGTGGCAAACATAATAGTTGTGTCCAGATCTCCAATGATGCCCGAGACGGTGTGGGCAGCATTGATGCAGGCCTGGGTGCCACGAGAGCCAGCCTGGAGAGCGGCCAGCACTTGGGCAACCTTCTCGGACACCTCACGCGCATTGCGAGCAATCTCCTTCTGGGCACTAGCATCGCTGGGACTGGCGCCACCAGCCGACGACTGAATCATGGCACTGACGGAGCGTCCCAAGTCGATGACAGTGGTGCGTATACGCATGGCCACATCCGGAGATGTGGTTGTGGTGCTGGCACCCACAGAGTCCTGGGTGAGTTGCTGATAATGCTGCGTCATATCGATGGCCAGCTGAGGAAGAGCCGCCGGCTCAACGCTACTCTTGGCATTGATCTCGTTGCCCAGACGGGCAATCTCCTTGGCGGTGGCCACCATCCGTGTCTGATAGTCCACAAAGTTATCCGAGTACGAGGCGTTCAGCAGAGATTGCCGTTTGTCCGTCAACCTGGTGATGGCACGATTCACCTGCTCCATGAGACCCGTGACGATGCCCGTCTCGGCGTTGATCTTCTCCACAGTTTGCTGCAACTCCTGGATGGCCTCCCGAGTGCCATCGATGGACTCGTCGAGACGCGGATGGGCGTGTGTGGCCCGCGGATTACCCGCTGAATCCTTGGCCGACTGCACCAGTGTGATGGCACTCTCCACCACGGACTTGGTCTGGTTGATCAGCGACATCTGCTGCTGGCTATGCACAATGTGGGTGCAGGCACCAATAGCACCATTCACCATGGGCACCACATACCGGGAGATCTCTCCCACCGTGTGTCCCAGCTGCTCGGCATTATTCTTGCCCGCCACACGGATGGGTTCCAGCTTATCCAGCAGCTCGGCGGCAGAGTTCAAGGTCTGACCGCTGAATCCGTGTAGATTGTTATCCCGACGACGGCTCAATCCCTGGGCATTGACAGCCAAGGCACAGCTGTCCAGCTCCCGGGTGCAGGTGCCCAGTGTATGAAGCACCTGCTCACACTGTGCCTGTCCAGGCGCCTTGTCCCGGATGTTGTCCACCAGACGCTTGACGGACTCGGACACCGGCGTGGAGTGCATGGAGAGCTGCTGCCAGACAGGTGGATTGTCTGGTGACAAGGCCAGAGATTTGGCCGCCTTGACCATCTCGACAACGCCATCGATGACGCCACGTCCCGCCTGAATCACCGGCTCCTGTGCCTTGCGACCCTCGGCACTAATCTTGGCCGGAATGGAGATGAATTCGGGACTGGAGGCATACTGACGCACAGCCTTGACAGCCTCCAGCAGCGGTTCAACCAGACGCTCTCGACTGCCACCCGTGGGATGCTCCTCAATGGCCTTGATGTCCTGGACAAGATCAGAGGTAGCTGTGGCCACCTGCTTGGCCAGCACAATGAACTCATTCTTGGCCACCGGATTGCTGGTATTCATGCTCGCCTGTCGACAGATGGAGCAGAGGTAACTCGTATGCTTGGCAATCACCGTCAGCGCCGAGATCATCTGTGGCTTCCCCGACTGCGCGCTGCTCACAATGTCGCAATGTTGCCGGATGCCCTGATAGGCCCAGGTCAACTGCGCCTGATCGATGATACCGGGACGTCCGGCCACGCTGCTGGGATGCGAGACACCAATCAAATACGCTGCCTGCGAGGAGCTCTCGATGAGTCCCTGTATCGAGTCATTCACATTGTTCACCGACTGACTGAACTCCACGTGCTGCGATTGCTTGGCATTGTTGATCATCTCCGAGATGGCATAGCCCAAATTGCGCGACTTGGACGTTGCCTGCTCCACACAATCGAAGTAGCCCTGCTCGTTCACCGGCTCATGCGGATAGTCGAGCATCAGACGCAGTGCCTCAATGTTGCGCATGGCATTGTCGCATTCCTTTTGCCCCGGCGCCGACTGTATGCTGGCATCCACCAGCTGATTGATGCTCTCCGTGACACTTCTGGCGGCGGCATGCAACAGATTCTTGGCATTCGGCTGGCCGGGATCGGCGGCAATGGACTTGGCCGTGGACAGCAGCGAGCACGATTGCGTGGACACGTTGCGCAGACACTCGATCATCTGGGAGCGCACTGGCTCATCCGTTTGCGTTTGCCCGGCCATCTGCATGCTGACCGACAGCAGATCCCTGTAGTTGGCCGCAAAGTGTTGACTGCTCTCCGCCAGCTGGGCAGGACTTGCATACGATTGCACGATCTGTCCACCAGCGCTGCTCAGCTGCTCCGCCACCTGCTTGAGCTCCGACTGCAGCTCGGCATAGGGACGATTCGAGGGTGGGAACTCGCTGACCGACAATATCTCACTGAGATCGCTCACATTCCGCAAGGCGGCGTCCACCTCACGCTGCCCGGGAATACAGTCGACGGTGCGCGACAACGCACCGGTCACATCTCGTCCAGCTTGCGTCAATGCCTGTGGATCGGAGTTACCTTGCAAGGTGCGCTGTGCCTGCTCGATGAGCTGGGCCGAACTGGTGACCACATCATCCGCACAGTCAATGATCGCTGGATTCTGTGTGGTGGCTGCCACGCCATGCACACTCTTCGTGAACTCTCCCAGAGCCAAGGCCGTGTCCCGTCCAGCGGCACCTGCATAGCTACGCTGTCCCTGCAGCACCGAGCTGAGCAACTGGCTCAATGCGATGCCCACATTCTTGGCCGACTTGCGCAGCTCATCGGCGGTATTCTCCACCGTCTCGCCGGGCAGCGGACGCAGTTGACCCGCCAAGGCGGCCTGTCGTGTGTCGTCCAGCACATGATGTAGCTTACGCACCGCTTCCAATGCCGACTCCAACTCCTGACCGCCGCAGGCATCACGTGCCCGCTGCGCCACCGAATGCAAAGCGGACACACTCTGTCCCAGGTGCAAGGCACACTTGGACAACTGCGCCGCGGAGGGTATATCGGTGACCGTGGGCTGCAGGGCACGCGAGGATTTGGACACCTGCAGTGCCGGCTCGATGAACTGTTCGGCTGCCTCGATGAGATTCAGCTGAGCATTGGCATCATCTGGCTGGGCACGCGTCGTCTTCAGGGATGTGACCAGTCGCGGAATCGTATCCGCCACACGCTTGCAGTCCTGCAACAGGGACTCCTTCGTCTGATGATCCTGGCTATGCTGCACTGCGTTCTGGGCAGCGGATATGCACTGAGTTGCCGCTGTGGCCGCCTGCTTGGAGCAGAACTCCAAGCGCTGGATGAGATCACGCTTCATGGCCGGCGTATTGGCTGCACTTGTGGTGATCTCACGCAGCTCCTCGGCGGCGCGACGCAATGCATTCTGATTGTCCGAGTCATGGGGATTGGAGGAGCACAGGCGGGCTGCCTCCACCAGCTTGGCGGTGGCATCTGCCAGCTGCTTGGCGGCAGACAGCAAACGTCGCTGCATATCCGCATCCTCCTGCTGGTCCGCCTCCCCCTTGATGCTCTGGATCAGCTGAGCCGTCGTCTGTCCGAGTGTGCGTGCATGACGCACCATTTCCTGGGGATCATTGGTGGACACCAAGATGTCGGTGCCGATGATGACATTCTCGACGGGACTCAGCTCCTGGCTGGTGCGATTCGCCTGCTCCCGTGAGCTCAGCTTGACATGCTCCAGCATCTCCATGAGACTCTTGGAGACATCACGTGCGGCTGCCACCAGATCCGCCTTCAGCTTGGGATCATTGCTTGCCTCGTTGCACACCTCGCATAGGGAGTTGACAGCTCTGGCCACATTCCTGGCCGCCGCCTCCAGTTGCTCCCGGCAGGCGGCATTGTGGAGAGTTGGCGCCACAACCTTGGCGCAGGCAACGAGCTGACTGGTGGCCAAAGCACATTGGCTGGCCGCTCCAATCACACGATTGCGTGCCTGATCATCCTCACAGCTGGCGGCAATGTTCTTGGCCCGCAGCACCAAGGCAGCCGTCGTATTGGCCACCGCCTTGGCCAAGGCCAGCAGCATATCATGCAGATCCCGATTCTCCGGGGCCTCCTCCTCGGCAATGGTGCTCAGCACGTGGGTAGTGGCCTCGCCCACACGGCTGGCGGCATTGATCAGATGCTGCGGTGGTTCCTTGCTCTCCGGCTCGGCGGCCTTGAGCAGATCACTGAAGGCATTGCAGAGATTACGTGCTGCCTCCAGCAATTGATCGCCATTCGAATCGTTCTCCATGAGGGCGGCAATCAGGCGCACCTCCTTGGTCACCTCGGGTATGGTTTGGGCAATTTGCGATACCGACGCCGAGATGGCTTCCGTATCGACCTCATCCGGCTGCGAGGCAGTTATAATCTGAGCGGTAGCTGCACTCATGGTCGCAACATGCGAACTGACCGCCTGCTTGGACGTGTCCAGGGTATTCTCACGCCACTCGATGGAGCGCAAATCGTTGCCCAGCTCTTGTATGGGTGCCTGCCAAGGAGGATTAAGGATTAGGCATACATATCAATAGGAGACTCTCCCGCAAAGCTCACCTTAGTGCGCAGCTCCTCGTCGGCGCGTATCAAGACATCCTGGCCAGCTGAGATGTAGCCAAGCAGGGCACGTTGCGGTTCAGTAAGATTCACAGAACTAATGCGTACTTCCTTAGTCTACATAAAAAGGGAGGAAGAAAGTATGCAAGTGTAAGAAGGATAACTGAATGCACTCCATGGTGATGGGACACATACTTTGTGAAACTCGTTGTCATGGACAGTTGCTAAATCATCAATAGAGTTAATGCAGCAAGTTAGAAGAGAATTCATTAAAGTTAGTTGAAAGTGTGGTTATGTTGAGGTAGCAGGTACAGTTTGAGGTTATGGTGCGATGGCAAATTAGAGAAAAGCGCATGAAATGAAATGCTAAGCAAAGGAATCAAAGGAAGGGGGAGTAGAACCGGTAGCGGGAGAAGACCCGGTAGCGGGAGTAGAACTGGTTACGTGAGTAGAACCGTTAGCAGGACCAAGGGATTGGGATTAACTTACCGTGGGCGGCTGATGCGCATGATTCACCTGACCGACAAAAGCTCCATACTGCACGGTCTGCACCTCGTTCTGGGTAAAGGTGCGCTCACCTATGCGGCACAAACAAACAAGGAACAAATTAAGAAAACAAAATCAAAGCAAATGCACATATAACAAGCATATCCTAAGCAAGAATACATATAGATGCCTGACAAACTTAATACACCCTAGGTACTTCCTAAGTACAGGGTCTCAAAACCAGCATCAACTACTTTCTTCATATACATCAAGTAATATTTCCAATTAAAAGAACATATAGTAAAAAAAAGCTGAAGCTAAAGTGCATAATATCTATAGGAGAGGAAATTATAGACGTACCGTCATAGGGTCGCATAATGCCCGGATGTGCGAGACTCTCCAGGTTGAGCTTCTCCACGCGATTCGTTTCATGTTGCAAGAAGGTGGCCCTAGGAACGAGGAAAGTATTATTGAAATCACTCTAGAAATAAACCCGCTCATGTGCTGTACTCACTTGGATGGCGCTACGGATTCCTCCACCATGGTGGAGCCCTCATCACCCTCAATGCCAAAGTGATCCTTGGTTTGTTTCTTCTTCAATATGATATCGATATAGCCCGCAATGAGCTGCACAATTTGCTCGGCCTCGGTGGTCTGCACCGAATAGTATTGATTCGCATAGTCGCCAAAGTCCAGGGTGAAGGTGTTCGGTGAGGCGCCCCAGCGACGCACTGTGGTCAGTGGCCACGAGATGAGAATCTCCTTGGTGCGTTCATCCAAACGCAACACGGAATCTTTGGTAACGCCCAGGAGACGCGGCACCAGCTTATTCTTGCCATTCATTTTCTCCTTGACGAGGAAGAAGGTAACGCCATAGGTGGGCAACTCCCGAGCCGTCTTGGTGTAGAGTACTTTGGCATCGATTTCCGATAGATCAGCATGACGTCTATGCTCCGCAAAGATCTTCTTCTCAATGCTCTTCACGCGCACATACGACTGAGGCAGAAAGTCCTTTAAGCTGTGGAAGCGAGCAGGAAAGAGCCATTAGAGCTTAGAGGGGCTACTTATGCGGGGGGAAAGGAAAGGAAAACTTACTCCAAGAAGCCGGGCTTGTGCTTGACCTCGTTGTGCGGTCCAAATTGTATGTGCACCTGGATGCCAGCGAATTCACAAGCTGCAGGGAAACATACACAGTTAATAGACTTATCGAGTCTTAGAGGCAGGAAGAGACGTACCCTTGTCCTGGGTAACAGGATGTGTGCCATCAAGGATGGCATCCCTGGCCTGCACGTAGAGTAAATTCAGCTGCACAGGATCCCTGGAATCGATGTTCTGATCCGAGAAGAAGAAACGACGACGCAATAACACCGTCTCCGACTCATCGATGCCCTGTTCCCGCAGCGTGCGTCCAACATCGACCCAATTCACTGGAAAATTAAGAGAAATACTTAAGTAATTGAACGCCAATAGATGGCGCCAGTGTGGCACATACTTTCATCGTCGGTTTTGAGTTTCTTGCGCAGACTTTCCATCTTGGCATCGCGATCCTTTTCGGTGAACTTGCGCTTCAAGGTGAGCGTGCCGAACTTGTTGTCCGGCAGATTCTCATTCTGCGCCTCATTGTCCTCACGCACCAGGCCATACTCCTCGTGATTGGTGATGCCAATCTTCGTGCAGATGACCACCATCAGCTGGGACACTGGCTGCGAATCATCAACCAGAATGGTCTTCACGGCGCCATCCAACATGCGGACACGCAGCGTCCGCAGTTTGCGACGATATTCGAGCGTATCCTGATTGTGCAGGATATAGTAGCCCAGGGTGCGTCCAGCTTCCAGCCAGACGCCCTGTTGATTCTGCTCATCCGAAATGAACAGTCCATATTCGCTAGCTGCAAGAGTGACAGACACATTTAGCTGGAGAGGATCATCCATGCATGTGGCATGTGGTTTACTCACGTTGTCCTTGCACCGCTTCGGCAAATTTATCGCGTATGATTTTGCAGGCATCGAAGACTGTGGTATTTGGTTGGAATTGTATGGTCTTGGTAACGCGACCACCTTCCAGCTGTATGCGCAGCGCTAGTGTGGACATCTTCCTTGTGTCGTCCTCGTCTCGGTCTCGATCTCGAACACGATTGTAGACTGACTCCTTGTGCTCCTATTCCTAATCGTTTGCTTAAACTTAGTGTATTACGTGTAGAAATTATAAACGGCACTGCAAATATACAGACAAAGGAACAGAGAGATTGAATGAGTGAGAGCGTGATAAAGAGAGAGAGAGCGAGAGAGCAGCATTGAGAAGAGGCGTTATAAACATGAAATAAATGGCCGTTCAAGTGTTATAAATAGCACAGGGCAAAACCAGAAGTGGAAACCAAAACCCAAAACCCAGAAACTCAAAAAACCAAAAAGCAAAACCACCCCCGAAGCAGAAGAGATAGCCGCATCAGGGCATCAGGCCGGGGCAGCCACCACCCAAAAAAGCAGACAACAAGCAACCGACAAAGTCGCTTTGCTGCTGATGAAAATCTTCTACACAAATACAAATACAAAAACACACAAATACACACACACACGCACACGCACAGGGGGCACTTCAGTTTCGAAATCAAAGCCAGGCCATTGTAAAGCTTAGGGTGACTTCTATTTCCCCCCTTCCGACCCTTATCTTATTCTCTTGGCAGCCAGCTCTTTCTCTGCTTTCGTTCTTGTCATTATGCCAAACAGCGACGGCAACGCCAGCGCCGCTGTCAGCGTCAACGTCGACGTCGATTATTGTTGTTGCTGTGTTTCGCTAGCTGCGCCATTTTATGCGACATTAATGCCTGGATTTTTAGCTAAATTCACTTAATGCCCCACTGCTATCCCCTTTCCACCATCTCCCTTAACACTGTAATTGATTTTCTTTCGTCCTGCAGCAATTACAGCAGACGAAGACAAAGTGTGTCAGCTCTTCAACCTCCCCAAGTTTCCCCGACAACCCGCAACACTAAAGCATTATTTGCTTATGTAAAAATCGATATTTTGCTCAGCTTATGTTTTGATTTTTTTTGTTTTTTTCGAACGCAGCCGGAAGCACTTGAAATTTCCGGCAAAAAACTGACAGACATAAACGCCAACAATGTAGAAGTAAAGGACATGCATACACACATGGACACACTCATGCAGAGACACACACACAGAACCACTGGCACTATTTAAATTTACTTTTTGTCACTTGGCAGCACACCGACTGCTCCATATGGCGGCTTGATTGGAAGAGGCGACAACAACGCTGCCTGGCGGCTTTATGCAGCACTGATTTTTGTTGGAGATGCACGTCTGCTGGCCACGAAATCTGGCACGTAACTGAAAAAGGTTACCTCAAAATTGGACCAGCCTAGGGGATGCTGCGACGCTGCTGCTGGCAGCGCTGTCGTCGTCAGCGTTTGCCAGTGTTAACCGCATTTTTCTTTCGGTCTGCCTGCTGCCGTTTGGGGTGACACAACAGACACAGAAAGAGAAACAGCGACGAAGAGCGCGAGAAAGCACAAGAGACAGTGAGAGCGCCGCCTGCGCAGTGCATAAGAAAGTTTACTCAAAGGGTGCAGCCACACTGCAAAGAGAAGATAGTTCAACCCCAGCGCCAAAGCAAGTGTAGACTACGCTCCCTTGAGCGAGAAAGCAAGCCCTCTCTTTGCCGTTGTAGACTTTACATGCCCGGCAACGGTGACTTCGCCTAACAGGCGCCAGCCGGCAAAGTGACGGTGTTTTGCGCAGCTTAAGCAGCGCAACGGTAAAAAGCAGCAAAGTGCCAGCGAACTCAGGAGCGTACTCTGATTGAAACTTGAAATTGCTCTGCGCGGAAGTTCCGCGAATGTGCTCCTGTGCTGCAACGCTTAACTGCGAGGGAGTGCGCTGCGCAGCGCTTTTGAATTTTGTTACGCTACTTCTTTTGGCAGAGAATGTGAATAACATAATTATATAAATTATATTCCGAATTTCTTTTTAATAAGTTGATAGACGTTCATTCTCAATTCCTTTGCAAAATTAGTAAAACAATAATCTAAGAACTTTCATTTGCCGCATGCTTTGCCGTTAAGTCTGTTTTCTCTGTGCAAACTCGCATGTAATTCAATATTCTCCATTAATTCAATTAACTGTATGGCAACTAAAGTCTCCCCCAAAACATAACCTCAAAATAAACACACACACACAGACTGAGAGCGTCCAGGCAAATGGGAGTTGAATTGGGATGTAGGATGTGACAGATAATGTAGATGGAAGGCAAACAATTTAAATGCATGCCTAGAGCATAGTATAAATAAATAGACACATACACATACACATACAAATACATGCGTTTGTATATGTAGAGCTGATTTGAGCTTGATGCGAAGCCACAATGGATCCGCATGGGGCGTCGTCGTATTGCATTACAGCTGCTGCCTAAGGTTTCAATTGATGACGCTGTCAGCTTTCAACACGGCCAACAATACGACTTTCAATGATGGCCAATAAAATATACGAAATACATAAAATTATATGTATATATGTCTATCGTATAAAAATGGATCTATAGCTTCGATTACAACTGCTTTTGCCAATGCAAATGCCACTTGGAGTTTGCAATGCTCCAAGTACAAGCTCTTGTTGTTGTTATTTTTTTTGTGGCTGGAGCGGCACGAGTTCTCACTAATTGGCAACCACTTTTCGCTCGGAAGTCACACTGTGCTGCTAATGGACGTAATTTACTGCCAACCAAGTTTCCTATGGGTCTAACTAATTAATTGACTCTGCCAATGCCTCTTTAACTAGGTGTATGTGTGTGTGGCTGTGCATGTGTGTGTGTGGCTACTAAGTGCATGCATTTTGCTGCTGAAGTTCACTTTGTGAAATTATTTATATTTTGGAAAGTTTGAATAGCAATTAATGCTACACAATTTTCAATAGAAAACTTTCCTATTGAGAAATTTGTTAGTTCATTTGATTAACTAATAATATGTTATTTTAGTTTGTTTTGAAATACTGTTGTGAACGTTCTAATTCTATATTTCTCTATCTTTCAGATTGTGCATGAATATATTTACATTATTCATATACACTGCTTGCAAAAAGTATGCTACAAATATCGGTGTGTAATTTGCTGCCTTTGAAGTACTTTGGCATCTATGGAAATTGTATTTAAATGCTGAGTATTTAGATAAATAAATAAATTAGAGTATTATAAAAAGTAAGTATAAATTCTTTGCCACAAATTGTAAAATATTGGAAAAATTGTTTTAAAGATTAAGCTACAAGTTTCTATTTTAAAACTTAAAAACAAAATTGTCAAATACTTTAAAATACTATTCAAAGTTTCACCTACAAAAACGCAGTATAAATCTTAATAAATATATATTTTTAGAGTTTTTAAATCCATAAAAATCCTATTTAAATATTGAGTTAAGAATTTATATTATATATATATTATATTTATATTTATATTATATAAATTTCTATAAAAAATATCTGTAGTAATTAAAAATCTATTTCAAGTTGAAGCTACAAAATAAATACACTATAAATCTTAAACAAAAGCTACTAAAAATGTGTTTAATTAATATATTTACTTACTGTTTAAACGCTTTTTTAGACTCATCGAAGAATTATGTTTAAAATTACGTTAATTATACTCGGTTTTTTGGTTATTTTCGTGTTTTTTTCAGAAGTTTTTCAAAAGGCACAAAAGGCTTCTGGCTTATAGTAAAGGCACACTCGGAGCGGGTGTTGTGTGTGTTGAGTGTGAGTGTGTGTTGAGTGTGTGTTTGTGTGTTGAGTGTTGTTTTAAAATGTAGTTTGTGTTGTGGACGTTGTCTTTGTGAAGGCGTACGGGGTGAAGGGATTTTAAAAATCGTTGACTACGACGGCAGCGCACGACGATCGGAAGCCAAGGCGTGTGGCAACTTTTTGGCGGCTGCACGTCGAGCTGAGGCACGTTTGTGGTGTTGAAACGGCGGCACGGAACGCGTCCAGCTCGTTTTTTGTACAAGAAATTGTACGGAACCGAAATGGCAATCAAAATACGTTAAAGAATACACTAACAATTTTGTATTTTTGAGATCTCTAAGTACTTTACTTTTGTGTAAAAAGTAGGTTAAAAACGCGAATACGCAACGAATTCCTTGCAGTTAACAAATAACGTTTAAAAGTTTGCGTCTAAATGGCTACAAATGTATGTAAATACGGTATATATAATTATATATATATATATATAGTCTAATATCGATCGAAAAAGAAAACGTGGTAACAGATCTTAACACGGACTGTCATCTAAGGCAAATTATTGGCTGTGTTAACTGTGAGCCTAAGGCTCCTATAGCTCCTAATTCCTACTTAGTTCTAAGGCACACGACGATAACGTAGCAAATGAATCGTATAAGTTAATATCTAAGGCACGAGGGGGAAACGAGGCAACAACTTAACTTAACAACTTAACAACTGATTTTAACGTTTACGTTTAACTGATTTAACACAAGGCACAAAACGGTTTGAAGTAACACTTGGAACTTGTTTCTTATTTGTAGTTTTAGTTCTTCCTTTTTTTTTTTGTTTTTTGCTTGCTTCAAAATGTTGCAAGTTGTATGTGTGTGTGTGTGTTGGTGTTGGTGTGTTGGTGTGTGTGTTATGATGATGTCAGCGCTGGCGTGTCCTGCCCGATCGGAGGCTAGGCCTAGAATGATGTGCTACGCCGGCGACACATCGTGCGCTTCTGACGCAAACATCATTCATGCCACAAGTCGTAAGCAATGTGAAAATCAACTTGGCGTCACCCAGACGCTGCCACACACGCTGGATGCTGTGCGCGCATGCTCCATGCCACCAAAGGCAGCGCTGCCTATGTGTGCTGCGGCTGCGGCTGCTGTGTGCAAAAGGGATGGGTGCAACACAGTGTGGCAGATCAACCAAGTGGGGGAGAGAAGCGAAGGGTGCTTGCTACATTTTTTTGCTTATTCCTTTTCTTTTTTTGGGCAACCCCGCAACGCTGGAATCCACCACCAACTGTGCTCGCCCAATGGGTGGCACATGACCACCAATGGCTGCTTCGTTGTCTCGCTGCTTATGTACAACAAACAACTTTGATTGTTGTTGCTGTTGCTGCTGCTGCTGCTGCTGCTAAGTTGTATAAATTGTACTTTGCAACTTGTTGTTGTTGCTGTTGTTGTTGTTTATGTCAAAAGTTTTTTTGTTAAACTCAACTCAAATCTGGTTTAGTTTTGGCTGCGGCGGGAGATCGCAGCAAATGCTTTAATTAGCCAGCGTGTGTAAACTGATTAATTGCGTTGCGTTCAAGATTAAGTATACGCCATGTATCGCCCCTCAACTGCCCCTAAAAGTAGACTCTGCCTCCGCCCACAAGCTAGATAGATGGACCAAAGCAAACTCAAGTCAACGCGACAATCGCCATGGAAAAAAAGAGAACTCAACTCAACTCAACTGGCGCGACTTTGTGGCGCCAATGCCTCCATTTTGTCTGGCCACATAAAGTATGTGTGTGTGTGTGTGCGTGTGTGTGTGTGTGTGCGTGTGTGTGTGTGTGTGTTAGTTGACGCGTGTGCGTAGGAGTTGTGTCCTGTGCTCAAGGAATCTGCACAGTTTACAATTTGCTTGTCTCGTTTTCCCCACAGTCAGCATTTTGATACCCGCACCTGAAGCCTCATAGGGTATGCACAACTTGAGCGGCAACCTTTTGAAGTAAGCAGCTCACTTGACAAGGGTAATTGCTAGTCGTGCAAGCTGCAGTCAATAGTTACTGATTGCTTTGCTTGCTCTATTCCGCTATTGCTGTTCCCGCTCCCACTCCCACTCCTGATCCTGATCCCACTCCCGCTCCCACTCCCGCTCCCGTATCTGTCTTATGGGTGTGGATGAAGCACAAGAAACTGCCATGAGGCTGCGACAACGTGGAGCCCTTTTTATGTAATTTCCAAGCAATTTTCATTCGTGCTGGCGTCCAGCAAAAAAGAATGTCCTCAAAGTCATATAAATAGCCAGCGGCAAAGGCATCAAAATTGCGGAACTACGCGCAAAGTGAAGGGGCTACAGCTATACGGCTACAGCCTATGGTCTCTGCTCTATGGTCAATGAGAATGTATATAGTAATGAAAGAAGTTGCGAGCATTTGAAGTGCCGATTTATTCTGGAAATACACTTGACAACATGATCAAGGAAATAATAATAATAATAATAATAAAAACTGTTACATAATGCCTTGTGAAACTCAATTGCCTGCAAGTGTAGCGCAATACGAAGATTCTACAATTGAATTTATTAACAAAACTTGCAACTGAAATGCCTGAGAGTGTAGAGCATTAAGCACTTAGCTTGCTTCCATATTTGATTACACAATGTACTAAGAAACTTAAATGCCTGGCACTGTAGGGCAATTAAGTGCAGATTAAACAAAATTTCAGCAAAGATTGAAGGCACTCAAATGCCTGAAATTGTAGCGCATATAGAAGTAAATATAATATGTAAATTACATGCTGCATTAAAGTACTAAAAGAAACTTAAATGCCTGAAACTGTAGGGCAACTAACAGCTAATAAATGCAGCAAACTTTGTTGAAAAGCTTAAAGAAACTCACATACCCGCAACTGTAGCGCATTTAGAAGCTTTGTTACTACAGGAAAATCAATTGTAGTTTCAGCATGACTAACGCAACTCAAATGCCTGCAATTGTAGCGCATTCTGCAGTTAAATTTATCTATACAAATTGTAAAATATAACAAATTAACTGAGTAAAGTAAGTAGCAACCAAAGCACTTTAAAAACCCAAATACCCCAGCACACTCCGCTCAGTTTTATAAGCGTAGGGTATGCGGCAGTTAGTCAGCTTTTGATTAAACTACATCTTAGGTAGTTTAACAGCCCAAAAAGGAAATAATAATCAGCGGGAAGACATCGTAAAAATCGGAAATAACTTTTGGTACTTTGGATGTTATAGATGGAAACATAGAGATAATACAGTCAGCAGCAAAGAATGTTTATAAACTGAGCAGATGATTGAATCATCATTCACAATTAATTAAATTGTTTAAACATTTGTTGAATTTTCACTCACCTCAATTCGCAGTTGCCGAAAAAAGCGCCAGTTGAATCAGTTGAATCAGTTGCAATTGGGATTTAGTAGATAAATGATTAATGATTAATGCGTTTTTAGAAAGTTTTCGTGCTAATTGTTGTCGTTGTTTGTGTTTACTTCGTTGTTGCTGTTGTTGTGGTTGCTGTTGTTGCTATTCTTCTTGTTGTTGCTTTAGTATTTGTTTAAGAAATCTGTAAATAAAAGTGAATACAACAATGAGTGCTTGTAAAATAAATCTATCAACAAACGCAGCAAATGCAGCACTCAAGCCAGACGCATTGTGGCAACTTCAATGCACTCAAAACTCAACGCATTTTTCCTGTTTTCATTTTCCATATTAGCAAAGAAGAGAAGCTGCTGTTGCTGTTGCAGTTGCAGTTGCAGTGCAATTGCCATTGCTGTCTGGATGCGAGAATCCATGCTGCATGCACATATATGGCAATTTGTTGGCATTGCGGTTTGGTTAATGCCACCAAGAAGCAGGCAGCTAACAGACGGCAGCCGGAGTTGCCGCATATGTGCATAAATGTTGCAGCTAAAGAATGTGGCACCAGACTTTTCCATTAGAGCGCAACGAATGCGAGTTTTGTTTATAAAAATCAATCAACACCCAAAACGCCCAAACACACACAAAAAAAAAAACTCTTACAACAGAAGCGTGCAACACGTTGTGGAGCTGAAATAGGCCGAGGCCAAGACAGGCCAACAAGGAGCTGTTGCAGCTGGCCAAGAATGCAAGCCGGACTAAGCTCAGACCAACTGAAGAAAGAAGAGAAGAGAGAGAGAGCGAGAGAGAGAGAGAGATAGAGAGAGAGAAAGAGATAAAGAGAGAGAGAGCATTCTCTGCTGCGACAGGTGCAGTTGCCCTCCAGCTGAAGCGACTTTTGTCTTTGCCAGCATTTCTTGTTGTTTTGTTTGTCGCGTGGGCGTTGCTCTGTCGATCTGTCTGCGGTCTGTGGCATGCAACGTTGGCGGCCACCTGAAAGCGAAAATGCGTCCAATTGTGGCCACAAAACGTAGGCGGCGTGGGGCGGAAGTGGCGTCATTTCGAGTGCAACTCGCGACAAGTTGCTGCTTGGCCCGCTGATTGTAGGCCGTTTATTGTTAAGGCCCAACGCGTTGTGGCCCGATAATGGCACGTAGTTAACGTGAACACAATCTGAGACCTTGGCACGATTCTCACAATCATCGCCGCAGTTCTTCGCGTCTTCTCCTCTTCTCGTCTGTCTAGGCACGCTGCAAGCACGTACGATCCGTGGGCAGGGCTCAACATGCTTGGATAGAGCACTTGGCTGCATCTAGATTGTTGATTGCCCAATTGGCAAGTGACAGCACTAGAGATGAAAGCTCTATTTAAGCGTAACTGAGAGCTTTCAAGCTGCTTTTGTTGGTTTAAAGCGACTTGGGTATGTTAAGAACTCAATTTACTTCAACTTTCATTTACTAGAGTAAGACTTAAGTTGACTATTATGAATGCTTGGGCTGGGGCTTGGATTAATCCTTATCCTGCATTATTTAATTAAGGAAAGTTCTTAAGCCTGAGATTTGGGAAAAGCTTAATCTAATTAGGTTAAGTAAAAGTTGAAGTTTTAAGAGCATTTTCTCAATTATTTCTTTAAGTTTGGATATAGCTTAATTAAACTATTAACAATTCTATAACTTTAACTTATTTTAGGATTAATCCTGTGATTATTAGTCAGCTTTTTTTTTTGGTTACTGACAGTTATTAAGTCTATGATTATCTAGCAGATAAATATTATAAGTTGAACTACTAGATGAACTTACTATTTTAATATTTTTAAGATTAACTTGCAGATTAATTCTATAAGTTTATTTATATAAGAGTTTTTAGCTTCTGAATATTAAGAGAGTAATTTTATTTGTAAATTTATGCTGCAATTGAATTCAATAAGCTTGGGCATAGCTTAACTTTATTAATCAATTTAAGTTCTTTAGAGTTTAGCTTAAAAGTTGAAGTTCAATTTACTAAGCACTTTAAAGTCTTATGATTGAGTATATTCAGAAGATTAATCTTTTACATTTTAATATTATAAATTTATAATATTTATTTTATTTACTCTTAACTCGCAATTAACTGAATGATTAACTTCTTTCAATTGCAGCTGGAACAAACAACTCTTGTCAACATTTGCATATTATATTTAAAGTATTTCAATCTATAAATAAAAGTTGTCTGGCAAATCAAATAAATCAGCCACAAAGCAATAAATCACAAAAATAAAGCAAATAAATTTGTTAAAAATACAAGAAAATATAATGAATAAATTGACAAAGCGCAAAAGTTTGGCTGGCGATGAAAACCTCAGAGATTTGAATTAAACCAAAACCAAAATAATATCTATATATGCTCGGCTATATAGAAATATATACACACACACACATATGTATATGCATATATAGAGACTAAAAATAAATAGAAAAGCGTGTTGAATTTTCAAGGTAAACAAAGCATAATTCGAAGAGCAGCATAAATCGAATGTGAGAGATACAAATGGATTTTCCAAATTCAAAGCGTTGTTCGTTGAAATCAATGAAGAAAAACAGCTCAGTTTGCTCTGGCTCCCCCACCAACCCGCCAACGCACAAGACTGTCACAATTTTCATGGCAATTTGAAAATAGAACAAAGCTGTGTTGGGGCTGAGAAGGGAGGGAAGAGAAGGGACAGCAGACGTGGCAAGATCAAAAAGCACTAAAAACACCGGCAAAGTCAACGTCAAAAATTCAGTGAATCTTTGTGTAACACCAGAGGTCGATCTCGAGATATTTCCCCGCCCCTCAGCTGTTATACGAATGTGTAGATTATATAGCACAGCAGACAGCGATTGCTCTGCTCACTACAAGGAGGAGGAGGAGGAGGAGGAGTAGGGGGAGGGGGAAGACTGGGGTTGGGGGTCTTTAATTTGATTTTTACGCGAATGAGTCATCGCAGAATTTTTAGATATTTCGCTTTTGTATGCGCAGCAGTTTGGAGGTCCCAGCCCAGCCAGATGGTCCGAGCATAGACTCTGCTGTAGAATGAATGAATGAAGATGATGATGATGATGATGATCATTATCATGTTGATGATTCGCAACGTTTAGATACAATTGATGTCAGCGTATATTGTCAGGCGCTGACTGAATGCTTTGTAACCCCACAAATAATTAGCCAAAATGTGTCACGCTGAAGGAAACAAGTTAAGAGTTGATTAAGCAACAACCTGTTGAAGTACAGGTGAGTGAAATAGGTAAAAATACTTTGAATATTAGAGAATATTATATTTTGTAGAGAATTTTATATTTAATGACAACAGTTACTCTTTTTGCTTATGTAGAAACTTGCTAGAGCCTTAACTAATTATATTTTACTTCACTGTTTATTAAAGACTGCATTGCAATGTGAATATATTTATAACTAAGTAGCATTATAAATGTGAATAGTGTTTTACATATTATTCACATTACAGCACGTTTGCTTTCAACTTGTAGAGAGTCTCACATTGCCTATAAAAGCTTTAGAAATCTCTCTGTTTAAGTATTCCGATTTGCAGATACATATATAACTATATACCTCTATAAGTACGCGTAGCTCAGGAATATGTTTCACTTGGAGAAACTCTCACATGCCCTAGACTAAACTTTAGAAATCTGCGTAGATATATATAGATAGATTATTATAGGTAGATATATATATATATATATATATATATATATATAACTATAAGTATCTAATTGTTGTCAGCACAAAGATTGCAGCTTGTTTGACATTCCCCCGACTGTTATCTAAAGCATAACTTATCGCCTTATCATCTCCTACTCAGTTAACATAAACTCAACAAACATACTTAGATTACCAGTAAACAGCCATACGTGTTTTCTCTAATTACAGGAGGTCAATCAACTCACGATCAGCAGCTGATCGACAGTTGGCAATTAAACTTATTCTGCAGACAGAAAAGATTTCGCTGGAATTTCGAAATGCAAATTGTAAAGTAAAGTTAAGTAGAGCAGAGCAGAGCAGAGATGAAAGCAAATCAACTGCTTAAGCAAATAAATGCAAGAGTTAAGAAAGGGATAGAGAGAGAGAGAGAGAGAGAGAGAGAGATACAGAGAGAGAGAGAGAGAGAGCTAGAAAGATAGAGCAAGCGAGCGACCGGGTGTGTGTGGTCGGGTCAACTACTAGACAAACAGGGCCCAGGCGAACTTTGGCTTAGAGCCTTGTGCTCTGCCATGGCATGGGAATATGGCACTTTGGATGGAACCGCAGATAACCCCAATTGTAATTTGAGTAAACAAGACGTCGCTGTTGCTGTTGCTGTTGCTATTGCTGTCGTCGTCGCTGTCGTCGCTGTCGTCACTCGGGCAACTCGCTTGTCTGTCTTGCCACACAATGGGGCACAAATTTTGTATCACTATCGGAGCAACAACGGCAGCAACAACAATGAGCAACCATTGGCTTTAGCTTATTGATGGCAAAATCCAGATAAAAGATGCATTAAAAGTAACAAAATACACAATAAATAAACAGCAAACAAAACGCAAACAAACAAATCAAATCGAATGACGTTCAAAAAGGGGGATGTGTGTGTGCGAGTGTGTGTGTGTGTGCGAGTGTGTGTGTATCTGGTTGAGTGGCTTGTAATTTTCAATTAGCCTGCATCAAGGTGGATGGCAACATAATGTGGACAAATTATGTCAGCAGATAGACATCAGTTGGCTAATTAAACGCCCTTTCAAGCAGCGTGTGTCTGAGTGTGTGTGTGTGTGCGTGTGTGTGTGTGCTAATCCTTCTCTTTGACATCTGATTAACTTTAATTAAGCCACACTTATGCTTTAAATGATATGAGTAAGCATTGAATCAATAAACAATTGCTTAAGTTGCTCACATTTCCCACGGCCAAGAAGCTCTTGGCAAAGTTGCCAAAGCAATTCTCTGATTGGCTGCCAAGCTGCTCCCCCTACTTCGACAGCTCCTACTACTCCTACTCTTGCTACTGCTTAGTTTTCTCATTCGTTACTTGGCGGCAGCAGCAGCAACAACAACAACAACAATTTAGGCTCCCGCCAGTCGGGCTCCAATGGATTTTCGCACAAGTGAGTGCCAAAAGAGACAAAACACACATTCATATGTAAGCACACACATCTACACACATCTACACTTATATGTGCTTCCTTTAGCTGTATATATATATATAGAGAGAGCTGTGGGGCGGCTCCCGTTGCCACGTTGACTTTGGCATGCGATTTGCGTAGCCGGGGCAGCACTTGAATGCCACATTGCATCCATAAACTAAATGAGAATAAGACGTAAAATGCGAAATACATTTTACACAACTCTCCCTCCCTCTCTCTCTGTCCCTCTCTCTCTCTCTCTCTTTCTCTACAGACTGACAAAGCCTTTCATTGATTAACGGCTGCACCCCACACCACCCAAGGCCAGGCGAGAAAACTGACGATAACTGCCAATGGACACGCCAAGCGTTGGAGCCGCATATCAGCGCGGTTTGGGGGGAACTGAAGCAGCCACTGGGTGCGGTAGGGTAGGGCATTTAAGGAGCTTCAATTGCCTTATCATAGCCAGCTTGAACAGCGACGCATTTGATGAGGAATGAACTTGAAGGAAAGGTCTTAGAATCAGCTAAGTTTGGAGTATTTCAAATGGAAAGTAAAATTAAAATAGAGTCAACCAAAGTCAGCTGCTTCCTGTTAACATGTGACAATTGTTGCAAGTACTTAAGACAAACTGCAAAGTCAAAGCATTTGCAAGTTATCAGCTTGCAAAGTGTTCAAACTGACCACTGTACACAATGCAGCTTCTGTTGTGTTATCTAAATATCTGGTTAATCAAGAGGGAGTTGGAGAGGGAGAGGGAGAGTGACGTAATCAAGGAAAGGTTTCACGAGGCAACTCAGCGTAACCCTCTATTTGGCATCGTCACGATAAAAGGCGATAAATAAAACAAATATAAATAAATGTATATATATGAATATGTATATATATATATATATATATATATATGTGCGTATACATTTGTGAGTAACTGTGAGTAAATAATGAGAACTCATTTTATGCATAAAAACTTTTCATTCATTCGCGTTATGCGCCAAACAAGGCGACCACTCGAGAATCGAATTTTGTGACGAGCAGTTTCTATATATAGATAATAAATGAATATATTAAATATATAACAATAATAATAATTATAAGTATAAGCCTTATCAGACAGGGGAAACGCTTTCCTTCGGCATACAATGCGGATGACTAAGCGCCAGAGTGCGAAAATGTGCAGAAGAATCATCGAATGGAATGTGACTTGGAATGGGTATTGGAAGTGGAAGTGGAATTGGAATTGCTATGGGAATTGGAAGTCCAAGACTTGGAAACGGAATCAAAGTCAAAAAGGAAATGCTTGAAATTCCATTGAGGTCGCCCACTCGCATTGATTTTGCTTTGCTTTCAATTTTAATCTTTTTTTTTTTTTATTTGCTGTTGCTGCTGCTGCTTCTCCTGCAACAGCCACCTCCAGTCGCCACTTGCCACTTGAGTTCCGCGTAATTAAGAAACATTCCAAAACAATAAACTATATATAAATATGCATCTGTCTATATACAGCATATATGTGTGTTTGTGTGTGTGTGTGTGTGTGTGTGCGTGTGTGTATTACGTATTATGGCCAAAGCCTATCGAACTCAATAGAAAAAAAACTCAAAATATTGTTGCTGTTCTGATTCTGGTTATTGCTCGTAGTAAACTCGTATTTTTGTTTATACTGCGTTTTTCATACCCTCTAAATTAACTGGAATGGGTAGCATAATGTAAAGATAGTTAGGTAGTTATAAATAGTATAAATAAATCAATCAATCAATATTAACTAATCACTAAGCTCTAAAAGCTTCATTTAGTGCTAAGACTTCTAAGACTTTTATCTATTTTAAAATATTAAATATTTATTAACTTGTTTACATAAGAAATAAAATATATATTTCTGAAATTATTTACATATTTAAAAGTATCTTATAGTTACGTAGTATCTTTAAGTCGAGCACACTGGACTAGAGCAAATTACTTGTATTTTTTTTGTAGATTTTTTGTTGTTTTGTATTTTGTGTTTGGGTTGTTGTTTCTCAAAGGCTGAAACATGTGTGCGGCAGCAGTTTGAAAGGCGGCACAAGTATCTGTATCTGTATCTATATACACACACACACACACACACACACATACAAGTATGTAAACATATGTGTGTAGTAGTTTGTGCACTGCACAAATAAAAATGCTGAGGCGTTAAAAAAATAGAGCATACAGTTGTTATTTTTGTACTTAATTGTTATTGCCTCGTCTACACTGTTGTTGTTGTTGCTGCTGTTGTTGTTGCTGGGCATTTGGAACACTGAATTTTGATATTGTACACACACTGCACAGACTCAAAACGTTACAAATTTCTTGCTTAATTTGTTTTAATTGAGCTTGAAAAATGAGGCAAACATTTGTTGCGTTTTTTGTATTTTGTTTTCAACATCATTTATGCAGTTAAACAAAAACAGACAAGAGTTTTCGAGAAATCTGTGAATATTATTGTAGAAATAATGTAATATTCAAAATATTAATATTTAAATAATAAAGATCTTGACCCAAATTATGGACTAACTACATTACACTTGATGCGTGCAAAACTCAACTTAATTAAAATCTCAAGCAATAAAATAAAGTACGATTTAACCGCGAAAACAATTCGAAAGTTGTGCGACAACAACTCAGTTTGGAACTGGGAACTGGACAGGATTGGGGCAGTTAGGGGGAACAAGTGTAATGCCAAATGAATGGAAAACGTATAACTGACACAACTCAACTCTACTCTAACTCAATGAGTGTATGCAAAATGGTACTTAAATGCAAGCGATTAAAACTTAGCCAAAATTGGGCGCAACAAACTGACGCCCACGAACGTTGTCAATTGGCCGAGTTACAAATGTGAGTTGAGTTGTCATTTGCATTTTTTTACTGAATGAAATTATTTACTGTGTGTGTGTGTGCGTATATCAAATTTGAACGGATGCAAAAGCAACTACAACTACAACTACAACTACATTTACAGCTACGACGACCACGTCCAAGTCCAAAGACGCTAAGCCCACACAAGCGACAAATACGAGAGCGCGACAATTTGAGAGCGATGGCATGGAGTGAAAATGAGCTTTGATTTCTTTATGTGATTTGTTTATGTGGCGTGCATACCATAAGCGAAGCTCTTAAATAAGGTCAAAAGCTTTGCTGGAGAGAGGCGAGACGAAATACAAGCCACAAGGAAAGAAAAAGAAACTGAAACAACAATAACATCAACATCAACGAGCATTGACATTTTGGAGAGAGATAATAGGGAATTCAAAATACGCCCACAAAAGTCGCAGCGAAATTTTGCCAAACGATCAAACAAAACAACGTGTGGAAAACAACACAAAAACGTAAACTGCTGCGCCAACAGCGACGCAGGCACAGACTCCGACTGCGACTGCGCGGCGACTGAAGCAGCGACTGGCTAATGGATTATGTCAAAAAGCTCGAAATGAGCGCACAAAGATTGAAATGCAAATAAAAAGGTGGACAAACGAAATAAAAACAAAAGAAAAAAACAAATCAACTTACGAATAAAACAAATGTCGCCGCACGTATCTTGAAGATACATACGCTTTTGTTTCTGGTTTTGTTCTTTTTTTATTTTATGATACGCAAAGCGGTCAGTTCTGCGGGGGCGGGGTAGGAGGAGCTGAGAACCTCAGTAGCAGCTGGTTAAACAAACTAGCTGGCAGCGCAGCATACAAACCGTATACACACACACGCACACCAATGCATACTCTGGTACAAATTATACGTACAGCAGAAATATAGAATGAAAATAACACTAATAAAATAAAGTCAGGGGCAGAGAGCTACGTCAGCGACAGAGGCAGAGGCAGCGGCAGCGCGCGCCAGCGATGAGGTAATTCTCTGGTTGTTTTTAACTTGATAGACACTACAAAAAACACTTTTGTGGTTCTACAAATGTGATTATGAAAAGTAAAAGCAATAAGGACTCAAGTATTTATTGTTAACTTCTGTATTGTTTTAATTTGACGTGTTGCGCAGGCGCTGAGCACATCATAAGCAGCGCGTAGGCGTCTGCTGTTTGGTTGCAGCACGTTGAGATTACACAATTAATTTGCTTATTTGTGCCTGACGTTTTAGCTTTTTCTTGTTGTTTTTATCCGTTAAAATAACGCCATATGTCACGCACTAATACACGCAAAGGCCGCAGCCAGCACACAAAACGCACACACATTCGCATATGTTCTCAACACACAGTATACGAAATCCAAAAATCGACGATAACTGCCGCCGTATGTAGTAAATAAATGTGTATTACTTGTATATATGTATGTATATATATTTATATACCTTTTGCTAAATTTTCTGGCGTTTTAAATTAATTTATTGCTTTTTGATATTTGAACTTGAATATCGCACATACACACACACATAAATCACAAATATATGTACTCGTATATAGTTATCGATATCGGGCACGGCACGAATCGGCACCGACGACGGTTAAAACTCAACTGACGCGCGCCTACAGCAGCGCGCCGAACGCAAGCGGCTCAGAGAGCCAATCAAGGCAGTCCCCAGAGAGCACAAAAAGAAATGAGCGCCACTCACGGCACCTGCTATGCTCATTTCGCTCTTTGGCGCTCGATCGCCATGGCAGGCAAATGTAAACAAAACAAAAACTGCCCGACGGAGAGAGTGGGAGAGAATAAGAGAGCGCGCTAAAGACAAGGTGATGGACCCATGCCAGTGGGTGCATAACAACTACAAATACAACGAATGTCGTGATGACTAATTTCTGTAAGCGATGGGCAGTTGTTGATGTGTTTGTTGTTGCTCTTTTGTTTTACAAATTTATTGCAAGACGCAAAAAGAGGAAGTGAAAAAGTGGAAGTGGAAGTCAATTGAATGAATAGTCAGCCGGCCAGAAGTGTTAGTCACTTTAAAATTAGCTGGAAATTTGTTTGTTGCCACACTGTGCGTAATCTTATTAAAACGCACTGTAGACATCATTTGTCGCACGTTGCAAGGCAATAAATTGAATCGAATGGCGTATATGTATATTTATGTAAATATGTATTTACTTAAATACGTACTGAGACAAGCAAAGTGTGTAAACAAATGAGAAGCAAAACAAAAACGAGTTTCTTTAGCATTGATGCCTTAGTTTGGTGGATGAGATGATGAGTCGCCCTGGACGACGCCCCTTGTTTTTTCAATTATGCTCAATTATTGACACAGTCATTAGGCAATTGATGGAGCGACTGCCGTTTATTCAACAATTGAAAAAGTGAAATCTTTAAAACAGCGGGAGATGCACACGCGCTGACTCGGGATCCGATTTTAACTCTGTGTTCCCCTCAAACACTAAGCCAAGGGTTGCAATTGCAGTTAATTAAAGCAATTCGCATTGTCATCTGTAGCCGCGTCTGGCAGCGGGAACATCTTAATCAGTTAGCCTGTTCAGCCTTTGACGTTCCTCTAGATAGTGTGCAAAGTGTGTTTTAAAATGGAAGTAAAGTCAGTCAGGCAGAAGTATGTACTACTACTGAAGACGTTGACTTATCTTATCGTCAGCTGCGCGCTATAATCGTACGGAAAATTCTTCGTTTGGCTTTTCAATCACTCGGCACGCAGCCGATAAACAAGTCGAAAAACAACAAGCACAATTGAAGCAACAATAATGTTGATACAATATGGGACACAGAGTTTCATTTAAGTTTATTGCCTGGGGAACAAGAATTCAAAAGAAATTTATAATTTAAAAGTTTAAACAACATTTGTTGTGTCTTTAGTTTAAAAGTTCTATCCGCATTGATTTGTGTCTGCATTGCAAAAATTGATTTATTTTCACTATTGTTAAGCCCTAGGGATCAGTTATAATAGATAATAGAGATAAGCTGTTATGTGATTTTACGTAAATATTTTATAGAAATGAATACTCTTTTACAATATCTACCTTTATACAAACAACAACTCTTCTAGGTCATGTTGAACAACTGTTAATAAGTTGTTAATAAACATTTGTCTATTAACTTAGCATGCTCATATTTCCAACAGTTTGGAGCTTATTCAAGCATTTGGCGCTAAGGAAAAATGCAAATAGAACCTATTTACAATTGCATAACAGAACACATTGGTCGACTGAAGTAGACGATCATCCTTAATGCCTTAAAGTATTGAAGTAATTGGGATCAATGTTAAAGTCAAGAGGCCCTCTTGCTGTCAAGGGGTAAAAGGATGTAGGCTCACTTAGTGTTAATTGAATTACATACAAAATATTTTATTACTTCCGCCGCCAACTGGGGGAACTGACAATGGGGCGTGTGGCAGCCCCGCGTATGCTGTTGAGTAGCAAATAAAGTTGCATTTAATTTGCATAAAACGTACGCCAAACAAACAACACTCACACACATTCACATAGTTGCAGGCGGCATGCGGGTGGCAATAACAGCGCAGCTATCATAGAAAACTCCAGCTGGTCACTTAAACGCATAAAATGTATGGGAGGCGTCATCAAAACGGGTCAGAATTCGCGTGACCATCATAACAAATATATAAAGGGCACACTGGGCGCTGGTTGATGGAGCTGCCGCTGACCACCCTAAAGTAGGGAGCACCAGCAGCGGCAGCAGCAGCAGCAGCAACAACAACAACAACATAAGTTTGCAGCTGAATTTGCACTCGCTTTGTTTTTATGCACAACACACAAAAATGTTAATTTCTTGAATTGCACGCAACACTTGGATGGCTTAATTATTGTAAACTTACAGAATTGCGTAGAAAATCAGGTGCGAAGATAGTTAAAAACGTATAAATAAAATAACACAATAAAACAGAGCGATAGAATAAGTCGCGCTTATCGATACTTGCAGTGCAACACTGACACATTTGGGTAGCTATCGATATCACTCTTGTTTTCGATTGACCCATCTGCGATAGTTCGATAAGTGCGCATGGCTGCCTGCGCAGGTGGGCGGTAGGCGCCAAATTTAATATTTGCTACAATTTGCAACTTAAATTGTTGCACATCTTAAAGATGTTGAACAATTGTAATATTTAGCAGAATTTGAAGTTAAACGTTCCACACAAAGCCATGATAAATGATAGCGAAGACGCTTACACGCACCCCCACATAGCTGTGTGATAAATTTGTCTGCCTTTCCTGACGATCAGCACTTCCGGCGTGAGTCTGTGCTTTTTGGCTGCCGTTGAGAGTCAGCCAAGTATACCGTGTGCACGTTCAACCCCAAATAACCACTACATACATAGATGATAGCAATCTCTTCTTATGCCAAAACAAAAACTAAAATCTTGGCCAGCAAAAATACATGTAATAGAAATCATAAAAATAAGGAAAATTCATGACTTTGGCAAAAACTCAGTGGACCGCATATCGTGCGACAATCAAGAATGGGCGGGAGGGAACTTTACTAAGCGCTTAGTGTTGTTCATGTTGTTTTTCCATATTGGGGGGGTTGTAAGGCAGTTCGCTGAAATAAAAATAAATTTAATGTTCCTGTTTTTCGACAACGCCGACGGCGACGGCGACAACTGAGATGACAGCGTCACTGGGATTTTCCACCCATATCATATGCGTAATTTATGCTAGAAAACATCTCGAGCATAAACAGGAAACAACCATGGTCCATGGTCCATCCAAGTCAAGTTGTAGTCGCGCTTCATATAGGGCGCAAATTCAATTAATTTCAATCGAACGCCTGTCGTTTTGCACATCCGGCATTGATACCGATTCGAAACCCATCGAAGATGCTACAAATAGACAATCGCAGACGGCCGAATGCCAACCAACGTTCTCGCGCCCGCCCCATGACCAATAAATCTCTGGGCATGCATGCGTTCTGTTATGACTGGCCAAACCCATCGACGACATGTGACTTGTAGCTGGAACAGCTATAGTATGGAGGTCCTGCTGCGTCATTGCATTGGTTCCGCTTGAGTTTCGGACGGCGCACGAAAGATTTATGTCACTTTGTTGGCACAACAGCACAACCAAAATCCTTTCCTTTTAATACTTATATACATGTGTGTGAGTGTGTGGACTTCAAGTGACCCACTTGGGACACACATTCGTTGCTGACCAACAACAGCACTAATTGAGCGATCTTCCGGTTGGCTAATGGGTTAAAAGTGCTTGAATTGAGCCCATATATCTTCTCTCTAGCTGCGATAATTTCGGCATTTTATCAACCAAAATTTAAGGGTTTTCCTTTCAGCTGGTAAAGATTTATTGGCATCTACATGGCAATTGCGCGATTGCATTTCAAGTTAGCAATTGTCTATGCACATTGTTATAGCACTAGAGAGACTCATAAAGATCTTTACATTACAATAATAAGTAAATAAATATTATATTTCATAGTTTATGGGAAAGCGAAAAAGCTGAAAGTCTGAGTTAATTTTATCTGTTCTTTTTACTCTGGGAAATGTCTATATTTAGTTATCTTTTCTGTATGACTATTATAGTATTATTTTATATTATTATAATATTATAAGTTGTTAATTTGATTTAATTTGGTTTAGGTGAAATATTCTAGATTCTGTTGGACTTTTTCTAGGTTTGTCTGATCTATGAAGTTGTAGTTAATAGTGCTTCAATTACTGCTGAGAACTTTACAAGTTTTGACAAAGAAATTGTCTAATTTTTTGATGCTTACTTAATATATAGATAATAATAAAATAGAAAATATATTTATAACAATTTCAGTCAGTTTTTGTCAAGTTTTCTCTACATTCATAGCTTTTTTATATATATATACTTGACTTTCTACTTAGATTCCTTGATTCCTTCTCTAATTCAATATAAAAGCATTTTCGTAAGTCTCTATAAGTATATGAGATATCTTAGATATTTTCCGCTGATCCTCGCCAGCTTTACAGCGTGGTCTGCCTGCTTTTTGATTGCTTCTCTAATTGAATAATATAGTGCAGTTTTATAGTTAGACTTGTACTATTTGCAGCACTTGTCGCATAATACATGGAATCGCAATCGCAGTCACAATTGCCCGACCTCAACAGCCCATTAGGCCATGTCAGCGCATGCCACGGGCCGGATAAATAGACTGTTGAGTCATTAAACAATTTACGCAGCTATAAATTTACGCAATTTACTTATGGCAAACAGAACAGAGTTTGGCAAGAGCACACACACATAGCATCCTTGTGGCCAGCACTCTGAGCCTGAGCAGGGCAATAAAAAATACCCCTGCACCCATTAACACATCTGTCCAGATCCCGCTACAAAGTGTAAAGAGAGAGAGAGAGAGGGAGAGAGAGAGGAAGTGTGTTTGTCGACCGCCTGAGCGATTAACTTTTTGCATCCTTCACGCTTCGTTCACTCCAAAATCCCAGCAGTCGCCTCAACAACAACATCATCATCATCCTCATCAACATCACCATCATTGAGTTTTGGGGGAGGACAATCGCCCACGCTTCTCCCAACTCACTGCTGCTCGCTGCTCACTGCTCACTTCTCGCTTGTTTACTTAATTTTTTATTGCTCCAGTATACGTTGTAGATTGTAAGGCCATGCCCTGTCTGTCCCACAGCTGCAAATATTTTAATGAAATTGTCATCAATTAAAATTTTGCTCTTCCATGACCGTGATCCAGACGACGACGACGACAGTGACATTGCATAAGTTTCTTTTGCCATTTCCATCTCCATTTCCATTTCACTTTTTCCATTTTACGACCCAGACGTCTATTTCGGTCCAGTCAAGGGTTTAGCAGTTTTTAAGAGTTATGAAGTGCTCATCATAATGCGCATAACTGAATGCTCTCGTGCCTGGGATCGAGCTCAGCTATCATAATAATTTTGTGTGGTGAATTTTCCCCTCACAAAAAAGAAGTTCACTTTCTAAAGGGAGAGAGGGAGAGGGAGACAGAGAGGGCAGCAATTTGTAGTCGTTAGCTTGTTTTTCCAACGCCACTTAATGGCTTTTCATAAATTTTTATTGTCTTCAATAAAATCATATTTTTTATGCTCGCATGCAAATGAGTTCCTTGCTTAAGTGCTTCAAATTTGTCGCACAGTGTATGGTACTACTATTTGATGCTAGAGTAAGACATAAGATGGTAGATATTTCGACGTATCAGGATGACATTTTGGACTTCATTTCTCCACTATCTCTGCGCCATTTATCTGTGGCAGGCAGAGCAATTAAGCAAGCATTTAACATGTAGCTGCTTGCAACGCCCCGTGGCAACAACGCACATGTGGTTGGACATGAAAGGCGGGCCTCATTACCTTGTGGCAACAGAGAGCAGCAGAGGCGGACAGTTAGACAGTTTCCAATTCGCTGACTTGTCGCACCCAGTCAAAAGGCCCTCAACGATAAACGTCGCTGATAGCACAGCATTTATCAAGGAATAACAACTTGTAGCAACAACAGCAGCACAACAACAACAACAACTTGCAACTCAAGCTCAATTGAGTTTCAAATTGATGTCACCATTATCGGGAGCTGTCATCTAAAATTGTAAGGGACCAAGCATAGCGATCCTGGGGGCGATTGCTAGAGAGAGTTAGCAAACGATAGAGAGAGAGAGAGAGAGACTTTCACTGCCTTTTGTATCTTTCGTATTTATTTTGAATTTCTCTTTTTTTTCCGTGCATCATTTATCAGCGGGAGTTGTGCGCGCTACATTTTCACATGCCCGCAATTGCATATTTATGTAGATGCAATGTGCAATTTTAGTTTGCGCTTCGATTTAAGTGCTCATAAATAAAAATCCAGTCAAGCAACCCCTGTGGCATGAAATGAAAACCCTCCCGCTCCCCCTCCCCCGCCAGACGATGCAAGATTCATGCCCACCCCGGGACGATGGCTGTCAAAAAGGCAACGGAAAGTTTGTAAACAAAACTAATGCCGACATGGGTGTTGATAAAGTTCTCCAAGTCGTCCGACATCCTCTCCAGCCGCCGTGCGCTCTTATTGAATTGCACTACACGCTTGATTGCCCGCTAAACGGATGTGAGAGCAGCAGCCAAAGTTGGCAATGGGAATGGGAATGGGTATGGCAATGGAATAGGAAATGGGATTGAGAATGAATATGGCATTCCTTGCAGTTGCAGAGTGTGACATGTGGATTCGTCATACCAAAAAGCGCAAAATATTATCCAGAGTTGGAGTTTTGTTCTGGTTTCTCGCAAAAATCACAAAGGGTGCTCGACATGGTGGTTATTCATATGGTGGGGGGAAGGGAATTTTCCTGCTTTACCAGAAGTCAGCGTTACTGTCATTTGTATCTAATGGACTCTGCTTTGTTATCAGCCAAACTAATGGCTTGGGAAACTTAAGCATTTCCACAAACATTAAACATCTGACGCAGTTTTCCCTAAACTATGTGAGATTTTCCTTCTGTTATACATACAGCACATGCATTTAACTATATAATTAAATAAATATATATATATTTCTTATAGTAAGCGTTTCATTTCAATCGATCATCGCACAAATCTCTAAATTAGATCCATCATCTTGTCAAGCAGCACTTAGGCCAAAAGTTCACGTGCTTATCAAACAATTACGCCTTATCAATGTTGCGGAAAACTAAAATAGTATCATGGGATTGCTAAGATTATCACTAATAGTAATTATTGCATTTAGAGATTAAAACTTTTGTGTGGGAAGTGAACAGACAGACTTTTAAATATTTTACTTGAGAGAGTTGGTTTCGTTCTCAGCAGAAAATCCAAATTATAACCATTTTAAATTATTCTAAATGCTTTTATTCTTATGAGAAATAATATAGTTATGATACAAAAGTAATATAAAATATATTATTAAATTGTTTGCATTGAAGAAATAGCTTACCTGAAATAGTTAAACGAACTTAATAAAAAATTGTTCCTAAGCCATAATCTCAATAATCTTAGTATAGAATTAGGCAAACTTGTCTATAAATTAATTAAAAATCTAAATTAAAAATATATTTTATTATAATTTTCTGAAATAAACAAGACAATTATAAATATTAATAAATTACTAGTAATAGAAACTTATAAGTAAAAACTTAACTTATAAGTTAAAAAAGTAATTAAGAATTCTACAAGCAATTAATGTTGATTAGAGAACTTTGAATATTAATCATAATTAAAAGTAAAAGAAGTTTATAAGTATGATTAAAAAGTGTTAAATAACTCTACAGCATATAGTTTTGTTATTCAGAAATTTTCTTAACTTGACTAGAGTATTATAAATATCAATAAAATAAAAGAACAATTGAATTATGAACATAATTTTTAAAGTGACTAAACGTTCTACAATTTAAAAACCTTTTTTCCAATAATTTCCTTAAGTTGATCAGAATAAATATAAGTATAAATATTAATAAATTATAATTCTACAAACTTATTATTCAGTAATTTCCTTAACATGATCTTAGCATAATAAATATAAATAAATTTAAAAAATAATAGAATTCTAAGCAACATTTTCAAAGTATTTGGAGTTTTCTGCAACCTTAAAAGTTATTAGCTAATTACAACAGCAAATTGAATGCAGTTGCTAACAATTGTCAATTGTAGCCTTAATCCAGATGTTAAGCCTGGGGATCGCATGACAGTTATGGAAATTTATGATTCATTATCATTGTATTTTGGGCTGGCTTTCCTAGCCATATACCATTGCAATGTAATCCATTTGTTTACGCAACATTTGTCACGCTGCCTCGACTATTGTCGCCAAAAGGATGCTGGATGTGGCTATATGGAGGCGAATCACTCAGCTCTCAGTACTCATCCACCCTATAACATTGTAACATAACTTGGACTCGGATGTGATTTCCTCCTTGTTTTTTTTTTTTTGTTCGCTGTGCAAATGTTGCAAATTGTCGTCGCTGAATGTTTGGGATTTATGAATTTCATTTACTAATGGATTGTGGCGAACAACAAATTCCACAGATGTGTAAATATGGATTACAAAAGCTATGGATTATTAAAGCCAAACTTCAAACTATGGTTAATACTTTGATGGGGACAGGGATTTGGAATTATGAATGTAGTAATAGTAGAGATTGCTGGTAAAGTGAGAAAGAGATTGCTATAAGGGCTCTTAAAGTAATCTCTGTGTTTAAACTAATAGACTTCGATAACCAGCTGCTTAAACCTTCAATAGATATAGCAAATAACTTACAGAATATTTTATATATATACACTATTTTTAATAATAGAAAAATAAGTGTGAAAACATAGAAAAATATGTTTAAATTTAGCAATAGAAACAGAGCATTAGATGTAACTTATCTATTTTATATTTAAAGGCATTTAAACTTTAAAAATATATTTTTCATTTGCATTAAAAACAGAGAATTGAATGTAACTTATCTACTTTATATTTAAAGGCATTTATACTTTAAAAATATATTTTTCATTTGCATTAAAATCAGAGAATTAGATGTAACTTATCTACTTTATATTTAAAGGCATTTAAACTTTAAAAATATATTTTTAATTGGCATTAAAAACTCTTTCTTTCCTAATAAAAAATTTAAACTAAAATCCGTAAAAATCCCATTTCTTTATAACAACTTTATTAGCTTCTAAAGCGCTCTTTACTTTGTTGAATTCAACTTAAAATTGTATAATTTGACAAATATACTAATAAATTATTAAACTTTAATTATTATCATATTCTATAGTTGTTATATAACTCTCTGAAATTGTAATCTTGCATAAGTCTTTCCTTTCAAAGTTTTTATTGTATAGAATTAAACAATTATTTGTTCGTTTTATTTATTGCCTCTAAACTTTTTGTTGTTTATAACATAATTTGTTCGTTTATTGCACATAATTTAAGCCTTTAATTGCTTTGGTTGTTCAGTCTGCAGAGGTTTTTCGGGAAACTTTCCCCCAATTCGTAGCCATTTTGTGCGCCTCTCGCCGATTGGCTGTGATAAAAACATAACCGCCATTCCACTCCCCCTCCCCACCCACGAACAGGGGACAAACATTTTACTGGTCCTGCGCAATGTCAACGTTTCCTTATACATAATGTGAGCGGGGGTTATATAAGCGGTGTCCTTATATACTCTGCCTGGCAGCTTCTCATCCAACCAGACTCGCACCCAAACCCGAGGCTCGAGTAAAAAATATTTATAACTTCACCGCGACTGCTGTTGGCTTCTGTCCATTTATCTTTTGGCTGGAGGTTTTCATATATATATATTTTGCCAGACCCCAAACCTCTTAATGCCTGTCCACAATACCCACCAATGGCAGTAACATTTTATGGGCAAACTTTTGCTGCCCCGTCCCCCCAGTGAGGTTGCAATGTCGCCGAACTGGCGCCATTTTTGTCGCATTGTCGTGGGGTTAAATTCATTTGTAGCATTGTTCTGCCAATACCCTTGAAGAAGGGCAACTAAAGGTTATACTAAGTTTATCCCTATAAAGATCTAGCAACTATTAAACAATTAGCTAGAGAACACATCCCAGGCTTTCCTGTTCGATTTCATAAATAAAACACAAATTTTTTTCAATTTTCATATTTGTTTTTCTATAAATTGTTTTTAATTTTCGTTTTAAACATTGAGACTGGAATGGAACATATAAAAAACACGCTTTTCCTTTGTATTATTATTTATAATTATTTTATATAATATTCAGTATAAAAGTTCTATGCGAAGAAAACAAAAACTACACAAGAGTGTGAGAAATTCATCATATAAATTAAATTTCATGCTAATAACAAAAGCGAAAGAAGATAACTTGTTCAAATGTGTCGCGTCTATTGTACAGCACATGAAATGGGAAATTATTAAGTCTGGAAGATCTTGAAGCCAATTCAACTTGAAGACTCAGACGCTCTAGCTCAAAGAAATAACGTATAAAAAATTAAAAAAAATAGAAACATAAAGTATTTATTTGCTAAATTTACGGAATTCATTATGTATTATTTAATATTATTCTTGATTTCTCCTTGTTGGTTTGTTTCATTCGGTTTGACATTTGATAAGAGTGAAATGCAGTTATTGAAATAGTTCATGTCTGTACACTGATATGCACAGTATTGAGAGTTGGCCGAAACTTTAGACTTGGCTAAACTAATTGGGTTACAAACGCAATGTGAAATGTGATATACAACATTTTAATATATATATATGTATAGAGAATCGACTATTTCGGAACTACAACTGCAGATATTTGTCTTGTGGCTTTTGTCATGAGGCTTTCTTCATTGTTCAAATTAATTGTTCAGTTTCATTACAGTTAAGTCACGTTCAATTTTGGGCACCTGGCGCTTTGCAATTCAATTAGGTCTACGTAAATAAACGATTAAACAATATTGTAGAGCAAACTACGCTGAAGTCTTAAGTATTTCATTTCAACTAAATTTAGTTGCCGCCTAGTCAGGTGTGTTTGTGTGTTGTGTGTGTGTTGGGTGTGTGTGATTGTATGTTGTTTATGTTGCCAATCGGTTGACTGCGCAAACTGTTTAGTAGAACTTTTTCGCTTGAGCCTCGCTGCGGTTCCTAAAAAGAGTTTATTGAAGGCGTTTAATTCAAG
This sequence comes from Drosophila macrospina, assembly GCA_035042075.1. Taxonomy (NCBI): domain Eukaryota; kingdom Metazoa; phylum Arthropoda; class Insecta; order Diptera; family Drosophilidae; genus Drosophila; species Drosophila macrospina. The sequence continues at coordinate 3,799,299 of JAWNLW010000454.1, read as the reverse complement.
TCACTAGCAGACATACTAGACTATTACTTACTTGAATATATTGTAGATAAATACTAGCAGCAGTTGCACAACGGTTACGCTTAGGAACAACGTGACACCCACGCAGCTGCCGGTGGGGCAGGGTGCTGTCTGCGCCGAGCCTTGAGGCATGCCCAATCTACAAAGCACAAGCAAAATACGCTAATCAAATGTAAGACACAACATTTCAAAGAGACAACTGACCTCTGGCCCACATGGGAAATGCCCTGCTTGACCTGATTCATGCCATCACGCATTTCCGTGATCAACGACTGCACATCGTAGCCCGTGGACTGAATTTGTGCTGTTGGCGCGTTCTTCTGATTTGTTTGTATGTTATCAGTACGCACATTGATATCGCCCGCCAGCTGACGTATTTCCCGTAAGGTGCTGAGCAGCATGTTCTGATTGGCAATTAGCAAATCCACATCCTGCCTTGTGACACCCACACCGCCTGGCAGCTGCTGAGCCACTGGCACACTGCCAGCCGCTGGCGGTGGGAGAGCTTGACCTGAAAAGCCGCGTGAGACCAGCGACAGCGTGTTCTCTTGGCGGCCAATGATCTCGTCCACCTTTCGCGATAATTCGCGTAGATGATCAGCGATTTGACTCTGTCCCTGCCAAATTTGACGCAGCTCGCGTTGATTCTCCGACTCGTAGAACTCTTCCCATTCTTCTTCCTCTTTGTGCTGCAATCAAATGCCAGAAATTAAACCTTTTTAAATCAACGTATTATCAGCAGAGCAGATAACGCCATGTCCATCACGTAATAGTACAATTCAGTGTCAGCGTGGATTAGGCGAAGAAGTGCGATAACATGTGGTAACTAGCAACGATGATTGTCTGTAATATTTACCGCTTCATCTGGATGCTCCTTTTTGTATTCCTGCTTTTGTTTCTCCAATTTCTCCTGATACTCCTTGTATTCCTGTGTCAGCTTCTCCTGATTGTCTACCTTCTGTGGCTCCTGCAATTGACCGGCAGCATGCAGCGACGTTGTTAAGAAGTGGAAAACATCGTGATCATCAGCTAATCCACCAGTCGCCGCTGAAATGCCAAAGTAACCATTTTTGGGCAGATTCACGCCATCGGCACGCAGGCACATCTCGTAATCATCGTTGTTGTTCGTCATGCCATTGTGAATGAGCACGGTGAGGATATTGTTGTAGTATTCGATGCGGGCACGCGTTGGGAAGGGTTTGTTACGGAAATCCCTTAGACAGCCGCTAAGTAGTTGCGTTGTACCATCGTTGGCATGATCATATTGCTTGGTGCCATCGTTTACCACAGCGCTGATGTAGGGATTATTATGTTTGTTGTCGTTATCGAACGAATCAAAAATGATGGCCAGGCCATTCCAACGGTCGGAGGAACCGAACACGGGACCATTGTAGTCTCCCTTCTCGGTGGTGTACCAGAATGCCAGACCATCGGCGCCAATGCGGCCACGTCCGTTTACCCGGAAGACAATCTCAACATCCCACCAATCAAAGTTGGTCTGCGATTTTGTCCAGATGGCGCCCTTTTGCGAGCGCAACGAGGGCGCCACGCGTACGCTTTCCGCGCTGGCAATGGCATCTGAAATGTACAGCAACAGGTGGGATTTAGTGTTGGCATTGATTTCAAATTTAAACAAAGTGCCTGCGTGTACACTTTGCTTGGCGTTGCGTTGCTTAAGTTTCGTCAATGCTGATGCTGGCCGCCTGCCATCTCGCTCGCACCCATTGGTGTGGCTTTAAGACGGCCAAAACAACTGACGTGGAGCTGCCCCCGTTTACTTACTTCCCCCGTATTCCCAAAACGGTACGGTGCCATCTTTTTGAGCCAAATATGGCGGCTTAAACGAGTACTTATACTCAAACCGTCTATGCACGCCAATGGCACTTGGATTCACGTTGGCCGCCACATAGTTTTCTTTAATAATTATGCAGAAAATGGCCAGGAATTTGCAAATCGTTGGCAGCAGTAATTTCGACCCGGTCGCTTGCATCTTTCACAGTTTGACAGCGCCACTATTGTTGTCCTTTTCTACCAATAACATACCGAGGGTTGTCGAGTTCCCAACACAAATGAATAACAAAAACGGTGTTATCGAGACTTATCGATTGCACCAGGGACACCCACTACGCGCGCAGAAATAAAATAATCGTTTTTATGAATCTGTATTAAGTGAAATCATTTATTCTGATGTTCTAAAGAGTGTTCACGTTTTACGGTAGGAAAAACTAACTAAAAATATAGCAAAAAATATGCATATTTGTGAAGGTGCACTCTAGAACCCGAAATGAATCTTCAAATGGTTCGTTTTGAATGAGTTCCACCGGGTTCTAGTGCCACAGACTTAATTTTTTATTATACTCGTATATTTTATTTCGTTTCAATTGCCTTTTGCTTGATATCACCAAAGTAGTTATTCTTTCAAAAATGTTATTTTATATCATAGTCATAGTATTTGTAGTATGCTGTGCTATAGTGTAGAGCTTAGGTCTAATGTAATAGGTTTTACTGCCTCGTTAGCATATATAGTGTGGGGCATTACAACATATTGTTAGTTTGCTCAGCTTATGTGGATGATACTTGTCGTACTTTGCCTGTTTGGGAGTCTAGTCCTAGGCCCGCATCATTTTACATATATTAGTTACTCAATTTCAATCACAATCACTTACGTTTAGTTGTGTAGGTGTGAGTGTGTGTGCGCATTTTGATACGGCTTAAACGAAGAATAAAACACAAAATTGCTGCTAGCAAAACATAAGTCTATGTGTATTATATATTTAAACCTTGTTTATTATAAAAAATCATAATTAAACGTAGGTGCCAAAAAGGAGGTAATATGAGCATGCCTTAATTAATCGTACTACGATTTATAATAAATAAATTTTTTATAATTTGTTGTGAACTGCAAATAGCAGTACATACATGATGTTAAGTACTGCCAAAAAATTATGTTTATATATATTTATAAATGTATATATATATATGTGTGTGTGTGTGTGTATGTGTTTATGCGTACAAAAAGCGTGCAATGGGATTTAAATATTTTAGTTGTTTAGTTTTAAAGTTTTTAAGAATGTTATCTCTTCTAAACTGATGTGAAATAAACGTGCACACCCTACAGACTACAAAATACAAAAAACTATCAGTATATAATTGTTGTTTTATATACACGCTACAATATTAGATCGCAAATCGTAAATTTAAGATTGTTTTTTCATTCATTACTTTTCTTTTTAGTGTATACTTTAAGACTTATGTCATTAATGTTTCCACATATGTTCCTTAATTCTATCATTTTCATCAGTGCATGTTTTCATTAATTTATGTTATTGTTTTCACTAATTGTTCAAGTTGTTGTTGTTGTTGTTTCTGTTGGTGTTGTTATTGTTATTGTTGTTTTTCATCTTTTTAAAGCAAATTCATCTCTTGCTTTCTTCACGGTTATTAAATTCATAATCACTTTATAGCTTATGCACATTACTTACATTAAACAAGTATATGTTTCTTTGTGTGTAATTGTGTGTGTGTGGGTGTATAATTCAATCAAAATGATTCCAAAACGAACGCAAATTGGGTGTGAGAAAATTAGGAACAAAATCAATTTGCGGACAACGCTTCAGTGGCAGTTAACAAATGTGTAAGTGTGTTTCATAAACTGTTTAACAAATGCGACTCTTATTGGTTGACTTGCGGTCTGTGTGGTTTGTGGAGGGAGATTAAAGGGGTGTGTGTGTGTGTGTGTGGTGTGGTGTTTGTTTGTGAGTGGGACTGAGGTAAATAATATAACATAACTACTACAATTATACAAAAATTAGAAAAACCTATTATCAAACAAATACACATAATACGCTACAAGATTCTCAGCTGGACTCTTTTCCTATTCAGTGGATCCTCTTTTAATGCACGTGCTGATGATGCGCCCCACTGGGCGGCGCTGTTCCAAATGCGTTCATCAATTGTCCCTCATATAAGGCTATGAGCAGCATTATGACCACGCCACTGAGCATGCCAAGTATTTGCAGCATGAATTGTGCCAGCGACTTGTGGGCAGCAGAAATCTCCGGCATCTACAAAAGAACACAAATTTGGTATTAGATCTGTTAGCTATCGAGTATTCCAGTTTGCTTACCATATCGACCAGCGCAATGTAGATGAAGAGACCTGCCGCCACAGCAAACATCCACTGGGCAACATCCTGAGACTGGCCAAATACAATGCCAAATATCATACCAATGAAACTGAGCACGCCGGTCAACAGATTGTAGTAGACAGCCGATTTGACAGACATGCCAGCCTTCATAAGGATGGCAAAGTCGCCAAGTTCGTGCGGCAGTTCATGACAAAAGACGGCCAGAGAGGTGGAGAAGCCACCGGCAATGTTCTCGGCGAATGCAGCACCAATGGCCATGCCGTCGGTGAAGTTATGCAATCCATCGCCCATAATAATCATCCAGGCAACAGCGCTGAGCGTCTCAGGTGGCGAATGCACGTGTCCATGTCGATGGCTGTGTCCATGATGGGAGGACTCATGTTCCCTCAAAATGACTGTAACATGATCATTCTTATCCTTTCCACCATTTGCTGTTGTTGGATTGCTATCCAGCTCTGTGGTCACCGTATTGCTGCTATCCTGATGATGCTGCTGCTGCTGATGATTGTTGTGGTTGTGATTGTGATTGTGATGATGATTATTCATCTCTGCGTAGTTATTATGAGAGGTGGAGAGAAGCGATTGAGCTGCTGCTTCAGTTGAGCCATCGTTGTCCATCTTGTCACAGCGCCGATTGCTGCACTCACTCGAAGACGCATCGCCGCCTGCTCCAGCAGCAGCAGCAGCTGCTGCCGCCGCAACAGAAGATGTGCCCTCATCGGGCAAATGCATCCACACATCCTGCTTATTGTTCATGGTGATCTCATCATAGCAGTATGGATATGAACTATACTTCTGCTTACACATCTTGTCCCCAGCCACCGAGTTGTTCACAGACGAATCCGGATCGCGCATGACTTTGGCGCGTGATGGCTTCTTCGTTTCCTTCTTCTCCACGCTCTTGCGCCACTCCGATATCATGGTCAGTGCGTGCTCCGTCACATAGAAGAATATGATGCCGGACAGACAGCCCAAACCCTTCATGATCATGCCTTGCTCATCTTGACCGGCCAGCGACTAAACGATTCAATTCATGAATATTAAAAGTAATTGATAAAGGATTCAATGTTACTTACATGGGGCAACAGATGCAGCAGCGCATCTCCGGTCATAGTTCCCACAGCCAGCGACACCAGATACTGAATAATGTGCTTATAATAACGAGATCCCATAAATGGTATAATAGCCACGCCCACGAGTCCCAAAATGCCACAGGCAAACACCGTAATAAACGCATAAATCCACACTGTAAAATGTAAATGTTAGTCTTGCATCTGATGGATGAATATCTAATGAATTAATTACCATAAAACATATCCGCCTTCTGCTGCATCTCATAGCTATCAATCTCGGTGAGAATTTCAGGTTCTATGCAACCACCGCTGCTGATCGCCATCTCGTGCAGCAGTATAGGACACAGATGCAATAAATCCCTATCGCTGAGCTCATAGTTTGTTAGTTTCTGGCTCTCTGGTGGACTCTCTAATGGTGCGCAGGCAATGTTTGTGCTGGAAGCGTTGGGGAACAGCGAGCAGTTGGTCAATAGCAGTGGCTGCTCAACCGCATGCCCAGGATGGTGAGGCTGTACATGATGCACCAGGCGTTCAGCTGTCACACACTGCAAAGGATATGTTTGAATAATAAAACGTTGCCAAATGTGAAGTAAATGTGCGACTTACGGTGCCATTGCTACTGACAAGTTGCTGCAGTCCAAGCTGCTGGAGCAGACTCTGAAAATTGCTGGCATTCAGGACCTGCTGCTGCATTAGCTGCTGCAGAAAGTACTGGGTGATCTGCGGGACATGCTTCTGTGAGGAGCCGCCATGCTCATGACCATGATCGTGATCCGCATGACGTTTGTGTCTCCTGTATGGGGGACTTGTGCTGTAATTTTGGGTATCATCCTCATCGGCTAACTGCCTTTGATCGGTGGTTCTTTCACTGGAGGGACTCAGATTTCCATAAACTAAACGCGCATTGAGCTTCTCCTCTGTGCGTTGTGTTGCCAGCATGTCTGCGATATGATCCTGACAGTGCAATCGCTGGGCACACAGCAGGCACACCACACACACGGCCATTATGTGACGCGCCATCTCGACGCCTAAACTAATCCTCTCCCGCTTTCGCTACTCCTCGCTACCTCTCGCTACCTCTGCTGCTCTCTCTCTCTCTTATATTGTTGGCTTATTGTACGTTCGTGTGCTCCACTCGGCTCATTATATATTCATCAATTCGCGCGCTTTGTTGGATCTGCAATGGAACGAAAAAGGCGAAACGGAATTAGCAAACTTTTGGTCGGTTCACTGAAGCGTGTTGGACGACTCTGAAAGCCCCCACACTCATTACGCATGTGTCGATCGCAATTACACATACTATTGCATAACTAAATACTATAATAATAACAACAACAGTAACAATAACAACAATATTAACTACAACGGGCGGAAGTTCAAGTTCATTTGGCGGCCACTTGATGCCTCCCAATATGGTCATAGTTTGCTTTTGGCTCACACACACACACACACACACACACACATTCACGACCAACTTCAAGTTGCCCCATAAAAGGTGCGTTTCAGTTGCATTTCTTGTTGGCCAGTTAAAACCAAAACAAAGTTATGTTTTTGGCATCATAAACAGTCAATCAATCAATCAATCAACCAATTTAAAGTAGGTGTTAAACGGTTTATAAACCAGTCTCAGTAAATTCACTTCATATCGTGTTTCAAGTTGGCGTAGGAGCTGGAGAAACATTCATAATTGAATTGGCTTTATTAGAACAGAACATTGTAGCATTAAATCAATACAATAAACAAGAGTATGAATGCTATAGGCAAGCGTGCACGACTGCAAGTTGCCCTGCCTGTTGACTCATTGTATGTGCAGGCAAGCACATAATATAGAAGTACACTAAAATGGGAAGAAACACTTTGTAGCATCTGTATTCTACTCTTCTTCTTGTTCTTCTTTAAACCAGATGCTGTGTGTAATTGTTTCTTTAATAGGCTTCAAGTTTGTTGTGCGATTGTAATGAAATTTTCAGAACAGACCTGGACTAAAGTAACTTGTAACTTGTTGACCAACGATCCAAGCTAAAGCTTTACAATTCGTGTTGCTGCAAGTTTTTCCCATCTACATGGGAACCTACATGCCAAGTTTTTTTGATGCTAACTAAGAGTTTAAGAGTTCATGCAGACGCAGGAATAGGCAGACAAACAGACGAACATGGCTATAACGAATAGCTAATGCTGATGCGGATCAAGAATATATATGTATAACTAAGGGGCTCAGGAATGCTTCTGAATATTTCCCTTTGAACTAAATTTGTAGTTGTTTAATTAATACTAAATTAAACATAAATATTAAGCTAAAAGTCTTGATATTCTTCTAATATTGTTGTCAAATTAGAGAAACTATTAAATATTAGTTAATTAAATGAAATGCACTTGAATGTTTGCTAACTTATTCATTGATTCATCATAGATCACAAAAGTTCACTTGACTTATTCTTCCACTCGCATTATAAATAATATAAATATATTACAGCAATATTTAGTAGATAGTGCAATAGATCAGTTGACTTGTTCTTTAACATATTTATACACTAATTATACTATTATTATTATTATTACTGATATATAATAGTTCAATTGCTTCACAAATCACAACAATGTAATTGATTTGCTTAAAACACTTGCAGTTTGTTTGTTTTTGCAGCACGTAAAACAGTTAATTAGCCTTGCAAAGATTACGTAAATGATATTAGAAGTTATATATGTGCAGAATACCAGATATGGTCTAATAGTCTACTGGTATAAATCACAGCAAGCCACGACGTCACCAGTTGCCGCTGCAACCGCAAATGGCGCGTGGCAAAAGTGAAAGACAACAAAAAAGTTCCACAAAATCGCACTCAAAATAGATGTTGTTGTTGTTGCTGTTGTTGCAATTGTTATTGTTGCAATTGTTATTGCTATTGTTTGTTACTGTTGCGATTTGAACAATTTTGCAATTGCGCACTGAGCACAGCTAACGGGCAATTAGTTTGAATTCCTCCTGCAGCGGACGGGCAAACCAATTATTGATAAAACTTTAGCGACTCAAGGCATGGGGATAGACAGGGGCGGAGCGGTGAGGGCGTGTTGTGGCACGTGGGAGGCAGTGTAAGAATATTGAATAAGGTGTAAGAAAGTTGACTTCGCCTACGCAATTGCCAAGTTATCATCGACCTAATAAAAACGAATCGAAATGTAAACGTCACCGTTGCTTATGCTTGTGCCTCGTGGTGTTGCATAAAGTTGGGCGTGTGAAGGTCACACAGGAAGTGGGCGGTGCCTGGCATTGGCAATGCACTTTGCCATTGGCAAGGACACTGAGTATACCGCAACAATACACGCTGAAGGTGAAAGGTTGACACGGTCACAACTTGTTGCCAAGCTGACTTTGACTACAACTACAACAACAACTACAACTTGCAGTCCTCAGTTATGCTGCCAAATTCAATCAAAGAACTTAATTATCTGGCAATAAAAATCAATCAAAAATCTATGCAAAATGTCAGCCAAAAATGTCGAGTAACATTTTTCTCACCGCAGACAATTTGATTTACTTTGCATTTGCTTTTGTTTTATTTTTATTTATTTTTTTTTCACTTGCAATTCCTCAATTTGTCGTTTCCAATCAAGTCGACAACTCAGTCAATTGGTCAAGTGCTGACCGCCAATCGTTTTTGTTGTATTTGTAATCAAGCCTCATTTAAATTCAGTTTGCATGATTTTCATGAAATCACACATAATAAAACACTGAGAGAAAAACGGGCTGTAGTTATATACTCGGCGTCGATTTGCCCTTTTGATTCTCTATTCAATTCAACACACAACATTCGTTATCGCAGTTTTCTCTTGAGGTTTTATCAGCATTAAATGTTATAACATAACACACGATTGTATGGAGATTTACTCCAACACACGCTAGCACTGCTCGCACCACTCGCACCACTCGCAACCACTGAACCACCCACCAAAGTGCTTGGATGTGCTCCGGACGCGCTTTCCACTTCAGCCAAACTGAACAACGCGCGTTGTTTTCAACTCGTTTTATAGACAACTTTTGTATTATACGATGTTTGTCATGTTGTGTGGGTCGTGTCCGACGATCTGACGATCTGTCCATTTGCTACAAAGGTGTCGTCGCGCCCAGTTCCGTGCGCTGTAATCTTCCGACTATAAGCTGTAACGAAATTGGAACGGGGCGTGTTGCACTGGACTCATGTGGCACCTTGCCGGGCAATAATACTATCAATACGCATTGATGATCATAAAAACCCAAAAGGTTATAACTGAAATACCTTAATGAGGATATAACTCGTCTTGCATAACCTACTGCATTGTGATTGCAATAGCAATTTACTTGAGAAAGATCGCAGCAAATGATCTGTCAATGAAACAGGTAGATTATATGGAACAAATTGTCTTTACAGATCTTCCCAAGGATTACTTATAATAGATTCTTACAGTTAAACAGTTTAGTAACAGAATATTCTCAGGAAATTATAGCGAAAGATCCTCAATTAACCTAGCATAGTCAATTATTTGAGAAAGATCAGCTCAAACGAGCATTCAACAGATCAATCATAGTAGATTCTTAAGTAAAGATCTTCAGAAAACGAACTTTTGCATCTTTATTTTAAATAAAAGAATTCTTAATTATGCTCAACTTCTTCTCGTTCACTTCTCACTCATTTTCATAAAGTGTACCCACAGTTTCGTCTGTAATTCGTTCTCAACTTTTGTGTTATTTATCTATAGGTAAAGTGACTTTTCTGTTTGTTTTTTAGCTTCAGCATATCAGCTCTCTAAATATTATAAAGATCTATGCTGCCGAAATGCCTAAATTTTGCACACGAAGCAACACGAAACCTCTTCGCTCAATGGCAATAAACTTCAGTGCTGACTCATGTGCTATTTTATTGTTGAATCTCCAATTTGAGCATTCTCCAAAACTGAAATTTCATACGTAAAGCCTCGACAGCGGTAACCACGTACATACAGATACATAAGTACATTTAAAATAATGACTGCGGTGTCAGCCATAGTCTCATTAGCCATGTTATCAAGCAGAAAAGCCGCTGACACGACAAAAAAATATGTAGACTACATTGTGAAATTTCAGTTTTGATAATTCTAGAAGTTATAAACTTTAAAACGATGAAGATGTAAAGTTCTGGGTATCTTACAAGTACATTTTATCGGTCAGTCACGTTCCTGTCTCTGGGGCCCGATGACACTAGTTATTCAATGGTGACCTTCCCATGTCCGTTGACGACACTGTACTCATGATAAACAGCGGATTACTATGGTCTATAGTTTAATATGCTACTGCCGAACATTTACACACTCACACACACACAGATGAACTGGTACACAATAAATTTACAGTCGTTCATAGTAGATTTCTTACGCTAACAATAATCTTGTTAAGCAGGTAGAAAAACGCGCAATGATCTGTGCAACTCACGTGGTAGAATATATGTATATTCACCACGGCGCTTTTTTATTTCACCACTGTACAAAATAGTCTATGACCCACTGTGTGGGGGGATCGAAGGGCTGGCGATAATTATGCGGTAATCGACTTGCGTTGCTCTAACTTCCTCATTTGTTGATTGGAGGGGGGCAGGAGGGCAAAATAGATAAAATATTACATTTGAAATGCATGGCATGGAATAAATTCATTAAATTGCATCCACACAACACAACCCGCGTGGCCAATTGTTTATAGCACTCGCATCACAGCTGCGTGTTCTGATTATGATATACCGCCTCCTCCTCAATGACCATTGCCAATTGATAAAACCCGTACTCTTTCTTCAATTATACAAGCACATACGTACGTGCAATCATAAATAATAAAAGGTACCTTTATGTATTTTCTAAACAACTTGAAAATAAAGTAAAACACATGTTGATATATATGTGTCATTGGCGATAAGCAACTATTCTATATTTGTGTGTCTGCGTGTATGTAGGGTATCTATATGTATGTCACTAAAACACCCACACAAGACAAATTTCCCAAATTAGAGCAGACTTAATTTCTGATAAGATATACAGTTATTTAGATGGTTTCTGTTATCGTTCAATTAACCGAATACTTAGTTGGCCTTAAAAGTTTGAATTATAATTTAGAACAAATCAAATCGTATTGAATAAAACTATGTACATACACACGCACACACACACACTCGCACATATACATAAAAGTGTCAGAATGAGGAAAAAAAATCTATCGCACATGGACTGCGACGAGCGCTATAAATACATGCATAAGTGATGAATGGAGGCAGGGAATGGGGCTGGTGTAGAGGCGGCTGCAGCACCATGGCACATATCCCATACTCTCCTAGCTGTCATTGTTGGTGCGAAAAGAGAATCACAGCGTAATCTAACCAAAGAGCACATTAAAAGTTAGTAGCGGGCCGCATATCAACAAGCACTCACAGACACAGCCTACACACGATGTGCACACACACACACACACAGAGACGTATATGTTTGCTGAAAAATGCGGTCGTTTGCAGTATGCTTTGTGAACTCACCTGTCTACAGTTAATGCTATATCTTTACTAAAGCTGATTTTAGTAGAAACATATACTATCAATTCCAAATTATTTTAATTATTTGCTGCGCACTGGGCGGAACAGATTGCATTCGTTTATTGATGTTCAAGTTGGAGGTGCTGGTGCTGGTGCGGCGGGAGTAATGCATCAAGCACTTTGACAGCGAGATAACGGCTAGTGTTTATTGCGCTGCAATAATCTTCTTTTCACATAAAATTTAGCATTTAAGGCTGCTCCAGCTTCTTGCGGCGTCGGCGGCAGGGCGGCAATATGCTGAATGAGTGGAAAAACCCGCACGAAAATAGCACCAACACGTTGTAGCACACTATTCCCCAGTGGACAGCCCAATTGATGGCGCTTCGAGTACCCCAGCAATATATAATTTAAGTAAATGCCGATTTACAACATCGCACGCACGCTCCAACAAAAATTCGCAATTATAAAAAAAATATGACTGCTTCTTCTTATATAATGCCATTCACATGACAATCGAAGCGACGAGAGAGAGAGAGAGAGCTGTTATGTTAGGCTAGCAGTGGTATTCACTTGTTGTACTCAAAAGGGTAGTTTAACGAGCAGCCCGTGCTGGTATATTCCACAAACTTAACAGAAAAACGGCCACATTCACACCGTTGGCGCGCCTTCAAATCGCCAAATTTTTTTTTATTTCGCGGTTTTTCGCGAAAACGGGCCGCCGTCTAGAATATTTTTTTTTGCCGTTCACACCGCCTCCTCAAACTGCACAAAAAGCGCTAAAAAAGGAGCAACTTTCGAAAAAAGGCGGGAAAAAAAACGGGTAACGGAAGTTTTTTTCGGTTTTCTTTTTCGGATTCCGGGCTTGTTTGTGGGCCGATCTCGATGAAACTTTCAGCAAGGGCTCCATTTGGGGCTCTTCACGCCCCTGCCGAGTTAGAAGCGTCTACGTTGGGTAGTTTGGGCGGTACAAGTTTTGAGTTTAGGTGCGAATTGCGGGGGAGGGGGCTGTGGTATCGAAAATCTAACAAAACCTCGATATGGAGTGGGGTTTCAGGAACCTCCGTTCCAAGTTTGGTGTCCCTAGCTCTTCTGGTCGCTGAGATCGAGGCGCTCAAGCAGACCGACCTTTTTTTCCAAATTCTTTTCAGGGAGCAAAGCGTTGCATGAGGTGGCAACACTGTTTCGTGGCCAAACAAAGGCAAGTCGTATGTGTGTGTGTGTGTGCATTGTGTACGTGTACGTGTACGTGTGTGTGAGTTGAAATAACGCAGGTGGAGCGCAAAAAAATGAGCTCCTGGCGCGACAGTCTCACTAGTTTACCAGGCGCAGTGGCGCAATTCGTTAATGACAGTGCATCAACGGCATCCAGCTATCTGCAATCGCAGTCGGGCGCATCGGGATCCGAGGAGAGCGCTCCACAGCACACGGACTACAAGGCGCTGCCCATTCCCGCATCGCTGGTGAAGGAACAGTGGCGTCTGATCTTCACGTCGGATGCCAATATACAGGACTTGCAAGCTGCCATTGCGCATTGCCGTGACTTGGTGCTGTTGAGCGACGAATGCAGTGAGGAGCGCCGATGGCTAGTGCGTCATTTGGTCGACCTGCGATACTCGCTGCAGGAGCTGGAGGAAGCCCAGGCGGTTGCTAACGATGACGTGGTACTGATGAATGCCATCAAGTCCGTGGTCGGACACCACTTCGTGCCACACTATCCGAACACACGCAATCGCTTGCAAGCAGCAGCCAAGCGCTATTACTGTGATTACTGTACGGGAATCATCTGGCGGGTTGTCCAGGCTGCCTACATATGCAGTGACTGCAGTTATTTGGTGCACCAGAAGTGCATTGATAGTGTACAGCGTGTATGTGCCCATGTGCTGGCCTCGGAGCGTCAATATCCCATCTCCGAAATCTGTCCAGAGATTGGTCTTTCCGAGCAGCGCTACAAATGCGCCGAGTGCTCAACGCTGTTGAATTTCAGTAAGTACTGCGGATTATCCAACATACAAGAGTCTGACATCACTTGATTGCAGAGAACTCGTGGATTGAGCCCCGCCTGTGTGATTATCGTGGCCTTTATTACTGCCCCTCGTGTCACTGGAACGATAACTTCATAGTGCCGGCGAGAATTGTGCACAACTGGGATTTTACACCGCGGAAAGTATCGCGCACGGGTCTGCAGGAAATACAGCTGTTCCTGGACAAGCCACTCATACGACTGGAGGAGGAGAATCCCAAGTTGTTTGTATTCCTCGAGAAGTTGTGCGCCGTCAAGAAATTGAGACAGAATTTGGTTCACATGCGTCACTATCTGGCCGCCTGCAAGGTAGCCGTTGAGCAGAAGATTGTGGACCAACAGCTTGGCGGACGCCGCCATCTGGCGCAGTCCAATGAATTCTATTCACTGAGTGACCTCATCCAGGTGGAGTCGGGCACTTTGGCCGAGTTCTTGCAGGGTGTCTTCAAAGTGTTTGGTGCTCACATACGTGCCTGCGATATGTGCCTGGCCAAGGCATATATCTGCGAAATATGCAGCAACAACGAGGTGATCTTTCCCTTTGACGACGGATGCATCAAGTGCGATCAGTGTAACTCGATCTATCATCGCGTTTGCTTGACCCGCAAGAACATGATCTGCCCCAAGTGTGTGCGTATCCAGGAGCGTCGCTTGCAGCTCGAACGCTCCACGAGCGGGCAAACGGATAATGCGGAACTTACTGCTAACAGTGCCAACGATTCCTCCGACGCAGTGCAACCGGCGGATACAGCAACATAGACACTATAAAATATTGTTTTTAAACTCGTATCTGTGTAACATTGTTTTTATATGTATGTACATAAGACCTACACGACCATTAAATATGTTAATAATAGTAGTATTTGTATTTGTATTAGTCGCATTCCCTGCCAGCTCACTGCTCCTTTTTACCATACTTCTGGCGATTGTGAAACTTGCGTGGATTGATGCCATATGCCTTGAGACGATCATCAGTGATGCCATTGGGATTCGCATTGTTCGGTTTGCCTTTGCCTTTGCCCTTGAAGTCGCGCTTGGGACGCGACTTAAAGTCACCGCCTTCGCGTCGTGGTGCATTTGTTTTATCGCCTGCATTCTTGAAGGGATTCGCTCCGCCTGTGCTTCCAACTGCATTCGGCTTCGGCTTATTTTGTTTGCTAAATGGATTGCCTCCTGTTGCCTTTGGATTTTCAACATTTTTGCTGGGAAATTGCTTTTTGGCGAAGGGATTTTTGCTGTTGCCCTTTGCAGTTTCCTGCTTCACTGGTGGCTGCACTTTCTCAAACTTTTTCTTCTTGGCTGGCGTCGCCGCATCTTTCAATGGTGAATCCTGTTGCGTTGCTGGTTTGGCCGACTTTTCTGTACTCTTCTGCTCGTCGCTTCCGTTGCTTGTGACTGTGGCTGTGGCGGGAGCTGCTGCTGGGCTGCTTGTTCCAGCTGCCGCTGCTGCCTTTCGCTTCAGACGTTTTCTCTTCGACTTGGAAAGAGGCTCTGTGGAATTTTGTTCAACCACTGGAACTGTGGGTTGCTCATTTACAGTCGCTTTTGTTTCATTCGATTCTTCTGTCTGTTCCTCGTCATCAGAGCTGCATAGAGAAGATAAGATTGAATTCTAATTAACTGAATTTTAATAATTCCCAATTTACTTACGGATCGCCGTACAAGCTCTTGAAGATCTTGCGTTTGAGATCCTCATTCTTGGCTTTCATTTTGTATAATCGTTGCTCCTTCTTTTCTACATAGTCTGGGCGGTTCTGAACTGCCTTCTTCAGGCTGGCCCACTGATTTAGCTCCTTGTTCTTAGCCAACAAGATCTGGAAGAAGTGAGGAGTTAGCTAACTTACTAGAAGATTACCAACAATGATGATCATTACCTCCTCGATAGTCAGACCAAAATCATTGGGTGTCGTTTCCACATATTTAAAGCGACATGGCTGATCCCCCACAATGTCCTCATAGTCCAGTTGATAATACTCATCAATATAGTCGCCATAGGTCTGCTCATCTTCGGGATTGAACGCTGGCTTCTCGGCCTGTATCATTTCCATGAAACGATTGCGTCGACCCTTGCGACCCTTCCGACTGCGCGTGTTCTCGATTAGTTCCTGCTGCAGCTGCTGCTTGGATGCTGCCGGATCGTAGTCACAGTCCATATTGAAATCATCGTCTTCACAGTGCCCATCCTCATCAGCGCCATTGCTTTGCCGTGGATCATAGTTGTCCCAGTCCTCAATGGCCAGTTCTTCGATATCCGAGGGGCATTCAGGCTTCTCTTCTCCTTCGTCCACATTGTAGTAATCATCGTTGAACAGCTCCTGCATGCGTCGGTCATGTGCTTCTGGATCGAAATCCTCATCGAGTTCATCGTCTCTGAAGCCCAATTCATCGTTACCCGTGACAGCCTTCAGCTTGCGAATCTTTTCCTCTATTTCCTTCTTCCTCATATCCTTGATCAGATCTAGCTCCTTCATTTTCTGCTCCTTCTCTTGCTGCTTACGCTCCTTTATCTCCTTGCGCTTGTCCTTGCGCTTATCGTCTGTGCGACGAATCGACTGCTCAATGGTGCGAGGATAACGCTTGATGAAATCCGCATCTGGCTCTTCAAAGCGAAAGTTGTACTTCTGTTCGAACTCTGCCTGTTTCTCCAGTTCCTTTTCATCATCTGACAGTGGCGCAGTTTCACCCACGATCTCATCATAGGTTGGAATTTCTGACGCATCAGTATTTGCATAGCCCTTGTTCAATATATAGTCGCGCAGGAAGCTTTCGCCCTGGGTTAGCTTGTTGCTATTCCAGTACTGCTTGAGAGGAGCCAATTGCTGTTGTGCGCTCGGCTCAATGTCGCCATCCGCCTGCTTGCCGGCCAACCACTTTGCAAAGTCTGCTTCCTCAGCGTCAGTTTGTGCCTTTGTTTTTGTGCGTTTCTTAAAGATGCCACCAAATTCCTCATCTTCGCCATCGTCCTCCTGATCCATAACATTCCTGAACTCTGCCTTTAACCGCTGTTCCTCCTCCACTGCCGTGGGAGATTGCGCCCGTTCGAATTGCTCGTCAGCCTCCTTCTCATCGTCAGAGCTCTCAAATTTTCCGTTGTGCTCTAGTATCACTTTTCGTTCATAGTCCTTCAACGTTACAGGCTTTGCCTTGCTTGGTTTCTTTTTTGGTGATCCTTCCTCATCGCTGTCACTTTCACCACCATCCGCAGCTCCAAAGAAACGCGTCTCCTTGTCATAAATTCGAGGATCTTTGCTTTTCAATGATGCTAGTGTCTTAAAAAACTCTTGATCGAATTTAACATCTACTTCCTCCTCCTCTGAAGACTCGCTGTCGCTGTCCAGCTCCGACTCCGACACATCCAAACCACGATCTTTATCTACAAAACAAGTTATTAGCGATCATTTGAATTCCTTCTCTTAGTTTGAAGGGGCTTACATTTCTGGAGCAACTCCTTTTTGCGTAAGCTGTTGTATGACTTGGCATAGTCCTGGTTTGTGGATATCTGCAGATCATCCGCATCCTCGTCAGAACCGTCAAATAACTTGCTACTCATTATAAATCGTTTGCTTCAGCTTTATTGATAATGAAACTGCACGTGTGATGGATTCTCTGCAGTCAAACTGGTTCGATAGACAATCATGGGCCTCAACGAACTACTGTTCCAAGAATCTCGGAACCTGAATGGTTCCGCATGCATCCCTAGCTGACAAATACAACAAAGGGTGCTAATGCGGAGATAATTTATTTACGAAATAAAGAATAATCAGCGTGATTTACAACATTCTAATAAATATGACCGATACAGAGGATGCACAAGTTACCGCCGCAACATCTATTACCTCCACAACACCCACAGACAAGGACGCAGCTAAAAGTAAGAATAAGCTCTGTGTAGTCAGCGCTTATAATTTGATTGTTGTTCTTGTTTGTAGTTTGCATTTTGTTGAATGCTACTGGGAATGTGCCCATCATAAAGAAGCGGACGTGGACGGTGGATCCAAACAAAACTGTCAGTTGGATTCAGAAGTTTATACACAAATACCTTAAACTGGACTCCAACGAACAAATTGTACGTAGTCTTTCAATTTCCTCCACAGCCTTGTATATTCTAATTGTTTCACTTGCAGTTTCTGTATGTAAATCAAACATTTGCACCTGCTCCGGATCAGATAATTAAAAACCTGTACGATTGCCATGGCACAAATGGCAAATTGGTTCTCTATTACTGCAAGAATCAGGCGTGGGGCTAAATCGATACGCATTGGACTACACCTAAGTATTTATTATTATACGCTAATGTTTATGTTATTTAATTGTATGATCTGATGCCGAAAACATTAAAATTTCACATTTTATTTCCTCAATTCGAGGTCTTAATTAAGTCTATTAAAGGACCACATTTGAAAACCAAATAAATTGAAATCAAGAGTAAATTTCGGCTATCTTTTAATTTAGTCGCCACGCAGAGCCTCCAGCTCATCGGCAGCTTCTTTGGATACTCTATGATATTTAGCAACTGTTGGGCGATAGTAGTATGCCTGGTAATCATTGCGCTCTGACATCTTGAGGCGAATCTTCTCCTCGAGTTGGCTATAAGTAAAGATGAACATTAAGCTTATAGGCTGTTCGTAAGTCGACTAGTTAACAATGCTCACCGAATTTGTGCCTTCTCATTCTCCTCGTACAGGTTGTGGCACGCCTTCTCGTACTCCTGCTGCATCGAGTTCAAAATGTATCTTGAAATAAACCGAGAGATAGGGTTCTAAAAAGACAAAATCATATAAATTAATTAGCGTTGATTCAACAGTTGTTGATTTAATCGCACCCTCTCGTATTCCCAATGCTTAGGCTCATAATTCTCGGGAATTTCGGCGAGCTGCGCGGGTCCAACGAAGACGTTAGTGTAGAACACCAGTGCTACGATCGGTATTACGCCAATCATTACGTAAAAGTGTATCAAATCCTTGAACTTGTCCCATTGGTAGCGGGATGGCTTTATGGTCATGTGATGATGTCCATGATCTCCGCTCATTTGTCGCAGTTGCTGCTGCAGTGCTGAAATAGTTGGCAGTGAGGAATATATTGGTTGTGGTTGCGTAATGTGGGCTCTGTTTACAGTTTGTTTGAAAAGAAACACTTGTTCTTACCATTCCTGGAGGCAGGCGTAAGAAGCACTGCACGATTCTTGGCGAATTGCGCCGCTGGCAACAGCAAACGGCTCCAACCAACCATTTTTTGTAAAATTTACGCTATTCTGATTTATACCCAAATAACGTGAACAGTCGGTCTAGGGCTGGAGAAAGTTTTTGTTTTGCTCAATCACAATTTTCGATTATTTCTATCGATATTACACATTCTAGTTCCGACTTACAATCATTTGTAAATTCTATAAGTTTTAACGGAATTAGTACTCAGTGCAGCAACTCTAAGACTCATCATCATGCAAGCAGCCCTGGTTTAAAAGTCACCCTCAGCGTTTTGCTAGCCCTGTTCTGGCGCAAATGCAGAGTCAAACACAAAGTTTTTTCGTCTGGAATCAAATTTACACGATTCGTTTTTAGATAATAAAAAACTACAAAGAGATATAGGTAAATATCAAAAGAAATACGTAAAGCAAAGTATTTCGCAAATACATAATCAGTTTAATAACTTGGAAACATTGTGGGCTTCCACTTCTTCTCGTTTGCCGTTGCTCTGTTGCTGATAAAAGCTCATTGACAAAAATAAAGTAAATAATACAATATGTGTGGTTGTGCTGTCAGCAAATGCGCAGTTCTTTAATGATAACTTTTTTAACGGCTGATACCGTTTTGTGTTAAACAAATTATTGTGTCTTGTGCGAGAAAACGAAGATTGCGAACTCGTACTTCCCTATGTACTAAGTATGTATGTATGTACGTAAGATAACTGTCTTCTAATTGTACATACACATTCGTAGTTTGTGAGCTTTCGATAAATAATGTATAAAAAGTCGTAAATAAGTGTATGGCTAAATTACAAGACTATTTCCTAGTTTATATAGAACAACTCGTCATGTACGTACATACGTATGTATGTATAAGTATATGCAAATACTGTAGTTTGTTTTGGTGGTGGGCGTAGGCGTCGTCGTCGCCGTCGCTGTCGACGCCATTCTCCCTCCTCCACTGCGCGTTGCGTGCAAGTGTTTAGTTTGGCCTCGACTTGACTTGAACTTTACCAATTGCCGTGTCGATGGCAGCAAGAAATTACCTATTGCAATTCAATGTAAATAAATCGTTGCTTTGCACAATTCTTGCTCTGCTCATTGTTGATGTTGTTTTTGCATTAGCGATTACGCTGAATATGAATCAGCAGCGTTCATCAACATCATCGACAGCAGCAGCGCGCGATAAGAGCAAGAAAACAAGCTTGTGTTAGCCTTCGGTTGAACGTTGTCAAAGTCTAACAAAAGTGACGTCATCGAAGTTTTCTAGTTTTGTACACTCAATTTTGGCTAATGTATTCGTAAAATATATTTGTATCTATTGTATTTTGCAGCTGTCGTTGTTTTTTATCAGCCAATTTGCACAGCGACATACTCGTCTCTAGGGCAATGGATGCCAATTCACGTTTTCCAACGCGATTACCAGGTAAGACTCGCTGTCTAACAGCTTGGCCGTTATTTTAGTGTAACTGCATACATAAATATGTTTTCAATTTGTATTTATTTTGGTTTGGTTTGGCTTTGCTAAACAAAGCGTTGAATGCTTTTGCGCTCGCTTTAAAGTATTTAACGTAACTGTAACCAATTCTTGCCTTGCTTTAGACTAACTTTTAACTGCCCCCCACTTTGTTTATGGTATCAAGTTGTGCTACTAACCCAAATCAAATATCATGCCTACTTAGGTGATTTCCCACTGTACATACACTCATCTACTTACATATATATGTATGTGTATATATGGTAAATAACTGACTAAAATGTAACATGCATAATCGTAAATCTACTTCTTGTTTTGTACATTTTTGTACTGTAGCTGTGGTTTGTTGTTTAACTTTTGTGAATGTTTTTGTGGCTTACAGAAAATAAACTTATTCACGTTGTCCTCTCTTTCGCTCGCTCGCCCGCTCGTTCGCTCTCTCTCTCTATCTGTTTATAAATTCCTTTGTAAATATATAATTAGTTGAATTCGATAAGACGATACGTTTAAGCCCGATAACTCATCAAATTCTTTCTGATTCATGTTTATTCACTTACTCAATACACATATCCGAACTAACTTGTTGCCTAAGGCCGTCAAAATACTTAAGTGAAAAGCATTACTTGTAAGATTAACATTTTGAAATTTGTATCAATCCCTAAGAAATCCTAAGAGATTAATAAATTATTTTTCTCACGCACATGCACAATGTTCATAAATAATCGCATAATCAAGGGCCCGCCATAAACCCAATCGTGGGTAACTCGGAGGAGCCGCTGCCAAGTTTATCCGATTTGCATGACTGCGAACCAAAGCTGGAGTTTGATGATACAGAGCTATTGACCCCAGCGCCACTAGAGAGTAAGAATTGAGATTATTTGCATATAATGGGAACAACTAAATGACTAAACACTTGATTTATTCATAGAAGATGTTATGGTCGGCGATTTTGTTTTAGCCGATGGTGAGTGGACGGGGATTGGGCGGGAGTAGCACATGGATAGAGTGTAGTTAAAATGTTTTTCAACGTTTTGCAGATCCCGAACTTGAGGCCGAAGAAACCGTTAATCCCTTGGAAGACGATTTCGAGGATCAGCTACGTGAGCAGTCCGAGAACTTTCAGGCGACCAAAAACAAATGTGATTTCCTAGGCACAGACAAGCAAGGACGTCATATTTTTGGCATTTACGCTTCACGTTTTCCCGAGAAGTCCCAGCTGGAGGGATTTGTGCGGTTGGTTTTGTGAAAGTATTCGCTTGGGTAATCAACTAAATGGCTTTATGCTTTCGTTTTGTAGTCAAGTCATCAAAGAGATTGAACCCTTTGTGGAGAACGATTACATTCTCGTGTATTTCCATCAGGGACTCAAGGAGGATAATAAACCGTCGGCACAGTTCCTGTGGAACTCATACAAAGAGCTGGATCGCAACTTTCGCAAGAATCTAAAAACTCTGTATGTGGTGCATCCGACGTGGTTCATACGTGTCATCTGGAACTTCTTTAGTCCATTCATCAGCGACAAGTTTCGCAAGAAGCTAGTGTACATCTCCAGCCTCGATGAGCTACGTCAGGCGCTGGGCCTGAACAAGCTCAAGCTGCCCGACACCATTTGTGACTTTGACGATAAACAGAACCCAAGTCGCAGCCGTGTACCGCAGGCAGCAACCCCCAATGGGCGGCCGACGATGCAGTTTGGCGTTCCCTTGAAGTTCATCGTTATGCACAGTCCTTGCCTCAATTCCATACCGCCCATTGTGCGCAAGTGCGTGGACTCGCTCTCCATTACGGGTGTCATTGATACGGAGGGTATCTTTAGGCGTTCCGGAAATCATTCTGAGATTATGGCTCTAAAGGAGCGTGTGAATCGCGGCGAGGATGTCGACCTCAGTAGCGTCAATGTGCATGTGATTGCGGGCCTGCTAAAGAGTTTCCTGCGTGATCTTGCCGAACCATTGCTTACCTTTGAGCTGTACGATGATGTAACCAAGTTTCTTGATTGGCCCAAGGAGGAGCGTTCCCGGAATGTCACCCAGCTGATACGCGAAAAACTGCCCGAGGAGAACTATGAGCTGTTCAAGTACATTGTCGATTTTCTGGTGCGCGTCGTCGACTGTGCGGACCTTAACAAAATGACCTCCTCGAATCTGGCGATTGTGTTTGGTCCCAACTTCTTGTGGTCCGGCCGCAATAACACTTCGCTGGAGGAGATTGCACCTATTAATGCATTTGTCGACTTTGTGCTGCAAAACCACAAAGCCATCTATCTGATCGACGTTAACCAGCGCACTGTGAGCGTCGATTAGTCCACAATCAAGTCCGTATTTTGTAAATTGTTTCATTAAGTGTTAGCCTTAAGCCCGCTAAGTGAGCACAGTGAAAAGCGCAAGCGTTGTTTCGTGTATAAAGTGTACTAATCTTAAGTTAAATCAATTATTATTTTTATTTTATTTAACCTTGTAACTGTGTGTAAGGTTCTCTCTCTCCCCTCCCCCTCTCTCTCACTCTGCGCGTATTTTAACTAACTCCTCAACTTTTTAACTATATATACTTATTACTCTCCTCTAAACGATTTTTTTAACTCATTTCCAGCAAGAATTGTTAATTTACCAAAGAAATTTTGTACTTTGTTTTATAATACAGAAAACTGAGAAACGAATACGATACGATAAAATTGTTATTTATACAAGAAAAGAAAAGAAAAAAAACGCACATTCCAAACTAAAACTAAATGTAAGCTGCTGCTGAATTCGCAAATGCGATCAAATGCAACTACAGCAGATTAACTGGATTTGTAGAAAATTCACAAGCATAAGTGTAGATTATTGAATTTCCTTATAGTAATACAAATTTTATATAACAAAAATGGTATTGTTACAAAAAAGTAAAAAATAAAGTAAATGTTAAAATCTTAATACTCAGAGCTTGTTTGCATTCTGTCATGGAACATGCCTGCATTATTAATTTTGAATAAACAATTAAAAACAATGGAATATGTCGTACTAAATATTACAGATTCGATTCGACCTCTCGCTGCGATTGCAGCGCATTTAATGTTTTCTTTTTATTGATATCAAAACAAAGGAGTCCAAATTGGAATATTAAATAGCTCAAGAACGTTTACAAAGTAGTTGGTTGTGTTAGCGCTTAAATGTTGATGTTCTTCAGCTTGCGATTCAGGTCGTTGAATTTCAATATCTTACGCACAAAGAAGTCACCATAACGATGTGAGACCTTTGTGTCAGCAATGTGGATCATATCATCATCAATGTAGAAATCGAGCTGCAAATCAAAATAAATATATTAGTCATTTTCTTGTTTTATGATTGTTAAGGGTAAAACTCACCTCAGAGCCGGACTTGAAGGTGCCCTCGAGGCCACTGGGTCCCTTGCTCCAAACCAAATTGCGCATCTTGTGCTTAAAGCAGAGCAAACGAATTAGCAGCTTTGACACATCATCTTCGTTCGCATTGGGATCGATGAAGGAAGCCAGTTTGGTCAGCGGTAATGTGGTGTAGAGCTTCAGATACGAGCGGGTGGTAGGCAGATCCTTTTGCTGACGCACTTCATCCATGAATACGAGCAACTGATGCTCCATTGGGTCCTTCACGTAATCCTCCATGGGCGCATCGGCGGCAGGCGGGCAAGGACTAACGAAGCGTGGGCATGCAAACACAAAGAATGATTTAAACACATCCAAATCACCGCACTGCATCTTAAACATGGCATCGTGATAGTTCTTCTCGCGCAACACTTGCTGAATGGATTCGTCAATGCACTGAGGATGCAGCACCAGGCAAATGGCCAACAAGTGATACATCTGTTCGGCTTGTTTGTTGATTTGATCGTTCTGGTAAGAGCGCGTGCTGTAGAGCTGCTTGGTACGCTGAATGTACAACAGGATGTCTGAGAAGGTCCTAATGGCATCGGCGTAACGGCGCATCATCATGTAAGCAAATCCGACATAATACGACGTGGATATCTGGCAGGCGGGTATGTGCGAGTAGGCAGACTTCTTGTGGATCTCAATAGGTTCCAGCACCTTGATGGCCTGGTAATAGTCGCCCAATAGGGAGTGCACACGCAGCAGACCGACGAGCGAGAAATAGCCCAGCATCTTGTAGAAGCCGAGCTTGCCAAAGTCACCAGCCACTGTTTGGGGATCGACGCTCTGCGAGATGGCTTCCAACTGCTTCTTGATGTTAGAGATATCAACCAGCGAATGCAGCACATTCAGAATACACAAAATGCTCCAAACGTTGCTGTGGTTCACGCACAACTGTTGGATCTCATCTTGAGACTTGTCCGTCAGACGTGCACTACAATGATGTAGATGATGAGTACAAGGATTAGATTTAATTTAATCACATCACATCATTTCTTGCTTACCGGTATTGGGCAAAGTTCTGGAACTGGTAAACAAATTCATCGACAAGCTCCCACAACCAGATGTCGGGCAGTTCGAGCATTACGGGATTCTGGGATGAAATGATCAAATTGAAGAAATCGCAGTAGTTAAAGAACGAGTTGATACGCTGCTCCAGCTTGGGACCGCCAGGAATGCGTGCGTGGATGTGACGATAATACAGCTCCTTGTATAGTATCAGAAACACCTTATCGTTGTCCACAATGGCGCCAACTTCCTGCTCCTCCGGCCAGGCGGCCTTATCAAAGTGGTGATCGCTGATTTGCGGGAATGTATTCTCATACATGTTCTGTATGTCATAAAGATTCCCCTCCTTGATCGCCTGGCAGAAGTTCATGAGAAAGAACTTGACATTCTCAGGCATGCGGTTGGCGTAGTAGTTGCGCTCGTACTCCAAATCCAGTTGTGGATCCCCCGTATGCGCGTAATCATCATAGAAGTCCTGAAATGTTTTTAAAATATTTGTACATTAGTAAAATCT
The DNA here is from genome assembly GCA_035042075.1 of Drosophila macrospina. Lineage (NCBI taxonomy): Eukaryota > Metazoa > Arthropoda > Insecta > Diptera > Drosophilidae > Drosophila > Drosophila macrospina. Next base: position 3,773,957 of record JAWNLW010000454.1, on the reverse strand, counting down.
TGTATTGTTGACGGTAGCGGGCACAAACAAAAGTTGGGTTATGTTTTTTTGTCTCCCCTGACTCGCGAATTTGTTCATTTTCAGCACGCGGCGTTGGATCAAGTAGCACACACTCACCGAATTAGCAAAGTCTTCACCGCTGTACATTTTTGCAATTTTATTATCTCTCGCTTGACACAAAAAGTGAAATACTTTGCAACGTCTGACAAACACGCCAACAAATTTTTCTGGCGTAGCAGAAAGGGAGCGTAACGTAAGGCGAACTTGTATACGAAGCGCAAAAATGAGCAACGTAAACGCAAATATGGCAGTTCTACAATAAAGATATTCCCTATATTGATTTTGATGTGATTTATATATTGAAGTAAATTTTAAACGGAGACGTAACGACAGATTTTATTTTATTTTATTAAGCTTTATTAAATTATCCCATAAACAGAGCGGAATTGGCCAGGATACCCAGGTAGCAGTTATGCTCAAATGGTTCTGTTCGTATGTTGTCATCGACTTTCGGACTGTAATTTAAAGCTAATTAACAGTTTAATAATTCAAAAGCAAGCTTAACTTTACACGTATTTTCCGAACTTTCCCTTGGCTGGAACACAGCTATTATATATTTTAGATTTGTAAGCCATTTATTCTAAGACTTACATATAGAACAACGAGAACTTATTATTTGGTTTCAAATAACATAGTAGTTTTACCAGAACACATTTAGCTATCGCTGTTAATAACAGTCCAGATAACTGTTAAGTCTTTGGATGCCAAAAATCATAACATTTAATAGAACGAGCGAGAGAGACAGACGTGTCTGTGTCATCAAAACTCGCAGAGTTAATTATTTTTTTAATAATCGAACGTGAAGCGCTCCAAAGACTTGTGCATGTGTCGGGAATAGTATAGGCGCTTTTATAAATAAAAATAGTGTAGTTGAAATAAAAAAATAAGCATAAATTGCTGTATTATTTGGGCAAGTCGTTCACGTTGACGACGCCAGTACCGCGGGGTACAAAACAAACAGCCCCGCTGGCCTGGACTTGGCTGCACCAATTCAATAAGTGCATTAGATTCTAAATAGATCTGTGAAACGCCACATTGAATTAAGTATAAATGTGTCTTTAATTCATTACGGGTGATTTGTTACAACAAAAGCCAAAATGAACGAGGCAATTAAAACGACGACTTCAACAATTTCCATTTGCTGCTGCTTCTTGCTGCTGTGCAGCAACAGCGTGGGAATCGCACAAGCAGGTAATATGAATTCAAAAAATACATAGTTTCTATACATTTTTTTAGAATATTGCCCAGAAAAATGAAGTTTTAGTTGCATAAAAAAGTGAATTCTACTAAGCCAAGTTTAGGGCGTGTTCCCCAACGCTGAAGACTCGTCATTTTCATTTTCTTTTTTGTTTGTGCTTCGTTTATAACTCATTCTCTCTCTATCTGTGTCTCTCTTTCACTGTAATGTGACGATCACGCTCGCTGCTCCCTAAATCCATTCTCTCGCGCTCACAAGATCAAAACGCTGCTTACGAACAGCGCTGGCAAAACAAAACCAACAAACAACGCCTTATTTTCTACGTGCACTCGTTGTTGTTGTCTTTTTCGCTTATTTTATTTTGAGAATCTATTGGAAAAAATTGAATTGGAAATTCAAATTGGCTGCATGTTGGTGGTACCGGCATTTTCCTTTGCGGCCAATGCGGCAGCTGCAATGCGCATGCGGAGAAAAACCAGCGTATGCAACTAATCATATAGAAATTCGATGCATTTCACACGTGTCTTATCCATATGTCAACTAAATAGGCAAATATTTTGAAATGTTCCGTTTGGTTCGAATGAATTATACGCTGGCAGCAATAAACATTTAAAGTTCATATGCAAACATTTTATGACTAAAAATAAACAATTTTCCAAAATGTTCATCGCTTTTCATGCCATTGAGAGCCGGACAGCGGACCACAGACAGACATGAGCAGACTCTTTGCTAATTTATTTCCATGCTTATAATTATTTCTCGGCCAAGGCGCGAATCATCCACACTTCACATTTCAGTTGCGGGGCACCAGGCGGAAATTACTTTTCAAAATCGGTCACGTCATATTTATTTCATTGAGAACATTAGCCAGATTTTTTTTTAATTATACATTGTATGAATGTAGTCCATACTCTCATTACAATGAAAGTGATTGCCTAGTATAATAATAAATAAATAAAAAAGGGTATTTTCAATTGCGTGTAATTGGGCGATTATGTAAAAACGTAAATTGCTTTTCTTCAAGTTAGTTGAGACATCAGAAACTAGTTCAAATATCTAACTTCCCTCTATTGATTATTTTCGAAAAATGTTGTGCGTGTTTCAGTTTGTTTCCTTACCCCCTTCCCAGTGCCCGTGACAGGTCTCCTAACTGGGTTGGGTTGGGCGTACTTATGTACACAAGTCTATATGTGCGTATGTCAGGTATATATCAAGATTGACTTTTGCTAATCTGCTATAGTACGTTTCCCCAAGGCACTGCTTTCTTACTCGAACCGTTGCCTGAACTTAGAGTCAAGCACAACGTGCACATGAACTCTGATGGCCTCCTGTTACCTAAGGGTTGTTTTTGTTGCTGTGGCGCTGTGTTTACATAGGAACTGCACCCACAAAGGCGACGCCGACGCCAGCTTGGGGCGGGTTGTCTGAGACCGACAATTGTCGACGCAAGGATTTCCGGGCCCTGTTATCACGCCTGCTTGCCATCTAAGTGGGCACTTTTCCATTGCAGAAAGGCGCATAATGTCATGGCGACCAAATATTTACACCAACAAAAGATAAGACTAGGCAACAAATTGCACTGCAATAAATAAATGCAGTGTTTACCCTTTCGTTTGTTCAGTGCTCTGGGAACCTTTATTTATTGCTCGTAAAAATAAGCACTAAGAAACCGCATGACTGCCGCCAAGGACCCAAATGAATGCCACTCACAAATTATAATTGAAATTATGAACGGAACTTAAATGTATTGGCTGCTGTCCAAACGTATAACATTTCTTTTTTGTTTTGGAATTTTTCAATTTCATTTATTTACGCCTGTGACAGTTCAACTGTACACGTATAATATAATTATTTATGCATTCTTTGCCAGAATGTGTCCAATATCTGGGTCATCCATGCGATTTTTACTTGTACCTTGTCTTATTGTATCTTTTCCCCTTGCAGATTCCTTCTCCGATTACTTTTCCGACTACGAATGCAACCAGCCGCTGATGGAGCGTGCTGTTTTAACGGCCACATCGTCATTAACGGAGCGTGGTCCGGATAAAGCTCGTTTAAATGGTAAGTACAAGTTTGTAGTTGTTGCTTATTGTTTCAGTTGTTACAGTTATTGTTGATTTCCTCGCATTTGTTTCTTAAATCTCTTATTTGTTATGAGTTGTTTTCTTTACGCTTACGTATCGTTGTCTTTAGTTAGTCGCAATTATTTTTTCAAATTTTAAAGCCCCGTTTGTTCGAGTTGACAACCCTACTCGCTGCAAGAGCTTGCTAACTCGTCGCAAATATGTCGCCGCTTTTGCTGAATGACAGCGAGAAGAAGCAGCGCATTAGCAAATTAGGTGATTAAAAGCGAAAACATCCGACATGTTTAGCAATTTAGTAAAATAGAACTCACTCGGATCATATTTGCACCGGCAATCCAATGAGCAAACACATCTGCACACGTTGGGCATTCGATCTGAGCACATGGACGCCCACGCTGCCACAGCTGACGCATGCCGTGGCTGTCATACAGCCCGAGGAGCGGACACGTCTCATGAAGTTTCATTTTATTGACGACTTTCTGTCCTCGTTAATTGGCCGGCTATTAATGCGCAAATTTGTGAGCACGTGCAGCGGTGAGCCCTATCATCAAGTGCAGTTTGCGCGAGATGTCCGTGGCAAGCCCTATTGGGTGCAGCAGGGACAGAATCAATCGAAGGGCACCACAACAACAACAACAACAACATCGAACGCACTCAGCTTCAATGTATCGCATCAGGGAAGTCTTGTGGTGCTAGCGGGCATTAGGGGTAATAAAGATGACTCAGAATTTGGAATTGGCACGGACGTCATGAAAATCGAGTATAGCGGAGGGAAATCCCTGGCCGAGTTCTTTCGCCTCATGCAGAACAAGTTCTCTCCACAAGAATGGAGCTACATTGGCAGGCCACAGCACAATGAGGGTGCTCAGCTTAAAGCATTTATGCGGCACTGGTGCCTTAAGGAGGCCTACGTCAAGGAATTGGGCGTGGGCATCACTGTTGATCTGCAGAAGATAAGCTTCGCCGTGGACACAACCCATCCGCTGGAGGAAGCCGTCTCCCCGCTCTGTGCCACAACGCTACGCTGCAACGGCACGCCCATGACCCAATGGCATTTTGAAGAGCATTTAATATCACAGAAATACTGTGCTGCCATTGCATTTCGCAATGCTGTGCCCCACGAGAACGCCAAGTTTGAGTTTATGCGTTTCGAGGATTTGATTGAACAAAACGCAGACGCTGAACAGCCAGAAGTGGTGGCATATTGCAAGCAGGCGCTACTCAAGCCACAGAAACGACATTCTTAGAAATTAGCATAATTTTTGATTCTGAAATAAATGTAAATATATTTTCAACAACTTCTGCCGCATCATGTAGCTCCAATGTCTGACTGGCGTGCCAGGCCAGGCCAAGCCAAGCCAGCTGTCGGCATATTGCTTGTCTCTATTTGCTTGCTAAAAATAACAAGAGAAAGGGAACTAAGCCGGAAATATGATTAAATGGCAATAAACCCAAATGTAGGCGCTTGTGGCCCGCTTGTAATGGACTCCAGACATGGGCCAGACAACTCTGTTTGTTAAGTGTATGCGCAAACGGGAGGGTAGCGACTTGGTAGTTAGGTTCAGCTCGTTTTGTTGTTTTTATTTTATTTTAGTTTTTTTCCCCCGTTTTTCTCCGTTTTTTGTTGGCATTTCCGAGTTGTTTACCAAAGTTTTGTCGATGGAAACTTTGATTGTGGCATTGAACCCAACATGAGTGCAGCAATACAGTTCCTATAATCCCAAACAATCAAGGATACACACAATTCACACAGTCGTTGGTCACACCGGGCCCATTAATGCAACAAAAGCGGAATCCCGACTGCTGGCAATTGTTTATGCTCAGTCCGCCTGCCATGTCCATTTAGTGTTAACACCAGCACATGGGCTCACCCTTGTTCCCACTGCAAAATGCGCTTGCGAATTTCGTTGAGATGCCAGAGGGGTGGCTGATCCTCACCCCGAGCAGCCGTTTGCTTGTAGGGTTTCGACCCCGAGACCACTTGCAGCTGTCAAGCTGAAATAGCCCTAAATTATGTACTCTTAATTGGCAGGCAGAGGCAATAAAAGGATGCCCAACATTTGTCTGTAGTTAATCGACATGCCATTTGAGTTTTTCAAATTTTATTTTGGTTCTATTTTGATTTTTGATTTACCAATTATGATCATCATTTGTTGCACAACTTAAGCTGGGACCTCTTGGTCAGCCAAGAGCTCGGACTTTGATCAGCGGCTGATTATTGATTTGGGTATGGTGAAGAATGTCACGCACATTGCGCTGCAAGGACGACCGCACAGCAATGAATATGTGACCGAGTATACCATTAGCTATGGCATCACAGACCTCGAGTTTGCCAACTATAAAGAACCGGGCGGCAACACTAAGGTAAGCGTGATACAATCCACCCGCCTCACAGCTCTAATCCAATTCATGTCCATGCTTATGGTGGTGGTGGTGCCGGTGGTGGTGGTGCTGATCCGGTTATGGGCTCAGGCTAAAACAGCTGCATAAATCTACAGATTTTTATTAACATTTAACATTCATCAATTTATGTTTTATTTGCATTTCTGCTTGAATTTCTTTTCTGTTTTTTTCCTACTTTATTTCTTTATTATTGTTTATTGTTTTGTGGTTTGTTTGTTGCATGTTTTCTTAATGTTTTATGTTATTTGCGTGTTTTGTAACATCGCTTCTAACGCACTTTTGTGCATTTAATGCGCGCTTTCTCACTTGATCACTTGTATTTTTAACCCAAAATTGCACCCGGTGCAGGTAACGCTGCTTGGACGCCCGTCGAGAATACGTATAACCATTTTCTAACACTCGATCTGGGCGAGGCGGTCATGGTGCGCAAGATCGCCACCATGGGACGCATGCACACCGATGAGTTCGTCACGGAGTATATTGTCCAATATTCGGATGATGGTGAATATTGGCGCTCGTATGTTAATCCCACGAGTGAGCCGCAGGTACAATGTGATTAATCCCATAGACTAAGTTCAATAATTTAACTAAACTCTTAGAAATCTCTGCATGGGTGACAGCACTTGTTAGATCTCAAAGATACACATACTAATATGACTTTTAACTACATCCTCAGATGTTCAAGGGCAACTCCGATGGCAATTCCATACATTACAATGTCTTTGAGGTGCCCATCATTGCACAATGGGTGCGTATTAATCCCACGCGCTGGCATGATCGCATCTCCATGCGTGTCGAGCTCTACGGCTGTGAATACAGTAAGTAAACAACATCTATTTAATATAACATCTATCTTTATATATGTGATTACTCTACAGTTTCGGAGAATCTCTACTTCAATGGCACTGGTCTGGTGCGCTATGATCTGCGTCGTGAACCGGTTGCCTCTTCCCGTGAATCTATACGTTTCCGCTTCAAGACCGCCTTTGCCAATGGCGTCATGATGTACTCTCGCGGCACACAAGGCGACTACTATGCCCTGCAGCTGAAGGACAACAAAATGGTATTGAATCTGGACCTGGGATCGGGCATTATGACATCGCTCTCGGTGGGCAGTCTGCTGGACGACAATGTGTGGCACGATGTGGTCATCTCACGTAACAAGCGCGATATCATATTCTCTGTGGATCGTGTCATTGTGCGTGGTCGCATTCAGGGCGAGTTTAGTCGCTTGAATCTGAATCGAGAGCTGTACTTGGGTGGAGTACCCAACGTCCAGGAAGGTCTCATTGTGCAGCAGAACTTTTCGGGTTGCATAGAGAACATGTACTTGAACTCGACCAACTTTATACGTACCATGAAGGACAGCTATGAGCTGGGCGAAGCCTACTTGTACAGTAAAGTGAACACCATATACGCATGTCCTTCGCCTCCCATTTATCCGGTTACCTTCACCACACGCCGTTCACATGTGAAGCTGAAGGGCTATGAGAACTCGCAGCGTTTGAATGTTTCGTTCTATTTCCGCACCTACGAGGAGAGTGGAGTGATGGTGTATCATGATTTTTACTCTGTGGGTTATATTAAAGTTTTCCTGGAGTTTGGAAAGGTCAAGATCGACTTGGTGGCCAAGGACAAGCCACGCATCATTCTCGACAATTATGATGAGCAATTCAATGATGGCAAATGGCATTCGTTTGTGCTTTCGATTGAGCGCAATCGCTTGATTCTTAACATCGATCAGCGGCCAATGACAACGACCAAGGATCTGCAGATAGCCACTGGACTCTATTACTATATCGCTGGAGGCAAGGAGAAGAACGGCTTTGTTGGCTGCATGCGTCTCATATCTGTGGACGGCAACTATAAGTTGCCTCAGGATTGGGTGCAGGGCGAGGAGGTCTGTTGCGGTGATGAGGTTGTTGTCGACGCCTGCCAGATGATCGATCGCTGTAATCCAAATCCCTGCCAGCACAAGGGTGTGTGCCATCAGAATAGCATGGAGTTCTTCTGCGATTGTGCGCATACGGGCTATGCGGGCGCTGTCTGCCACACCTGTAAGTTGCAACCAACTCTTGTAATTTATATCGCAACTCATTGCTTTCTTGACATTTGCAGCCAACAATCCACTTTCCTGCCTGGCGCTAAAGAATGTACAGCATGTGGAACAGCGTGTCAATCTGAATATCGATGTGGATGGCAGCGGTCCACTGGAGCCTTTCCCAGTTACCTGCGAGTTCTATTGTGAGTGCACCATTCTATTATTGTTCGTATTCAAACTAATCCAAAGATTATTTTCAGCTGATGGTCGGGTAATCACCACACTGAGCCACAGCCAGGAGCACACGACCACGGTGGATGGCTTCCAGGAGCCTGGCTCCTTTGAGCAGTCCATCATGTATGATGCCAATCAGCTGCAGATCGAAGCGCTGCTCAATCGCTCACACAGCTGCTGGCAGCGACTCAGCTACTCCTGCCGTTCCTCGCGTCTTTTCAATTCACCATGTAAATATTGAGATCAACTGAGAATTGATCAATTAACTAATTTAATTCTATTTTGCTTTCAGCTGAAGCTGGCAACTTCCGGCCCTTCTCGTGGTGGATCTCGCGCAATAATCAGCCCATGGACTACTGGGCAGGCGCTTTGCCTGGTTCCCGTAAATGCGAGTGCGGAATTCTGGGCAAATGTCACGATCCCACCAAATGGTGTAACTGCGATTCCAACACCCTGGAGTGGACTGAGGATGGCGGTGATATACGTGAGAAGGAGCATCTGCCAGTGCGTGCGGTTAAGTTTGGTGACACTGGCACACCGCTGGACGAGAAGCAAGGTCGCTACACACTTGGACCCATGCGCTGTGAGGGCGACGATCTGTTCAGCAATGTCGTTACGTTCCGCATTGCCGATGCATCGATTAACTTGCCTCCCTTTGACATGGGACACTCGGGTGACATTTATTTGGAGTTCCGCACCACACAGGAGAACGCTGTACTCTTCCATGCCACTGGACCCACCGATTATATCAAGCTGAGCTTGAATGGCGGCAACAAACTGCAGTTCCAATATCAGGCTGGCAGCGGTCCACTGGGAGTTAATGTGGGCACCAGCTACCATCTGAATGATAACAACTGGCATACGGTGAGTGTGGAGCGTAACAGAAAGGAAGCCCGTCTGGTTGTCGATGGCTCCATCAAGGCGGAAGTGCGCGAACCTCCAGGCCCAGTGCGTGCTCTCCATCTCACCTCAGATTTGGTCATTGGCGCTACAACTGAGTATCGCGATGGCTATGTCGGCTGCATCCGTGCTCTGCTACTCAATGGCAAGATGGTGGATCTGAAGCAGTATTCAATGCGTGGCTTGTACGGCATCACCGCTGGCTGTGTGGGTCGCTGCGAGTCGAGTCCTTGCCTCAACAACGGCACCTGTATTGAACGCTACGATGGCTACGGCTGCGATTGCCGTTGGAGCGCCTTTAAGGGACCCATTTGTGCCGATGGTAGGTTACCCTCTCTTTCTTTCATTCATTTGCTTGCTAATAGATTGCTCTGTTTATCATCTTGCAGAGATTGGCGTCAATTTACGTTCCAGTTCTATTATACGCTACGAGTTTGAGGGCTCCTTCCGCTCCACGATTGCAGAGAACATTCGCGTGGGCTTCACAACCACCATTCCAAAGGGTTTCCTACTGGGATTCTCTTCCAACTTGACTGGCGAATATCTGACCATACAAATCTCCAATTCAGGTACCTTTATATTAACAATTCTATTCCAATCTGAGCATTCAACTTAATGCATTCATCACCTTGCCATCTTCAGGTCACTTGCGTTGCGTCTTTGACTTCGGCTTCGAGCGACAGGAAATCATATTCCCCAAGAAGCACTTCGGACTGGGACAATATCACGATGTGCGCTTCATGCGCAAGAACAGTGGCTCAACGGTGGTGCTGCATGTGGATAACTACGAGCCCGTGGAGTATAACTTTGATATTAAGGCCTCGGCAGATGCACAGTTCAACAACATTCAGTACATGTACATTGGCAAGAACGTTTCGATGACTGACGGCTTCGTTGGTTGTGTGTCGCGTGTGCAGTTCGATGATATTTATCCGCTCAAGCTGATGTTCCAGCAGAATCCTCCCAGCAATGTCAAGTCACTGGGCAGTAAGTGTGGTGTCGCTAGTTGAACTAAGATTGGGATTACATTCTCATCTAATTTGTAGCTCAATTGACTGAAGACTTCTGCGGCGTTGAGCCGGTAACACATCCGCCCATTGAGGTGGAGACCAGGCCACCGCCATTGGTCGATGAGGAGAAGCTGCGCAAGGCCTACAACGAAGTGAACTCTGTGCTGCTGGCCTGTAAGTTACTTGGTTGTCAAAACAATGAATTCGCTTTAATTTTTCCCGTTTCCATTGCAGTCTTGCTAGTCATTCTCTTCTTGCTGCTGTTACTGATGTTCTTCCTGATTGGCCGCTATCTGCACCGACATAAAGGTGATTATTTGACGCATGAGGATCATGGCGCCGATGGTGCCGATGATCCCGATGATGCGGTTCTCCATTCGACCACGGGTCATCAGGTCAGGAAGCGTACTGAGATTTTCATCTAAGTGCAAACGTCAGAAGAAGATCCGCAATTCTGTTGAAAATCAATTGCCTTAAACAGACAACAGCAACTCACAAAGGAGTCAAAGGACTCATTCAAACAAACAAAAAAAAAGATAACAAAAATAAATATGTACACACACAATCAAACGAATTAGGATATGAATATGATAAATGATAAATGATCAAGGCTTTTTTCCACACACTGCCAGTTATTTTTGGCAAATTTATATGCTTCCAATTTGGTTGCGAATTACACACTTACCTTATCGTATTGTAACGTTTTGATTTTGTTGTTTAATGGCATTTTATTTAATTTAACATTTGTACTCTGAACTTTGAAATCTCAATAGTCATTCAAAACCGTCCATTTTTGTTTAGTTGACTTTTTATACACATTTTGTTTACCAAATTAAGTAACAATTTTTTACGTTTAAGATCCCGTCAACCAGCCAATTACATTTATGTATTGTACGATTACAAAATACATAAATACATAGACATTCCATTATATTTAATACGTATTTTCACACTCTCTCTATCTCTATATATAATATATAATGTATATCATTTCAAATGTCTTCTAATTTACAAGTGAAACAAGTGAATCATTTTGTAGTAAAACAAAATGCTAAGTTTTAAACATTTAGTAACGAAATGAAAACGAATTGTATTTTTGGAAAATGCAATTGCTGCAATCTTTGAAATATACTTTAACATATGTATGTATGTAAATATGCATGTATGTATGTATGAATGTACGGATAGAACTACTATATATATATGTACACTGTGTGTTTACACAGACGCTGACATAATGAAGAATTTTCAAATTTCAATAAAAATTAATTATAAATACACAAAAGTGTTTAATGAACTTACCTGTTTAACTAATTTAAACTACTTGATGAAGTTGGTCTCTCTCTCTATCTTTTTTTTCAGTCTCTTAATGTTTATTTAATATAATGTTGTATACTAAAAATATATGTATATGTATATGTTTGTGTGTGGGTGTATACATAGTATTTATAGGCTATTCCATATTTAATATTATCTCATCTATTTAGGTATAACAATATCGTTTAACGCTAGTTTTGATTACTACTAAGTATTAGGGGGATTTCTTTTATTATTATTATTATTTTTTATGTATTTGTTTTTCAATTTAGTAAAATTTAATTATTATTATTTTTGTTCTACTACGGTACTGGAATATTTCGGTTTTGTGTTCGTGTATAATAATACTATATTATCCAACAACAGTCTAAATCGCATCTAACGCTATGATAGAGATAATAACACTGGGTGGGTTACAAAATACAAAATATGCAATACTTGGCAATAAGTTGATGTCGAGGTCGTTATTCAAAATGTTATTCATGAATTCATTCATTACTATATGCCTTGTCATAGCTTATGCTAATTATTCATTCGTTCGTTGTACTTATTTTATGTATCTTTCTGTTTCGATATTCGGTTTCTATTTGTTTTATTATTACTGATATAACTGATCGATTAGCTGCACCCAGCCAGCGTTCGTTCGATATTAGATACTATAATAATATCTTCTAGTTGTGCCTAGTGCCCATTGTGTTTGTGTGAAAGGGTAGTGAAAGGGGTGTGGGGAGGGGGGGCATGTATATGGATATGTTTCAACAGAGCATCGGTCAACGTTTTCTAAATGGAAGCCAACAGTGTGCCATATTGATTATGTACTTTGATTAGAATTAGTTGATACTACTACTTAGTATATATGCCTTGATATTCGATTCATTGCGCTCGAGCAAACGCATTTGCCTCAAAGAAAAACTATCACAAATCGTCAATTGCAAACAAGAAAAGAGATTACTATAAGCATATAAGGGCGTGGTTGCGCCCGCCCACTTACTGACAAGTCGTAGTGCAGCAAATATTGTCCACAGTCCATCACGGCGATGCCATCATCTTAATTATGCACATTACTGTTCGCCAGCATGCGATAATGATTCAGTAGCAACAGGGCAGCATCCTGAGCGGGCTTGATCTTGCCATGCACCTCCTCGTAGGCGCCCAGCAGGATTCGTTCTCACAAAATCGTGCAGAGCACAAACATCAACGACACCAGGCACAACATGGCCACAATATCCCTGTGCAGCTTGCGATCTCGATAGAATGGACGCGTCGCGAAGCATTCGTTTCGTGCCTTACGCAGCAGCCAAAGCGGCACAAATAGATGCAGTAGATCCGGCAGCATAAAGCCAATATCTCGCACCACCTGATGGGCTGCACCCTCGCCACGCACCACATTCATGAAGAACTGATCGAAGCTGCCGGCGAGTATGTGCAACAAGGCGATGCCCACAATGCAAAACACTTTCTTTGGTCTCACCACATTCGTGGCGTTGGCCAGGTGCATCACTAGCACCGTGGAGAACAGCTCTGTTATCTGTAAGTGGAAGACGAACATCAATTGTAAAGCTGACTACAATTACTTATTTATTTATTTATTTAAATGGAAATAACAATAAGTTAATTTTGAAATGAAAAGTAAATAAATATTAAATATATAAAATACCTAATTGCATTTCAAATTCATTCATTCAGTTCATGAGTTCAATCTCAGTTCAGTCCATAAAGTCTTAGCACTAAAGGCGTCTTGCTTTCACGGCCAATTGCAACTGGATACTGGCCAATAAGTGTCCTTGATCCGATGGCCAATTGCCGTTGCTCATTAACGTGGCGCAAGTTTGGAGTTTTGCCGTTTTTATTTTTGTTTTCAGACCGCTTCAAAGTTAACAAATTTTACACGGCCAGCGGCAGTGGCATGACTTATCCTGAAATCTATGTAGAGTACTCGTAACTCAACGGATGATGGGCGTTCCTTGAGTTCCGCCATAAGTTTAGAAGTGGCGCACGTGAAGCACGGATGAAAGGATAGAAAAGTTGAGTTGAACACGAACACGGCGCATATTGTGGAAGTTTTAAGCATCGGCATTTTCAACAGAACTTTGCTAATAATTTATGGATAGCCGGTGTCCATACACACCCCACCCACACACACACACCGACACATATGATTAACTTGGGTAAAGAGTTTAGCTGGCTTACCGTGAAGAACAGTTGATGATTCCATTGATTGTAGTAGTCATCGTTGTAATAGTTGATGTACGCCCACCATGCATAATAGTGCGAGAAGATGGACAACAGGAAGAGTAGCAACATGGAGTAACGCACACGTTGCTGCAGGATTAGGGCGATGAGACGCTTGATGCACTCATAGAGCGCAATAACGGCAAACACCGTGAGTATCCACATCTTGAAACTATTGGGCGTCGCATTGAAGTACATGTGCTTGTAGGCAGCCACTCCGGACTCGTAGGGGCCCTTGAACACGGTGTCCCAGCAGGAGCAAGTACAGAAATGACGGTCCACATAGCGTGCATAGTTCTCCCAAAAATACCACAAGATTACTATGTGAGCCGGCGGTATCAATGCGGGCGCCAATGAGCCACAGGCGGTGGGCAACCAGGTCACATCAAACATCATGCTGCTGTCAAATACCAAACAAGTTACGCCCAATTCCAGGGTATACGCTGTGTGTGAATGTGACTTTATGGTTTGCCTGACGGTCGCCTGCTGCAATTGCTGTAATCCCTCTTAGTCCATGCTTCTAATAGCTTAAACTGCAAGTAAGTTGTTTGCATTACGATGCAATATGTTAATGAGTTGAATCTAAATGAGGATGAAGCGTTTGTAGCTGCAGATGAGGAATCAGTAGAGGCATAACTAAATTCCCCGCAGACTCAATTCGAATTGAATCCATATTCAATATTTTTGGGGGAATGAATTTATACTAGAATTTAGACTTTAAGAACGAAGAATTGATATATCTAACTGCATAAATAAATAATTTATTATTTCTTAAATGAATTATGGACGAAAAAAGATAGAAAAGAACACTCTTAATTGTATTTCTACATCTACAAAAGAAGATACAAAAGAACACACTTAATTCTATTTCTATATCTACAAAAGAAGATAGAAGAGAACACACTTAATTCCATCAACTAAAGAGAAAATCGAGTTTGACTGCAATTAATAGCTATAGTAAGATACATTTCAGATATTCCCATTTTCCCTTTCCAATGTTATTCAATTGTTTTTTTTATAACAATTTGCTGCTGTTTACTTGGCAAACATTTGCTCCACTTATGAAAATAAACAGCAGAGTCTCAAAGCAAAACAATAACAATCCGCACATTTCAATTGTCGAAATATGAATTGGACTCGTATCTGCGTGTATAAATAAACCTTCTCCCGGTTTGGGTAGCCCATTTTGGCATGTTGCATCCGAAAAAGCATTTTGAGTACTCAATGCAATTCACGAGTACTCACTCAGTCGCAGATAACACTGAGAGGCCGACTGTGAGTTGTCCACTGGGCAGCACAGGGCTGCCTGCTTGTAGATTGAAGCAATTATAAATTCATACGCGGGCAAAAAGGCAGAGCAAAGAACAAGAAGACTACAACCAGCATGCATTCCGTTGTCGATCCACCTTCTGGCACGGCTGCCAACAAAAAAGAAGCAAAACGTGCGGTCATTAGTGCCTCACAATGCGAATGGTGGACGATGCCAAATGCAAGCTGCAACAGCAACAGCAACAGCAACAGCAGCAGCAACAGCAGCAGCAACATCAGCAGAAACATCAACAGCAGCAACATCAATGTTGAAAGGGTGCGGGCTGCAAATTGAGGCACGAATATGAGACTGAAAAAAAGTGTTGTCCCAGTCCCTGCCGCTGCCGCTGCCACTGCTACACGGCAGGAAAGTCGGACGGGGCGTCAGTTTAATTAATGCCGATGCCGCTATATCTGAATCTGCAGCTGCCAGTGAAAAAGTATTTCGATTTGTTTTGTTATTGCGCCACAGTATAATAACAACAAATACAAACGCAACCTGCACATTGACGTCATGGTTCTTCAATGAACAGTTTTTGTATTCCTTTTTTTTTTGTTTCATTTTTGTTTGGCGTTTAAGTTATGAAATGAAAATGAAAAACCAACCGACAAATTAACATTCTTCAAATTGAGAACGAAAACTTAGTTGTGCATGAAAGTGAAACAGCTGAAATATGTAAATATGTATAAATCAGTTTGACTTTAATATCACCGCTTTGTGGCACATTTCAATTGCACTTTACATAGCATTGTCTGTGCCTATTTCAGACTCATTTGACTCCAGCGAAAAGCCACCAACCGCACTTGTTCGATTTTGGATTTTGAACAGTTCTAACGATACTCCATGCCACATTGAACTAACCGCAACCGATACGAGTACATTACTCTGGCTTTACGCTGTGGCAAGTTGTAAATGAATCATGAATTGGATATGCCATAGATTTAATGTGGAGTGCAGAAGGAATTTAATAGGTTCATTATCTAATATTCAAGCTAAATTTGCAGTGAAATTTAACTATAAATTAGAGCTGACTAAAGATTAATCCAATTGATAACATTTCTATCTAAAAGGGGTGGCAAATGGGAGCGAAGAGCATTTAGCATTTAGTTCTCAAAAATCTTAGAAAACTGAGGTATTATTCTGTAATCTAAATATGCTGCAATTATTTGCATAATTTATTTATTTATATGCAATAAAATTTACTAAAGTAGAATGTAACTTCATGTATAAAGCTGCTCTGTCTAAAGATTAATAACAGACTCAAATAAGAAGGGAAAGCACTTGCCGTATATCATTTGTAAATCAAAGAAAGCTTAAGTACTTTTTGCAATCTATTCACAGAATTATGCACTCTTAATACTTACACAGTTACTTGAAAATATATCTTATCGAGTTATCCTATTTTGAGGCTACATAGGATACGACGTGCTAGCGCTTTTGTTTGGCAAGTCATCAAATTAAACTTTGTGCTACTTACAAAATGCATATCAAATGAAATGTCTGAGCCGTGCTGTGCTGTTCTGAGCTGTGCTGTGCTGTGCTGTCGTGTGTGTATCGTGCTGCTTGAGCATTAGAGGGCAGACCTCCAATCTCTTATGCACACAGTCACAATTTTTTCTAAGGGTTTCGTGTAAACAACACCTCCTGCAGCAGTAGCAACGGTAACAGCAACAGCAACAGCAACAGCAACAGCAGCAACAACAACAACAATTATAATTATACTCGTGACAGTAAAACCGTCAACAGTCAACGCGCTCATCGCTTGACTTGCAATGAAGCAGGCAAGCAGACAAGGCAACGTGCCACAACGATGGCAACGTGTCGTATGTGTAATGTGAGGGTGACACTAGCAATCTGCAAACCCGCTGGGCTTGTTAATGTCTGGGTGTGTCTAGGCAGTCGCTGTTTGCCATTGAGTTTTGTTCTTTGCATGCTCATTTGTGTCTGCTTCAATTGTCGTTGTCAGCTGCCGTTGTTTTGTTGTTGTTGCTGTTGTTGCTTGGAGTGCGGCAGACGTTTTGTCTCGGCGCCAGCGGCTTATTGTTATTGTTGTTGCTGTTGCCACTGTTTACAGTAGCTTTTGGAGAAGCCATAAAAGTGTTTTTGATTTACATATGCAGCATTTAAGAGCCGACATTAAAGTTACTTCGATATGCAATGATATTACGCATACGCCGTGTGTGTCTGTGTTTTATGTCTGACAAATGATATATGAAGAATGCATTGAGCGATGAGCTTGGTGCACGACACAGCGCTACTTTACGTGTAAGAGCGTGTGTCTGTGTGTGTGTGTGTGTGTTTGTATAAACGAAGCAACCTTTAACCCCCCACAACGAGCATGCACGTTTCCCTCTATATGTAATGTTTTCATTGAGATAAATCGCAGGCAATGAGACTCTGGCACTGCCTATGCATGACGTTTGTTTGGTCAATATTTATTTTGGCGATTCGAGAAACAAATCCAAATACAAACACACACTAATACATATTCATTCCCACACACATTAAGACTAAACAGAACTATTAAACTCAAATTGGAATACAAATGTAGCGCTGTCATGTCTGTGTTGTTGATTGCAAATTGCTGTCAGTTGCATCCTCGCACAGTTGCGCACAAGTACAATGAACCAAGCCGAGACGACACACACAGACACAGAGACAGAGATGAAGATGGAGGCGAAGGCGGCAACGGAGCCGGTGTAACGTCTATACATTTAATACGGCCAAGCGAAGCAGCAACAACGGCTACACAAAATGCGGGTACATACTCTTACAAGCATTGAAAAATCGAAATAAAATTAAGTCGCCAAAAAAACCGAGTTGGGCTAAAAGCAACTACACTCACAAATCTACACAAACACCCACGCAAGCACAAACACACACACACACACACACACACAGACATACACACACACGCACACGTGGGAGTTGGTTAGCAGCTCAATCTTTGAATGGGATGCTGCCACAACACATATATACACACACACACACACACACACACATGCACCCACATATACTGAGAGACTTACATATCATTCTCTTTAGGCCGCCGGCTCACACTCGCTAATATTTCGCACTATTGTTGCAACATGTTTATGTATATATATATATATATTTCTATATATCTTTTGCACAATATTCTTGAGTAGAAATGAATGATTTTGTTTGGAATCACAGGCAACGTTGCACTTTAATATGCTGTCCAAAAAATCTTGGTTGGAAAACAACAACCGCGGGCGCGTCGTGAAAAAGCCGACTGAAATTTTTGTTATGCTGTCTGCGTGTGAATTCTGCTCTTGACTTGAACGGCGATGCTTCGGCGGCAGCAGCAGCAGCAGCAGCAGCAGCAGCGATAGCGATAGCGCTAGCGATGGCAGCGGCGGCAAACGAACCCAACGGCATCGGCATCGGCATCGGCATTGCTAGCGCCGGCGCCGGCGTCGTTGTCGTTGTCGTTGTCTGCCCAATGATTTCTAACAACAAAATACTGGGGCGCAGCTCTCAGCTGTTGACACCCTCACTTCCGTCTACATGCATACATTTATATCTATGCTCTCTCTTGATGCACGCTCTCTCTCGCTCTATCTCTCGCTCTCTGTAATAAATACTGGGAAATACTGGGTAAATGGGAATTGCATGCGGTGTCTTTGTTGGCAACATTAAGTATACGCACTGTTGCTGCCGGTCAGGCAACGTCCATTGCATTGGCTGGCCTTTGCTTACCCTCACATCTACATAGAGATAGATTATTTACATGTGTTCGTATATGATATCATTTTGTTTTTTTCTCTTATTTTTTTTGAGTCTTTATACAACTATTTTCTTGCACCTGTTGAGGCTGCCCCAAGAGCTTTCTTTGTGTGTGCAGACGGTCAACTAAGTAATTAGATTATCTAGAGTTTTCTTAAATAATTAGTTAATTTCTAATATTATTATTATGACAACTGACTTACCTTTAAAGAAATTACTTTATTTTCATATAGATAAATCTTATATCCTCCACTTATGTTACAAAGAGACAGATTTATTTAATATATGAATATTTAATATGTTGAAAACAATACATTTAAATTGTAAATAGTATAAAAAAGTTGCGCTCAAACTTAACTTACAGTATCAACTGTATATAATGCATTTCAAATATGTTAATTAAGTTGGTTTTTTCCGTTTTGTTTTTGTTTCCGTTTCAGTTTCAGTTTGAGTTTAATTTACTTTTGCTTGGACTTGTGCATTGTTAAGGGACACTGTGCTTTCTCTGCCACAAGTATTCGATGCAGTTCCTTACTCATTCCATTTGTATGACAAACTCTTGACTATTTGTACAAAATTAAATACTTACATTAGTTATGTCTCCATGGTAATGTTTTAATCCCGCATATGTCTGCATATTTCTAACAAATTTTAATAATAATTAAAACTGTAATGAATGTTATTTTTGTTTTTTCTTTTTTTTTTTCAATTAAGTTTTTATTTAGAAAACGTAAGTGGAACATTTATGAGGGTATTTAGACATCGACTTACAGCTAATCTTGTTTTACATTAGTAATTAGAATTTTTCCAGGTCTCTTTTAGCATGTTCTACTATTGTTCTATTGTTGTGACTGTCCACGATTTTGCTTAACAAACATACATATATTTTTATAATAGACAACTTGGCGTTTTTATACAGATAATTCAGAGCACAAAAACACTTAAATAGTATAAATTCGTATGATACGTCCACTTAGAAATATTAATTATTATTTTATCTTTTATATATATATATTATAATATTTTGCTTATATTGTTTTATTTGTAAGGTACAAGTACTCATTGGGCCTGGTTAGGTGCCTTTTCAAGCAACAACGTTTACCATAGACATCAATATAAAAAAATGAATTAAGTACAACAATATTGACAAAGAAAGCTAAATAATTTAACTATTATAATTATACATAGTTGCATTAATTAATTCATTATTTAAATTGATTTATTTTGATTAAATTATGCTTTTAATTTGATTCAATGCATACGCCCGCTAAGCCCATAGAAATGTCAATAAGCTTTTCAATTATGATTGGATTTACTTAGAAATATGTGAATTCAATACGACACAAATGTGAATTAATACACATTGTCGCACATTTGCCCTCAAGTGTTTGATGTTATTGTGAGATTAATTCGAGTTTCCCTGAAATGATGTCTCCTAATACGTATCCACAAGATACATTTCTGTTTGTACCAATGTTCCAGCTTACTTTGACTTGCCACTTAATAATGAGACAACTAATGCTAGACTTCGAAGCGTCGACATTAAGATATGAGTATTGTGAGTACTCACTTGACAATACCCAAATAATTTGTAAGCTCTTTACGCTAGCTTGACCAGCTCTTCACATAAGTATATATATATATATATATATATATTAATATATATATATTAATGCTCTTTTTCTACTTATATTGTGCTCAGCTGTAATTACTCGGCAAGTAGGTAAATCGCACAGAGCCACAGGACAACAATAACAATAAACGCGGCAGACATCAATGGTAAAGAATACAATGGTTAAGTATCTCAATTTCATTCTATTTTATAATTGGAACGTTCAACGGGAAGCGAAATATGTACGAATGCCAAAGCAATTGTTGAATTGCAGATGCAAATGCGAATTTAAGTGGCATAAGTACTTGCATTTACTTAACCCAGATATGTTTAAGGATTTCTCGACTTGAGGTTTGAAACTAAGCAAACATCGAGAGCTACATAAATATATGTATATCTATATATATTTGCAGATTTATCTTTAAATGGAAACAGAAGTCTGTAGAGAGTATATATTTAATATCTATTTTATATACACACTTGTAAAAATACAACTAAAGCTAAGATTCCCAACCCGAACTTGTCGAAGCTCGTAGCAGAAGCTCTTCTAAATATTATCACGTTTCCCTGTCTTTCGGTTTCCTCTTCTCCTTCCCCTGCTCTTGCTGCTTCTCTCTTTATCTGTAGAAAACTATGATATAGCTATCTTAAAACTTACTCTGCTCCACTTGTGTACAGCTGGAATTATTGATCTCGGCCACAACGATAATTTCCTCATTCTCCTCGGTTTCCTCGGGCACCATCATCAGGTTGTTGTTCAGCATGTAGGGATCATTGCGGGCATCACACTCGCCGGATGAGGGACGCAGACGATGCGTAAATGAGGAGCGAGAACGTGTCATGTAGGAGGAGCGTGTGGTGGACACACGTCTAAGTGCGCTGCGTCCATAGATGAGCATGCGAACCTCGACACGAAATCTTGGATGTGTCGCTGCATACAGATAGGGATCGACGCAGGCAGCCGTCTTGCAGAAGAGGGCTGGAATCATGGAGCCCAGTGGGGTAATGTGTTGCTCCAATCCGAAGACACCCATCATGGCCACAATGGCATACGGCGACCAGGCGACGAACCACAAGCCAATGATGGCAGCCACAATGAACGTTAACTTCTGCTCGGTCTTGGCCTTGTCTTTGTTGGACTGAATGCGATTGGCGGTGAAAACCACCTTCAGTATGTAGAAGTAGGAGTAGACAATCGAAGTAAGTGGTATGCAATAGGCGGCCACAAAAAACAGGGCCATAAAGATGCGAGCCGGCGTCTCCTTGTTGAGGTAGTCAAAGCTGCAGGTGGTTAGAAAACCCTCGGGCACATAGACAGACAGTCCAACATCCAGGGCAGGCATTACGGCAAACAGAAAACTGTAGCACCAGATGAGAAAGATGATCAGATAGGAACGCAGTCGCGAGTAGCGTCTCAGTGGTTGCAGTGGATGCACCACCACATTATAGCGATCCAAGGCAATTGCCGTGAGAGTGCCAATAGCGCAGGTACCACTAAGTCCACCCACAAATCCATAAATCCGACACGCTGCAGTGCCGAGAGAACATCAAATCAAAGCAACTATAAGTGATTCCCCCAGCAACAACTTACCTGTATCCCCAAGTGCTGGGCCCTCTTTGATGTTGTTGTAAATGGCAATGGGGCACTTGATCAGCATAAGCAAATCGCAAATGGCCAAATTCATGACCAATATATTGGCCGGAGTGCGCAACGATTTGCGGCTGCCAAACATGAAGATCACAAATGCATTGCCAAAGCAGCCAACAACGGAGATGAGACAGTACAGTCCAGCCATGATGTAGAAGGTGCTTGTGTGCGGTGGCTCAAACTGCAACCAGAATGGATTCACCTTGGCTATGTAGCTCAAGTCATATTTGTCGCGATAGTGTATATACCCGGGATAGGAGCTGTAATCAAGATCAAGGATTAGAAACACTCGTCAGTTTCTCTTAAGTTCTGTTCTGTGTAGAAGCTGGTAGCTTCTAGTTGGGATTCAGCAATCCACACTCACCTCAAGTCAGTGCCAGTGTCATTCACTGGATGCGGATGCTTGTCATGAACTTTGGCAACGCTCGCCGTGGCTGCTGCTGCTGCCGCTGCTGTTGAGGCAGCGGCCACTGTTGTTGTGGCAGCAGCGGCAAGTGTTGCATTTTCCGCTGCGCCATGGCTGCTGTTGGCCAACACCTCGGAGAGTGCGCTGGTTATCCACAGACTGCCCTCGTTGGTTGTCAACGTGGGCAACGTTGACATGATGGTCTCCATGCTCCGCTTGTGTGCTCCAAATCTCACTGTTCACTTCAGCTCTTGGCTAAATTTACGGCAGGTGAAATGGCACAAACGTTGAATGTTGATTGTGCCACGTGACTTGCACTGTTGGTTGACCGGAGTGGTAAGCGAGTGGGGTCTCAGCTTTTATTTATTTACTTGTCATTAGCTCAATTACAGCAATCGTTAATGCTGTCCAGTGACCTGGACACCGGCATATTGACTCTGCGATTGCTTTCCATTAATGCCGTCCAATTGTCCTGAAGGAATACAAACGAAAGTGCAATTTCACTTAATCGATCTACTCTTTCATTGCATTTCGAAATTCGCAAATAAACCTAAGGACTTTTGATTTAAGAACTCACTTAAATGAACTTTCCAACTCATTCTCTGGTAGAACAAGAATTTATATACAGGAACTCTCATTAAAGCGTTGCACATTTTCCTAAGGATGTAACAGGAATCGTGGGAA
Source organism: Drosophila macrospina (assembly GCA_035042075.1). Classification (NCBI taxonomy): domain Eukaryota; kingdom Metazoa; phylum Arthropoda; class Insecta; order Diptera; family Drosophilidae; genus Drosophila; species Drosophila macrospina. The sequence continues at coordinate 3,751,069 of JAWNLW010000454.1, read as the reverse complement.
GCACTCAGCACTTAATCAAACTTTCTGCTTTAGCTTACATAAACGAAATCATAACTTTCTCTGGTCTAGCCACCAGGTGGGCAAATGCATACAAAAAGTTTATTAAATTAATCTCTATGAAAATAATAACCTTGTCGGACAACTTGGCCAGGAGTCGATGAGGCTAAATGTGTAATCTAAGTGCAACATTTTAGACTTTCATTGATGCCATAAAAGTAATATTTAATGCAGTTTTCATTGAAATTGTTGAATTTAATTGCGGAATTTAAATGAATTTTTAATGTTTTTATACGAAGAAAAAACAGCTGAGTTAAATTGGCACGACTAGAATATATCCTGTCGATTTTATCTGCCTTTTATTTATACTCCTTTAATCTCTTTTTCTGTCTTCCCGCCTCACTCCTTCTTTGTTTCCCTTTTACGCTTTACAGAGTTTACTTAATATTATTTCTCTTGCAGTAAAATACACAATTTTCTTATCTTTTCTGTAATGGGTAATAAATAATAAAATCAATATTCAATATGATTTTTAATAATTATAAAAACACAAACTGACGCCATTCTTTGTAATTAAAATGCAATAATAATGCAAATTTTATATGTACAAATTATTTGCACACATTATTTGCATTGACATTTTATATAAATTGAACTTGACTCTTCAGTGAATTTTAACATTAAGTTATTTAAGCAATGCCACATGTATGTGAATAATTTAAATTAAATGTTATAAATAGAATATTTGGAAACACTTGAAGTGAGTAAATTCGCTGTAAATGCTTCTGAAAATGTTGAAAATATTCTCATATATTTATAATTAATTCTATTTGTCATTGTCGAATTAATGCAATGCTAAGGCGATTTACGAGTAATTATTTAATTTGATTTACTTATTAATATACAAGTTTATGCAGATATGCAGTTGAATTCCTAAGAAATAGTTGTTGTAGTTTGCTCTGAGTGGCACTTAGGCGCAATGTCCTTGCGGTGGACTTGCTTAAATGTCCATTTCGACACGAATGTCCTGCAACACCTGCAGTACTGGGCATGCAACAAGATGAGCGCCTTTGATTATGCAAATTGTTAGCATAGCGAGCATTTTAATTAAATCTACTTAATTGCTTATTAAATAACTTGAAGCCGGATCGCATCAGTCGCAGAGACATCATAGGGCCGTAAGTGCTTCGGAGTACAAACGCAAACGCAAACACAAACACAAACACAAGACTGGGAACAACAAACTTCAACAGCAACTCAAACACAAGCAGCACTTGCAGAACTTCTTGCCAGGAGCATCGGCAGCCAAAGAAACTTTCTTGAGGAATAGCAACAGCTGTACATGTTGTAGATGCAACAGCCACTGCAACAACAACAACAACAAGAGCAACAACAACAACTACAAGTGAAAGCAAGCCCCAAGTGGCCCAGAGGCCATTCCGTCATCCACAAGCGTCATCTTATTATATTTACTTACAACCTAAGAGGCGCCTTGCTTTGTTCCCTCAAATTTTGAGGCAACGAAGGGTTTTTGCTTTCAACTATTATTCAACTATTTTGCGGCACATAATTGGCACTAATTGGCCAATGCCAATTTTGAGTTCTCAGCTTGTCAATGCCCCAAAAAGTCGTCGACATACAGCAAATGCGCTTTTGTACTTCATTCTTCATTCTGTTCTCAGTACTCAGTTGCTTGGAATTCAAATGTTGTTTGTCCCTTTTATGTATTGTAAAACGTTTGCTTCTCATAGTCATTGACGACTAGAGCAATTTTCTGCACAATTAATCATTGCCAGGCAAAATGGCATTCCAACTAAATAAGTATTAGCAAGTCAAGATGCTTGAAGTTTTAGTTTCCAGAAATTATAGTAAAATGCTTTAAGGCGCTTTCAAGCTGGTCTTACGATAATTGGAGGAATTTCTGCATTTTTACCAGAGTAGTTCAGTTCTTAGGTATCAATATTACTTAGTTTAAAAATATATAAATATTTCCGTTTGTTGTAAATTACTTTGAAATGCTTCAAAGCGCCTTACAACTCGACTTTCTCTAATTGGAGAAACACTGAGAATTTCTCAAGTTTTTTCACACTTAGCTTTGTCGAATTCTTAATTGAATTAGCAGCCATTGTTTACATCCTTCCGTGGTACTTTTACCGATTTCAAGTAATAAAATGCATCAATTATTTTAAGCGCAATTGCCAGCAATGACAATGGCTGCTGTTGAGTGTGAATTATCCTTCCTTATCCTGCCCGTCCCATTCAATTGCCTTGCACACAGGCGTGACCTTTTCAGCCCATTTGCATTTCAATCCAAATGCAAGAGAACTCTTTTATTTGGTATTGAGAACGAAGTCACGTCTCGAATGTTACATCTACTGATTTGTATGGACTTCTTTCGTGGCCCAATGGCAAATTCAATGGCGAACGCATCAGTTACGAGTGCAACTCTAAAATATTACATTACGCGCATCATCTGCCATCTAAATGCATACGAATACAATTCAAAGCAATCTGTTTTGGCTATTTTTAAGCCATAGATGCGCTACTTGTTAACGATAATAGCCAAAGAGATGCTTTCTCCGGCAACAATTGCACTTACAATCAAATTACATAACGAAATCTGTAGTATCTCAGTGAAGAGTGTGTGTAGTTAGTATAGGGATTGTTCTGGTCTAGCAGAAACAATTAAGCTGCACTTGCACTTCACTGGGCGAAGGGGAAACGGAACTCAAATAAAGTGTGGAAAAGCGGAAATTACAAAAATGCGCGCCTAAAAGCATGCAACAATTATTTGTTTAAATAACATTTCAATTTCTGGCGTCGTTGTCTGCCGCTGATGTTTTTCCAACGCTTTTTCATTTCTCAATTCTTATTTCTGATTTTTCGTTTTTCATTTTGAATTTTCACTCTTTTTGTGTTTTGTTGCTGTTACACTTGTTGTAAAAGTTGAGCTGTCAAAATCGTTTGTTAAATGTGTATTTCGATGCGGAAAGTTGAAAACGTGTCAAATAAGTTCGATTGCAATTGTTGTTCTAAAATTGGTTACGGACAAATGGCACAAAATTGAAGTGCATTAACTTGGTGTCACTTTGTAGTTGATAGCATGCAAAGAAGCGTGCTGTGAACTGTGACAAACAAATAGAAATATGAACAAAGTAAAAGGTGGCTTCCGCTCTTTGAGGCTATGACAGGTGCGTAGGTAGATGTATTTTTTGCATTTGACATTTTTTAAATTTTTGAATTTGCATTACTTTGGCAAAACTCAACCGATTTCGATAAGCGAAGTCGTTTTGATTATTGTTTCTTTCCTAAATTGATTTGTCATCTTCATTTTTTTTATTTAGGCAATTTAAATTTTTTCGAAAATTTGCACAATTTTGCATACCTACCCCTTTAAATTTTTTGGAATTTTCGAAATTTTTGAATTTGCATTACTTTGGCAAAACTCAACCGATTTCGATAAACGAAGTCGTTTTGATTATTGTTTCTTTCCTAAATTGATTTGCCATCTTCATTTTTTATATTTAGTCAATTTAAATTTTTTCGAAAATTTTCCATTTTTTGCATACCTACCCCTTGACATATTTTCGAAATTTTCGAATTCGCATTACTTTGGCAAAACTCAACCGATTTCGATAAACGAAGTCATTTTGATTATTGTTTCTTTCCTAAATTGATTTGTCATCTTCATTTTTTTTATTTAGGCAATTTAAATTTTTTCGAAAATTTGCAATTTTTTGCATACCTACCCCTTGACATTTTTTTGGAATTTTCGAAATTTTCTAATTCGCATTACTTTGGCAAAACTCAACCGATTTTGATAAAAGAAGTCGTTTTGATTATAGTTTCTCATCTTAATTGATTTGGCGTCTTATTTTTTTTTATTTAGGCAATTTAAATTTTTTCGAAAATTTTAAATTTTTTGCATACCTACCCCTTGACATTTTTTTGGAATTTTTGAAATTTTTGAATTCGCATTACTTTGGCAAAACTCAACCGATTTCGATAAACGAAGTCGTTTTGATTATTGTTTCTCCTCTTTATTGATTTGGCATCTTCATTCTTTTTATTTAGGCATTTTAAATTTTCTCGAAAATTTTCAATTTTTTGCATACCTACCCCTTGACATTTTTTCGGAATTTTCGAATTCGCATTACTTTGGTAATACTCAACCGATTTCGATAAACGAAGTCGTTTTGAATATTGTTTCTACTCTTAATTGATTTGTCATCTTTACTTTGTTTAATTAAGCAATTTAAATTTTTTCGAAAATTATTTGCATAAGGATATGTATATATTTGTAGTTAGATATATCAATGAAGAGTCTAATGTATATATGCATAGGATTCAGGCATCCAATTATGACTTATCTCTATATATATCTTATACATCTACTTCTGGATTTATGTCACAAAGTTAAGCATAGTTACAACATACACAAATTAATGCTTAATTAAAACTTGCATTAATTTTCTTGTTAACTTCTAAAACAACATGTTAATAGAAAGCAACAAAAAATAAATAAAAAAGTTGCAATGCTCTGCTTTTGGGCCAAAACGAACAAATTGCGAGAATTCTGCTTGGAAAAACACGTTGATTAACGAGAGACAACCACAGGACTGTCAGAACGGAAGGACAAAGGGACTGAGAGACAGTCATATAGTACACAGAGTGTAGCGCTAGGCTTTTGTTTCTATCAAAAATTCTAGGAATATTTCATATATATATATATTTTTTTTTTGCACACTCAGTTGCCATTTGTCAGCCATTTGCTGATGGCTTTAATAAAAAAGGAAAGAAAGTGAATTCTTGTGCGATGTGTGTTGACGTTGAGGCGGCGAAAGAGACGAGATGTGGAAAGAAATGCACAAATGTATTCATAAGTAATTTCAAGTGAACATTATATTTTTAAAATCGAATTTTCACTACACACAAAACGCAGACAGACGGACAGACAGGCGACTAGTCGCACAAGTTGATGTGGGTGCGTGTGTGAGGATGTGTGTGAGTGTGTGTGTGACTCTGCTTATTCATGTGAGCAGTCAGTTGTGCTGAGTTTAGCCCAATGTTGGTTCGTTGGCTGGTTGCTTGTAATATGCCACTTTGTCGCTCGGCAACAGGGCCAAACCGTCCTGCCCCCTTCCTCGGGTGAATCCCTCAACTCTTGGATTTACTGTATTGATTTATGCTCGCGCTAGTTTTCATTTCACTATTTTTCACTTATGTGCGGCAATCTGTGCAGTCATCAGCCGCATTGCAACGAAGCCTAGCCAACGACGCGCCCATCGGCATACATAAATGCAATGTTTTTGTAGTCCACTTAAGCGTGGCTCAAGGCTGCGACCATCAACTAGGCTCTTGCCGAGCAAAGGCCTAAATGTAAAGTATTGAAAGATATCCGCAGAAGAGCGAGAGAAGCGAAATAAAGGAGGAGATGGATCTGCCATGTCAACCCACACAATTTAGTTGGTTTTAATGCTCTTTAAGATACCAGCTATGAATGCATTACTACTGCACAAGCCAGTCTAGTTCTTGTGGCTCAAGTGTCATCCGTCGCCGCATATGGATGATGTTGGACAAGTGTTCCACGTACTAAGGTGGGGGTCAGTCCGGGCCGTAAAGGTCCCAGTTGCCAGTGAGCCAGTCAGCCAGTGAGCTTGAAGGCCAACAGCTTGAGGGGCATCAAGTCATTTCTGTCCCCACACAGTTCAGCCAGCCGACTGGCCACTTGATGCAGTCCGCTTGACTGATGCAAGAACTTGTTTACAACAACTTGATAAATGCTAAAAAGCTCAGCGTCCACTCAGGTGTGTCAGACGAACAAAGGCGACGCAAAGGTGAAAGTCGAAAGGAGACGCTGTGGTCCCCGTCACAAATTGCTATTTTTCCTTTATTCTGCTAACAATTCCGGACACGTTAAATCTTCTGCGCAATTTAAACGCTACATTTTTGTATATTCCTACATGTTTACATGCCAAAAATGTTACATACAAATAGGACAAAATAGAAGCAAACTAAAATGTTGTGCCTGCAATTTATTTTGGTCAAACTTTATGTAACGAAAAAGTTGACAAAATGCTCTGATTGCCAATACGGGTCTCTTATCTCAAGTGCTTGTCAACAAAACTGAATCAAAGCAAAGTCATTGAATCAAACAAAATTCAGCTGTACAATCAAAAAAGCAAAACATTTATTATATTTCATGTGTTGCGATAGTTAAACTTTTTCTGGGTACCGCTCAATTTCTATTCATATATGTACATATATATATATATACATATATTTATTTTTTATTTTTTATTTTCAGTCGCTTTTGCTTTTGGATAAATTGTGAGCAATCAAAGGTTCAGCTGAACTGCGCCAGTAACAAGGTTATGATAAGGGAAGACTTTTCGGCGAATAAAATATGTGTATTTGTAATTGCATTTGGATTGGTAGCAAAATCAACAATAGACTGCAACCGCAATTGTATATTTAGCTGCATATATAAATAAATAAATTGCTATGCAGTTCATATAAATTAAGGCAGCAATGCATCAAAGTTGTGTTAGTTGAAGAAACTAGCTTAAACTATGTGTCTAGTCTTATGTTATGTTTAGTCTGCAATTTATGCTACAACTTACATATTATTTTTAACTAATAATTAAATATATTTTAAAATTTATATGTAATAATAATTTAATATATTTTTTATATTTATTCTGCAATAAAGCAAAGAACTCTTTCAACGCTTTTTGACTGATTATCAATGTAAAATAAAGTGTTATTGCCAAATTTTTGCATTACTTTTACGATAAAATATTAGTTATGTGTGTTTTCTTTGCTTGCTTTTTAAAAACTATTTACCTGATTGTCAGCACAAACTGCAATTGAAGTTACCACAGTTGTAGATCGACCTCAGCAAATCAGAAAGTTGCTCAACTCAAATGTGGTCATGTGGCGCCAATGGGACGCTGAAACTTTTCTTATTTCAATGTGCTTACGAGCTGATACCGGGAATTACAACTGTCCAAATAAAACGCGGCTTTAACAAAATCCCTTTGAACATATGACGGCGCAACGTACTCGACGGCGCATACGTAATGTTAATTAAAATACCGAAAGTTGTGTTTGATTCAAAACTCGTCGAGGCGCCAAAAAAAGTGTTCACTTCAGCGCCTGTCACTGCCACAGACACTGACTGATACTGTCTGAGGGTTCGCGTACGACTGAGGCACAGGACACAGACGACAGCATTTTTATCAATGAAAATTGTTGCTTACCTTGTTGGGATGCTGCAGAGACTGCAGAGGCAAAGCAGACTGCTGCCTGCTGCTTGCTGCGTGCTGCAAAGCGCCGTAAGAGAGCGTTGTGCAAAATGAGAGAAATGCTTCGGCAAAATGCTCTTAAATGCCACAGCATAGATGTTGGCTTGTTAATGACACTGTTGTGTTATTTCTATTGGTTTAACGACGCGTATGCAACGAGTTTTTCGTTCTTCCTTTTGCAATTCATTAAATGCGACTTGACGGTCTGCATACTCATCAGCTTGGACATTTGCCAGTAGAGAGGTTGGCTTAAGAAACAGCAGCATGTAGTTAATTGTTAATTAGTCTTGTTGTCTGCGTGGTTTAACAGGACATGCCCAAGTTGTTAGTGGTTGTAAAACATGGTCTCAATGTCAGCCAAAGCCACAATTATGCGTCTCGTGTATGCTTCACTTTATAATCCCGATGTTGTTTGGCAACGTATGATTTCTTAGAATTCACAACATTCACGTCTATTCGCCGCTGAGTTCTATGGGTTTCTGGTTTTCTAATTCCACAACGAAACATTTCAATCAATAGGCGCAAATTGTGCAAAGAGCGCCGCCGCATTCATTGACTGCTGCACTTTAATTAAAACTAAATAAATATGTTATTGTTGAAATTGCTAGACTACAAGTTACCCTATAGTGCAATACAGCTCTCTCAACTCATTGTTTGCCATTCAATTAATGCATTTCCTGTATGCCGCTTACAAATTGAAGGCTTAATTGCTGCTTTGATTTACAAACTGCGCGTTAACGCGCTCAAGTGGAGATTTTCTGCTTAGAAACACACACTTAAGTGGGTGAGTGTTAGCGGGGAAGGGGGGAGAGAGAGGTTGATATACCCCTATGAGCGTACACTTTTTTAAATGTCAACCGAGTCTAATGATTATTGATGTTGCTTGTGTCTTACTTTTTGAACATTGCCCACAATATTTGCTTTAATGTCAACTGCAAATTATTTTAAATAAAATTATGAATTAACTGAGTGAATTAATAATATGTATTTATTAATTTTAAGAAATTTGTAAATTTGTTACAGTTTTAATTTACAACTTTATACAACTTACTTTCTCCGTTCTCTATTATCCATTCTCAGTTTTCCGCTTGCATTAAAACTCTTGCTTTGTAAAATTTATAAAGTGAGCGACAATTATTTATATTTAAATATATATATATATAGTATATATATCAACCTCAGCCATATACACACAGACTTATTATGCGACTTGTTGTAATTTTTCTGGTTGAAGCGTTAAACTCAAAGCGCGAGCAGAAACCACTCACTCTTCACCTTGCCACACTGCCACAAACCGCACAAAGTAATTAGTGACTTGAATAACATGAAGTGTGCTACCAAGTTGCGCTAGCTGGGCCGCAATCTTTGTGCTACCACAGATAAATGTAAGTGCTTTTTTTTTTGGCTAGCATTTTTAGAAGATATCTTAAAGGTCTCAAAGGCAAAGGCCCAAAGCGCAGACAATTATACAACTGTTTGGGCTGTTGTGGATAATGTTTTACACATACATTGACTTAAACAGCTAAGCAAATAAATCGGTTTCAAGTCAAAGTCGAAACCAAAAAGCGTAAAGTTTCCACTGCCAAATCGTCTTCATACACATGACTCACTGTGTCGCCAATGACGTCAAACTGTAGCATAATTTATCACTTTCAAAGACCATCAAAACATTTCCTAGTCAAGTAGTCAAGTAGCAATTTGTTAGTTTCCTACTTGAACTATATAACACTTTCTTATGGTGCAAAAGTGGTAATTAGTTAGCATATTGATTGGCGCTCTGAGTGAACTTATTCACAAATCAATTCATTTGGGGCTTTGTGCCACAAAAGTGTTGCAACATTTGCTGAACAAACAGCAATTGCCCAGCGACTTTGCTTGCGCTCAATTGCTATGCAATTTGCAGAGATAAATACAGTGCAATCATGCCTCAGATAAATAGATAAGAAGTACGCGTTCTCATCATATATATATGTATATAAGTGCTTAGTTCTAGTATCTGTCGGATACTAAATTGAGTTTGATCAACCTTTTAGATAAACAGACTTTTAACTAGAATTTCTGAGTATCTAATTGGTCTCTCAACAGCTGCGCTGTCTACGCTGCTACACAGTGGGTGCGAACAGTACGCAGACAATCGACTCTCATTTTCAACACGCACACAAATTACTCATTCAAAAGTTCAAAACTTGACATAGAGATGCGTACCAGATTAATGAACTGTGATTGTTTGTGAACAGAGTCTAATAGTGTTTGTTTTAAGTCTTATTATATTCATACTTTTGATTCGAATAAAAGTTCAATTAAAGCTTTCCCCATTTAGATAACTGACTGTGACTTTCGAGTCACAGTTTTGGGCAACCCTAGTCAATTTGTACATTGCGTATTCCACGCTACCATCGTGAAACAGAGGCCAGTGTCACTTGATGGCGACATAGCAATGGCTTGGGCCTCTGCCTAGCTCTGCTTTAAGTTTCAATTCAATTCAGTTTTTAGTCGACAACGAACCGCAAAAGCAGCAGCAAATTGGCAAAATTGATATAAGTCTCGACGACGCACGGGCCTTAACCGCAGTTGTGCGACCGCATTTGGCGGGTGAACAACGTTAGATAGACAATCCAGTAGATTTGTAGATTGGTTGTTAGTTTCTTAACTTCGTTGACATTTATACGTTGTTGAATTTCATTGGAAAGTGTGAATCAAACGCACAACATGTGGAATCTTCGATTGGTGACATTGATTTTGGTTTGTGGTGAGCAACAATTAAGGATTAAGTTGCTTGGCAATGTTCCTCAACTGATAAGTGACTATTTTTCTATTAGTGCAAATACATGGTTTACTATCAGCTTACAAATTGAAACACTAATAACGTTTGGTAGTTGTGTCGTCGCGTTATGAAATATATTTTTAAGTAAAGATCAGATCACTTTACTTTTATGAGTTTATAGTGAAAATCTCTGATCAATTTGTGACAATTATCAACAGAATTACAAAAAGTATGTGTGAAATGTCAACCTCTAAAAAGTTTCTTTCATGTCAAGTCGCAATCATTTTGCCTTGACACGACATACGTGCCATAAAAACCGTTTGCTTATCTTTCGGTTAAATCCAAAAACACGTCTATACCATGTCCGGCCCAAACCTCTTCACATTGAGGTTCACAATACAAATGCAACATACAAATGGGTCAGCTAATTGTCCGTCTGACTTCTTTCGATTACTCATCACTATTATCAAAGTTGAAAGTGTCCAGAGTATATTTACATTTGTATTTATAGCACATGATTAACCGGAAACTTGGCTTTGTTAAGCATTGGTAACAATGCTTAATTTGTCATAGAAAAAAATTACAAAACGATTTGCTTGTTATCCAATTACAGAATTTGGCTCATTTACTAATTAATAATACAATGGTTAAGTGCCTGCAAATTACCTGAATTTGCATAGCAAAAAGAATTTTGCGTGTTCAGTGTATGTAGTTATAGTTAAACTGTTTATTTGTTTATTCGTATACCCTGTAAGCATTTGAATTGGTCAGGGTAAGCTGATAAAGAGAACATTTCCTTATACTTTTCTCTGTTGCACAATTTAATTGTTGTAAGTAAATAAACTTGTGTTGATTCAATTGACTTCGTAGATTATCTGCTAGTCTATCAATCTTGTGGTTAACACTCTCGCTTGTGGTTTGCCTTTAAAAATATTTCAAATTTACGGCATTAGCACGTGTGTAATTAAGGCATAGATAGTTAAAATATAAATTATACTAGAGAATCGCTGGCAGTTGTATTCTAAGAATATATATTACACTGTTTAACTTGTCTATTTGTTAGTCATCCTAAAAGATATATAGATATATATATGTATACAGTTTAGTTAAAGCAACATCTAATTAGAATTATGCCTAATAATATGTTTAGGGAACAACCTGACCTATGACAGAAGCATTTTCATTTTCATTTAACATTCGTATTTTTCACTGAACATTTTCAGCTTAAATAACAAATCGCACAGCTAGAAAATACATTTTAAATTGTCAATAAATTATTAATGTGACAGACATAAAATGACCCTTAGTACATATGCAAATTTTGGTGCGCTAATAAAAAAATAAATATATATTTTATTGGACTATAGGCCAGATTATATAAACAAATCTTGTTGAAAGCAGCGCATTGAATAAATAAAATGCCAAGAGCAATTACAGCTGTAAAGAGCTATGAACTTTACACGATAATTGTTACATAATCAATGTGTAATTAATGCTAATTGATTGCATATTAAAGCCTGACCTATGGATAAATGATGACGCAGCAGTAGGTGGGAGGAGAGAAAGCGAGTTGGCTGAGGTTAATTATCAATTAGAGACAATCAAATGAAGCGACGACAAGCCACAAATTCATATCAGACATGTCGAAATTGATACAATAAATATTTAGTTAAGCCATCGAGGGAGACAGACATTTATTTTTAGTCGTCCATGTGATGCCAAAAATAGACAGCAAAATTAATCGCGGACTGTAGACAAATATTTGCAGGTGTGTGATCGGTGTCACCACCATTTGTCGATTGTCAAAACCAATTAGCAAGTTCAAAAATATGTGTATCATCAGACTTTGATTGACTTTCCATTCCATTTCATACAGCTGTCGCAGTTTCTGGCCAAGATTTTGGCTATGTAGGCAAGCATGGACCTGCACATTGGGCGGATGATTACAAGCGCTGCAGTGGCAAATACCAGAGTCCCATTAACATTGATGAGCTGAATGTGGAGAAGAAGGATTATCCCGATCTTGAGTACTACAACTTTGATTCCATACCCGAGAGCGTACACATAACCAACAATGGACACACTGTGCTGGTCACCATGAGCTTTGCCAAGGGCCAGCAACCGCGTGTCCGTGGTGGACCTTTGGAAACGAAGGCTTACTATCAGTTCGAGCAGTTCCACTTCCATTGGGGCGAGAATGATACTGTTGGAAGCGAGGATACGATCAATAATCAAGCCTATCCGGCGGAGATGCATGTGGTTGTGCGTAGTCTGGACTATCCGGACTTCCAGAGTGCTCTGGGTCAGGATCATGGCATCGCTGTGCTGGCATATTTCTTTAAGGTAACTCAATTCAAATGAAATCTATAGAAATATGCTATAAATTGTCTGTAAATAGATTCGGGACGTTGGTAGTGCTTCATTTTCGGAGTTCACACGGCGGTTGCCCTCTATAAGCCGCAAGGATAAATCCTTTGACTTGAAGCAGCCGTTGCCGTTGATGAGTTTTGTGTCCCAAGATCCGGTTAACTACTACAGCTATGTGGGTTCGTTGACAACGCCGCCCTGTGCCGAGGAAGTGGTCTGGATAGATTTTCAAAAACCCATAGACATATCCGAACAGCAGGTGAGTTTCCTGCTCAATATATATAGTATAATATATAATAAATATAAATTCATTTAAAATTTATGCATTTTTATGGCAGCTGGAACAATTTCGTCTGCTGACGGAAAACGATGACCACTTGAAGAACAATTTCCGGCCAACTCAACCGCTCAACAATCGCACGGTTTACCAGCGAGTTCCCATTTCATTTGATCAATCCACAAGTCGCTGGGGCAAGTTGCCCTTGGAACGGAATGCAGGCGGCACAATCAGGGGGGATTGGCCCTCTTGCTAGGCAGCATTCTGGTGTTGTTTAAGGACAATATTTCAGTGGCTTTTAATTAGAAGCGTTTTGGTTGAGGCCATGACCCGGACTTCGTTTTGTGTTAAATGCATTGCTCGCATGCTCAACGTTTTAATTAAGCCTTGTAATTTACCTAACTGGGTCTGCACACTGGCATTGTTTGCCCCTACGTGAGTTGGGACTTGACCCCCCTACGGAGCGAAGTACGAGTAATAGTTACTTTCAGCATCACATTTAAATGTGACACTTTATTTATGTGTAATGTATGCTGCACATGCCAACCGACTTCAATTATTTATATACTTAAATAGGTGTTTAGTTCTTATGTTCGTGTAAATGTTGTTATTGTTATTGAAAGTCTCATTCCCACCCAATAAGTTAATATGTAATCATTATGATACCGCACCTTGTGATGTTTAAGTATAAGTTGACAATATCAATAAATAAATATGAACCAGTGCGTCTCTATCAACAAGATTATTGAGTTTTGTTCTTTGTTTCATAATAATTTACAGTCAACGTAACAAGTATTGGGCGAGATAAGGCAAGTATCGATAGAGTAATGACTTGGTATCAAGAGGACATGTGATGAGCCAGAAGTACAAAGTTTAAGTAATCACGCAACGCACATAAAATTGTTAAGCTTATATTTATAGATAATAAATGATATTATAAATATTTTATGCTTGAAAATGGCAGTAAATCGATAGGAAATGTCTATTAAAATATAGTCAATTGATGTAGAAAATTACTCCAATCAAGTTAGACACAGTTTCTTCAGTCTAAACCTAAGCAAATAATTAAAGGGCTGCACTTTGATCTATTTACATATGTTATAAAGACTACAGAAACATTACTTTATTTAATATTAAATTTTATAAAGAAAGCAGCAACATTACTTTATTTATGAATATATTTTATAAGGCAAATAGAGCTGTCTATCAATTGCATTGCAATTAACAGCCATAGCAATATGTAATCAGAGTGAGTATCCCGCAGAGATAAATACACATTTTCATTACACTTAAATGGCTTTAATGTGTTGGAAAAAACGTCTGATTAACTTTATAGATAAACTGACAAAAGCACTTTTATCTAGAATTGCCGGCTGGTCACTGTCCAGCTGTTCTGACTTTCGCGCGTCGTAGCAGCAACTATTTAGCTCATATACAATTAATTTCAACACGCACATAATTAATTATTCAAGCAATTAAAAACAAACGATTTTCAAGTAAACGAAGTCTAAATACTCTATGCATTAATTATATTTCATTTTAGTTATATTGCATGTAAGTTGAGCACTGACAACTAAAAGCTATAGAAATCTGATCCTCTTATTGTTATAAACTTTCTTTCGCACTTTAAATAGCAATATAAATTTTTTATAGTGTTAGAAACACAGTGATTAATGTGTTAGATCTTGCTCAATAGAATATATTAAATATTTGCAATTTGCAATGTGTAAATATCACAAGTCTGTGACAATGTATGATAATACAAGTCACACTAACTGCACTTTAAGCGCTTTGAAAGCTTTAAGCTCTAACTAAATGCGACTGAGAGAGAGAGAGAGAGAGAGAGTATAACAGTGAAAGCTTAACAGAGAAAAGTGCAATGCTAGATTTACATATAAACTAATTAATATCGTGCCATTCTGTAAAGTTATCCTTTGTGAATAAAGTATCTTAGGAATATTAATTCCCATTTGATATCTGCTGAAACTGGCACGATGATGAAGTGATTTGTTAAACCTAAATAAAGCCAAGTGCAGCTTAGCCAAATTAATATAAGTCTTGACTGCGTACGAGGCTTAGCCGCAGTTGTGCGAACGCAGTTGGAGAGTTAACACTAATTGACATCTCATAGTTATTCGACATTGTTGGTCCTTTCAGTACTTTTCAGTTGAAGTGGTCAGTTGACAGCTTGAGGAGATGCAGAGTTCAGTCCATGCAACGCTGGCATTCATCTTGGCTTGTGGTAAGAAATAGAGATTAGACTGAGTATTAACTAAGTGATTAGCTGCAGTGACAAGAGAAAACTATTGGACAACTATTTGTTTTAATAATTTTGTAAATATTTAGAGACTTATTACAGTAGTTACAGTCTAAATACAATGTTACAACAAGTGAATTTATAAGAATTCAATTCAAAGTAAGCAAATGCTGTCAGGACTCTACTAAAAGTAAAGTTTTCAAATCAATTACACTTATAAGTCAACTTTTGCCATCACAGATCTAAATAATATTCGAATTGAAACATAATACATTTTGTTTTAATTACTGTACAAAATGTTCAATTGTCTTTGGGTTCAACAAGTCAACAAATATGTTTGTCAATTAACAGCAGATGAGACTTTCGTCATTGAAATCAGTTCAGTAAAATGAAATATTATAGGCATAAGCACAAAAGCAGCAAATAACTTTGAACTCAACACGATAATTGCTGTCAAGTCAATGCTAATTGAACAAATAATTACTTCTGACATCTGATACCGAATATAACAATGGAAAATGTTGCATAAAGTTGTCTATTAATTTACTCGTAATCAGCTGACTAAATGCCATCTTTTGGCAAATTACTCAGATGTTTGAATATCTATTTTATCTCACATTCCAGTTGTAGTTGTTGCTGTTGTGTTTGGCCAGGATTTTGGTTACGATGGCCAGAATGGACCGCAACATTGGGCAGAAGAGTACAAGCGTTGCAGTGGCAAATTCCAGAGTCCCATTAACATTGATGAGTTGAGTGTCCAAATTAAGGAATTCCCTGAGCTCGACTATTACAATCTTGATGTCATCCCCGAAAGTGTGCACATGACCAACAATGGTCACACGGTGCTGGTCACAATGAACTTTGCCAAGGGCAGAGAGCCACGCATTAAGGGCGGTCCATTGGAACGAAAGTCTCTATATCAATTCGAGCAATTTCATTTCCATTGGGGCCAGAACGATACTGTTGGCAGTGAGGATTTGGTCAACAATCATGCGTATCCGGCGGAACTGCATGTGTTAATGAGGAGTCTGGACTACAAAGATTTGACAAGTGCTTTGGGTCAGGATCATGGCATTGCCGTCTTGGCATTCTTTTTTGCGGTAACAACAAATAAATATAAACTATTGGCAATATTAGAAATTGACTTAAAATTGTTTCTTTAGGTTTCCAAAGAGGATAATCCCAATTATGGAGAATTTGTGGAGAAACTGACCTTCGTTAGCCACAAGGGCATGTGGACGGACTTGGACAATCCGTTATCTCTAATGAAGTTTCTTTCAATGGATTTCGTTAGCTATTATAGCTACTTGGGTTCCCTGACAACGCCACCTTGTGCAGAGCAAGTGGTCTGGATTGATCATCAGGTGCCCATACCCATATCAGAAAAGCAGGTGACATATAAAACTATATATATATCATTTAGAACTTTAATAGCAACTTATTCATCTGTTTGGCAGCTAAATTATTTTCGTGCACTCACCATACACGACGAACATTTGAGAAACAATTATCGTCCAACTCAGCCGATCAACGATCGCGTTATTTACGAGAACCTACCCAAAATTCCAAGTTATGCTACAATTGGATATAGTGCGATTCCCTTCGTGGATGCGGCTAATGCAGCGGAGAGAAGCAGTAAAGGCGTGGGCGTGGCTCTGCTACTAGGCTCCTTTGTAATCAACTTATGGCTTAGTAATGAAATTGCTTGAGTTACTCAGCTACTGTACTTTATAGCTTAAGAAGGTTACAAGTTCCGATTTAGGTTTTTAATATATGTTTAATATATGTTAAAAATATCTTATGTTCTCATCTCTTATATTAATAATTGATTATAAACTTACTTTTAATATAATTGGCCATATTCTTTATACTAAGTCATAATTAATGCATCTTGTGATTTATTGTTATTTTATTATATAATGTTTATTTCTGCAACTATTAATAAATAAATGCTAGTGCACTTCTTAGCTGAAAGAAGCTTTAAATGTGTCAATTGAAATGGGAAATGGGAGTATAGGAGAGGCGAATAAACCTAAGAGTTATAAGTTGTTTCTACTTTGAGAATTTCGATGCAACAATTTGTTCTTCGTTCGATTAAATTTAAGTTCATTTCTGTAGCTTAAGAGGTACAACAATTCAACATTGAATCAGCTGCATTTATAGTTATCACAGCTAAATAAACTGAAAGAGTCGACAATTACTTAGCAGTTATCTGCATTGATATCCAAATGAAATGCAATGCAATCAGCTTGAGTAGCAACAGAGCTAAGTATTCCCTAGCTACCTAAGGTCAACAAAGATAGGATCTCGTTTGCACCAGACCAGAATGCCATTAAGGTAACTGCTTGTTTAAAAGTTAATTAGCAACAAAGATAAAGTAATGTCAGCTGTTTACTTTCGATAATTTTGGCAAGGATCAGCTGTTAAAATGAACAGTTATTGAGATCGACATACGTATATTAATCTTGCACTTTATAACTCTGCAAATAACTTTGAGCTTACATCTCCTTTGGGCATATAAAAGTACAAATACATTAGCTAATGTGAGCAGATAGTCAACTATTAATTGAGTGCTAGTTTGTCATTGCTTTGGTAAATTGCATTCTAGCCACAGTTGTCCTACCACACTTGGCCAATAACCACGCACAGATCTGTTTGAGAATCAGAAATCCAAACAATTGGCGGCATTATGCAAAGTGCAGCCTACGCTATTGTGGCAATCACTTTGGCCTGTGGTAAGCAGCAATTCAATGCAATTACAGTTAAGCAAAGATTAAGTAACATTAACATAAAGATTACCTGTGCATCCATTGTTCCAGCTGTCATTGTCTCTGCAAGCGACTTTGGCTATGGAGTCCAGCGCGGACCTGAACATTGGACGGAAGAGTATGAGCGTTGCAGTGGCAAGCACCAGAGCCCTATTAATATTGATAAGCTGCATGTCATAATGATGCCATATCCAGATATTAAGTACACAAATTTCGATGCAAAACCAAAAGCCATAAACATGACCAACAATGGACACACTGTGCTGGTCACAATGAGCTTTGCGAAGGGCAAGGAGCCAAGGATTTGCGGCGGTCCATTGGATGCCATTAGGGCTGACTATCAATTCGAGCAGTTTCACTTCCATTGGGGTGAGAACGATACTGTGGGCAGTGAGGATATGATAAATAATCAACGCTTTCCCGCTGAAATGCATGTGGTAATGCGTTGTGTGAAATACAAAGATTTGGCAAGCGCCTTGGGACATGAATATGGTATTGCCGTGTTGGCCTTCTTTTTTAAGGTAACATATTGAAAGATATACTCATAGCTTAAGCCCAAATGAAAGAACTCTATTCAAAGGGTAATTCATCCAATAATCCTAATTATGGAGAATTCGTGGAGGCGCTGTCGACAATAGATCAGAAGGGCAAATCAGAAGATTTGGTAGAATTGCTGCCCCTTATGAATTTCATGCCAAAGAATTCAATGAAATACTACAGCTACATGGGTTCGTTGACAACGCCACCTTGCACGGAGAAAGTGATCTGGATAGACTACCAGGAGCCCATCGAAATATCGGAGTACCAGGCGAGTGTAATAAATATAATATTATTATTATTATTTATGAAAAACACATTCCATCTTACAGTTGAATCTCTTTCGGGCCCTGGCGTCCAATGATGAGCACATGAAAAACAATTTCCGTCCAATACAACCGCTCAACGATCGCGTAATTTACGAGAATATTCCCAATCTATTGATTGATAACAGTTGGATTTCGTTGCCGAATGCAGCTGGTTTCATAGACTCTGCCAGCGTGGTTATGCTACTGGGCTGCAGTCTGGTCCTGCTGCCTCAGGCGCAATATTTTAGCTGCTTTTAATTAGAACTGATGCAGCAGCCCAGATTCGATGACATGGCAATTTGTTTGCGCTAAAAACATTGTTCGCATGTTCCAAATTTTAATTAAGCCTTGTATCGTCGCTCTCTGTTATTGTTTGCTCATTTGCCGCAGTTAACCAGCCACAATTTGAAGGCGGTTTGGCTTAGGCTGCGAAACTAGACCCAATATCGAATATTTAAGGCACTGGCACATCAAAAGAGCGTGGAGATTAAATACTTTAGTTAAATATAAACTGCACCTTTTAAACATCTCTATACTAATTACAGATTTTAGAGATAATTTTCAATATAAGTTAAATATTCTTCTCTATGAATAAACACTTAAAACTTTGAACTAAGTTTAATTGTTTAATTCATAATTAAAAGTGTCAGCTGCATACTTTACCTGAACACTACAATTAAAAGAAATATGAATAGCAGAATAAAAGGACCTTAAGGACTTTAGAAATTGTTTTCACTTAAATGAACGCCACGTGAATTTGTAACTAATGTAACTAATTTTATTTTGCTTTACTTAGTTTTTACAGGTTTTTAATAATTTATTTTGTTTTATCATTATCATCGAATTGTGTATATGCTTTTGTTTTATTTTTTTTTGTGTGAAATATATATATATTTATATATACTATATTATATATTTAGCAGATGCATATATAGCTGCATGTGTTTCATGTTTTCTTTTCATTTTTCATTTTGTATATGTATATATAAATATGTACGCCTGGATTTCCACTTTACAATCTTACATCTTAATCGATAACTTCGCCAAATGATGTGGCTCATGTTGTTTTGTTTGTGTGCTTGGTTTTCAGCTTTTTTGTTTGTTTGTTTTGTTTTTTTAATATGCTCGCAAAATTCTACAATAAACGCTGTATAATTATATTTAAATATATATATATAATGTTTATATGTATAAGTTCAATATACTATAATTCAATGCGTATATTCAAAATGTGAAATAAAAAATTGTATTTAAAAATATGTAATTTGTTTTTGTTATTTTCTTTTACTTTTTATAGTATAATGCACGCTTTCATATTATATTCTCGCAGTGTATATGTGTTTGTTTTGCTTTTGATCGGCCTTATATTTAATATAAACCTTTTCATTGAAATATAGATTTATTTAATTGTTATAATGCATGCAGCTCATATTATATATATATATATATTTATTGTGTATAAATTACTAATATAAATTAAGCACTCGATAAACTGCAGCTGTTACAAATGCACGCGCTGCTCGCTCTTTCCTTCCTCTCCCTCCCTCTCTCTTCCTTTCTCTCTAGATATAGTACATGGAGTGCATTTGGGGGCGCTTTTTGAAATTTCTTTGCTCGTTTTGTTGCTTTGAAAACCGCATTTATAATTCACATACATAAATTTATTACTTATATTCTAATATGTTCTTTTTTTAATTCTTTTTGTTTCGTTAAGCACTTTATACAAACAAGTTATTTTATTTTATTTTTTTGTTGCTTTGATTTCTTCGATAATATATATAATACTCTAGTTATAGCAAAAATAATAAATTAATGAGTAATAAGTAAGCAAAGCGAGATGGACAAACACAGTAATTAAAATGGGACTGGCAAAGCAGCTCTGGGCCAAAAATCAAATAAAGTTAAGCAGCAAGCGTACTATTATTACAAATAATATATATATATATATAGTTGAATTATAGCTGGAAGTATAATAACGTTAAATTACATATACAAGATCTCAGCATATGCTGAGATTTCAAATTAGTTGCAGTTTTAGTTGTAGTTAGCGACAATTAAGAACTCGAACTATTCCTCGCTGGAGGCTTTGTTTGGTCTGCAAAAAGGCGCATTGTTCTATCTTCCCGATTTTGGAAGTGTGTTTAGCATAAAACTCTACGGCATATGCATAAATATATACTAAAGATTCTTGCAGTGTTTAGCAAGTTGTTTGTTTGTCTGTGTGTAGGTTTGGGTGTGTGTGTGTGTGGGTGTGTGAGTGTGAGTTTCTTTGTTTTGGTTTTGCTCCGTTACTTCTGCTAATTGCAAGTGTGTCTAGTTAATTTGATTTGAATAGAGCTTAGTATTTAGTCATAGGTGTTAAGTCAAAGTTGGTGCTACAATCTGAAATGTTTTTGCACATCATGCAGTTGAAAACCTCAAAAAATTTGTGTGCTAAGTATTTCTTTTGTTCCATTTGCCTTAATCAATTCTCGTAAGCTTAAACGATAATTAACACGTTCTCATTTTGTTTACATTTTTAACACTATACACTATAAAGACGATACTTAAAATATTGCGACCATCATGTTTTGTTTGTTTGTTTCGTTTAGTTTGTTAGTTTTGTTTTCTTTCCTCCTCCTTCTGCGATTCATTCATCTCTCTATGTTTTTTGATTCCATGTCAGTAAGAGGGTTTTCGTTTTTAGCTGCAGAATTCTTGATTTCCAGGCTCTCACTTAACGCAGCTGATTTCTGTATCACAATGGGAAAGCAACATGGAAAATTAACAACATTTTCATGAAGAAATACATATGGGATGAGTGTGTGTAGCGATGTAGATGCTGCTTACATAAATGTCAAATGTAAAATGATAACAGAATACTAACTTTTTACACATAAACTGGACAAAGCGTTGCACAACTTAAAGTTGCTTTGTTACATAGCCTGGGGATACACATACGCGTTCTATGGTTGATTGTTGATGTTTTGGTTATATATTTATGTTGTTTGAATTGATCTGTCTTAGAGTTGTTGTTGTTTTTTGTGGTTGGAGACGGAGTTTGGAGTTGGAAAAGCAAAATGTAAACGTTTGAACACAAAAATCACACAAAGCATTTTCCTGACGGCCATTTGGCGCCAAGAGTATTTTCTTTGTTCAGTTGCTTGGGATTCTACAATTGCTGCCTGCCTGCCTGCCTCTCATAAGCACTCACTCTCTTTCACTGTCTTTCACTCTTTCTCTTCCTCTCTAGTCCACTTATCTGGGCCGTTGTCTGGGAAGAAGAAAGTGGGCGTGATACAGATACAAAATAAAACAAGAAAACAATAAACGCAACAAAACAAAAGTCACAAAGTCAAAATACAAATGCGATCAAATGAGCCAGATGATGATGTGACTGATGACTGTTGTTCAATTGGGCGATTGTGTGCTATACGAATGATAATAATACTCACCTAAAGTATTGATCGTGCAGCGATTGACGTTGAAATTCGGCGGCCTGTAAATACTGTATATATGTAATTAATCAGTTAGGAAATTTTTCTTGGGATTTGGGAAACCTGTAGCTGATCCGCATATGACATACGCAGCAACACATCCGGCTCCCTAGGTATAAGCATATTTGGGCGTGGATATTGTCCAACATTCGCTGCATTGGGATACGAGAAAAGATAAAGAGAACAAGAGACAGAGAGAGAGAGAGAGGAGGAGAAATAGATGTCAGTATTATTTGTTGGTAAGTCAACGCAATGGTTATACAAACTCACGTGGCAGTTGGAAACCGGCCTCCGGTGGTTGCGGCTGTGGATGCAAAGGCAAATGTAAATGAGTATGAGAGTGTGCATGATATTCTCTCGTCAATCGTATCTGAAAATTATTGAATATCGTAGATAGTTTCAAAAGAGCCAGTGGTGCCATTGAGGAGATTATGGAGCCGGCTTGCGCCAAGCGACATTTTTGTAAGTGGAAAATGCGGAAAATATGTGAAAATTTGTGAATAAATGCGTGTTAGAATGGCAAACGAACGAGCACCGGACTGATGGCTTACAAATGTGGGTTAGATTCGCCTCCAAATGAAACAGCAGCAGGTGGAGGTGATGGAGTAGGAGTGTGTTAGCACACGTGCGTTTTGGACATGGACACATGATAAACTCATTTAAATCAATTTGTTTTTAATGGTTTTTTTTGTTGCTTTTTTTGTTTTTAATTTGTTAATTGAGCTGACAAGTGGACAAGTGATTTTGTGCAGATGCTTGAATTTGTTTTTGTTGTTTTGAACATTTGTTGTTTTCCAAATACGATTGATTTTGTGAATATGAGTGGACATTCGAGTTGGTGTACAATGAGAAGAGTTTGTCATGCGATATACGAACCATATGCTCGCCAGGATCCATGCCCACATGATGTGGCGGCGGTATGCCCAAGCGTTCGCGTTCCATTTGTGAAATCGCTGGGTTTGCGTACAACGGGAACTGCGAGGGATGTATGCCACTGTTACAGAAGAGAGCAGAGTGAGAACATGAGGATCAGGTATTTCTATATATCATTTAGATAAAACTCACCGTCTGTAGTATTCCATCCAATGGGGATCCAATCGCGATTGACTCGCAGCGGCCGCCTGTGCGTTCTTAATCTCCTCCAATTCTCTGCAATTAGTCGAAGTTGCAAACATGAGAAAAATGTTCAAGTTCATAAGGTGCGAAAGGAGAAATGGATTTCTTTTGTCGAGGAATTGGTTACGGGCAGGCAAATAAATAAGTAGCGAGTTAATTAATAAACTAAAGCGTGCGCATAATTAAAGCAAATGTTGTTGGTTAGTTGGCAAAGAGGATAACGGATATCAGTATGAGGTTTGGGTATGTGTGTGTGTGCTGAGATGAGGATTTGGCAGGCTTTGTACTAGGTACTGTACCTCTCTCTGCTATAAATTGGGCCCATTGTATGATGATAAGGCACCATCTGCTCAACAGGACTGAAATCGAAATGGAAATGATTACAATACAAACAAGATAATCAACGATATAACTACAACAATCACTACAAATCAAAGATATATATATATATATATTTATAGGCTCGAACAACAGAGATAGATTTGTAGAGTAGATCGCTCACCTGAAGGCGACATGTGGACGCGCGTATTCCGACAGCTGACGCAGTGCAGGCGTATCCGCATATGGAGGCTTCAGCTCCGCCTTCATCTTTGCTTGCTGTGCCGCTTGTTGGGCGGCAGCTGCCTGCTGTTGTTGTTGCTGCTGCTGCTGCTGTTGTTGCTGCTGATGACAGAGACAGAGACAGAGCAAGTATTGCTTGATTAAATCGAAAAGTTTAATAATAGAAAGTTCCTCTGCTCACCTGGCGTCGTTCACGCTCCTTTTCGGCCAACTTGCGATCACGTTCCTCGCGCTTGCGTGCCAGCTTGGAGTCCGTAACGGGCTTAAAGATCAGATCCGTACGCGTGCACGAGTTGTAATCACCGCGATCGATGTGACGCACAAATCTGCAAAGGAATCCCAATTGAAATTCGATTAAAACTCGTTCTTTTTCATTGCTCTTTAGCATTGTGGCTTACATGGCCGACTGCGAGCGATGGCATTCGGTATCGTCGGGCTTTGCCTCGGGGCTGGGACCGCGTGGTATGTTGTGTGTGGGGCTGGGTATCTCTGGCTCCGGATCCGGCTCAATGTCAATGGGCACTACAATATATACAAATGATCAATTAGCAAATGGTAACTAATACTCCTCCTCTCTTTGCTTAACACTCACGTGGCTCTGTCGGATGATGCCCGCTGCCCAGACCCGCGGAGTTGGCTGAGTGTGCGTGCGCACGCAGTGCATCCATGTGGGAGGTTGGCTTCAAACCATGAGGCTGTCCATCTTGTGGCGCAAACGGTGAGGGATGCGGCGGCGGCGGATAACCAGGTATGTG
This sequence comes from Drosophila macrospina, assembly GCA_035042075.1. Lineage (NCBI taxonomy): Eukaryota > Metazoa > Arthropoda > Insecta > Diptera > Drosophilidae > Drosophila > Drosophila macrospina. Next base: position 3,726,579 of record JAWNLW010000454.1, on the reverse strand, counting down.
CGAGCCTGGATATGCACCAGGCGGTAGCCCAGTGGGCGTGCCCGGCCCACCCATGCCGACACCCACGCCTCCAGGCCCCTGTGGCGTCTTTGGCGTCGGTGGCTTGTTCTGTGGCGGGCCTCCTTGCTGCTGTTGTTGCTGCTGCTGCTGCTGCGCTTGTTGTTGCTGCTGCGATGCTTTCTGTTGCTGTTGTTGTTGATGTTGCTGCTGCTGTTGTTGTTGTTGTTGCTGCTGCTGCTGTTGTTGCTGCTGATGCTGTTGTTGTTGCTGTTGAGCAGCTGCCGCCGCCGCTGCTGCAACCGCCGCATGTTGCTTCTCGGCTGCCACAGCTGCCGCGGCCGCAGCATTCTGCTCATCCTGTCGCGCTTGCGGCGGCGGACCGGGCAGACCAGCGTGATGAGCGGCCATCACAGCAGCCGGATCGAGGGGACCGGCTGGTGGAGGTGGCTTCATGTAGGCGGGGAAGCTGGGACCATAGGGCGTATAGCCATAAGGAGAGTTGAAGGGGTTGTGGTGATGTGGCGAGTAGAAGACCGAGGGATGCAGCAACGGATGCGGATATGGTGACTGGCCAGGATGCACGCCAATCTGTGGAATACCTCCGCCCGGTGCAATCAGTGGCAATGGCAGGGGCATCTGTGGATGACGTATAACCGGCGGCGAGGCACCAGGCCGCAGATGAGGCGGCGGCGAGGTACCCAATCCACGCTGCCCCGGCTGCGGAGCGTACATCTTGCTCAGCGGACTCGCCATCAATCCGGAGGCACTCGACACTGGCGGCGGCGTCATGTGCGGCGACTGCTGACGCAGCAGCGCATGTCGATCCCGCTCGGCAACCGCCGCCGCAGCAGCGGACAAGGCTGTCGATGAGGGATGATGACTCAGCGGGGACTGCGGCACAGGATGCAGCGGACTCTGTCGGCTCAGGCTGCCTACGCTGGAGGCTGGCGACGCGGCCCGATGTGCAGCTGCAGCGGCCGCAGCAGCAGCAGCTGCTGAGTTGTTCGGCGTGCTGCTATTGCTGCCACCAGGGCCAGATGGAGCGGCACCACTCGAGAGTTGCACGCTGGGACTGGCGCGACTAAAGGCGGACGATGGCACCGTACTGGGCGTGGTGGTCAGCGCCATGCTTGTCGAGATCGCCGACGAATGCGGCGTCGATGGCCCTGAGGAGGCGTGTGGATGTGACAGATGGCTGGGCGGTGTGCGACGACTTAACGCTGACTCCGGCAAGCCACCCAGTCCTCCAGGACCCGCCAGCAGCGCAATGGGGCCACCGCCATGGCTCAGGCCCGCAATCGAATGCGACAGCAGATGATGGCCGGGATGCGCCAGCGCTGCGTGTGCCGGATGACCTGGCGGTAAATGCGCCAGATGCGGATGTATGGGCATTGGATGGCCAATGAGTCCAGACGGATGCGCCAGGCCGGGCAACGGCGACGTGCGATGCGCATGCGGTGACTGATGCGGCATTGGTCCTGGTCCCTGTCCTGGTCCGGAGTTCATTCCGCTATTACCTCCCGACGGTGCCGTCGACGTGTGCGAAGATGGTGGCTCCCGCGATGTTGGAGGCTCGTGAAGGCTACGCGGCGGCTGCTGTTGCTGCGCCGGCGATGGTGTGCGCACTGTGCCCGCTGGACCAGGTCCCGGTTGCTGCTGCTGGGCATGGGAAGGCGCCAACGGATGGCCATGGCTGTGTGGCGGCGGCGGACCCGGCGCCTGCAGCGACATCGGCATGGGCGCATGCGGATGCATTGATGGCGGCAGATCCGGGTGCGGTCGGTGCAGCGCTTGCAGCGATTGCAGATGTGGATGCTGATGCGGGTGCATGTGCGGATGCATCACGTGCGAGGGCGCCATGGTTGACAGCGTGGGCGCGCCCAAAGAGACGGCAACTGGCAGCGAGGAGGCGATGGATATTTGTGAATGTGGACCACCTGGGCCAGGTGGCATTCCATGCTGTAAGCTCGGCGGTCCTTGGCCCTGCATTGAGCTGCCCACTGGCTGATGCAGCGACGTGGGCGGCTGTGGACCCGGACCAGAGCCGGCACCAGAGTTTGGCGGCGGCCCGTGTCCATGTGGGGAGATGAGATTTTGTGGATGCATGCCGGGGGGAAGGCCGCCGCCCGCTGGCGAAGGCATGTGCGGCGAGGGATGTGGCGACTGGAATTGCTGCGGCTGCGAAGATGGCGGCTGTGAGTTGCTGTTGCTATTGCTCCCTTGGCTATCCTGGCCAGGCGTCGAGCGTGCCGACGCATCAATGGGACTCTCCGGCGGTGGACCATATGGCGAGGCTTTTATCAAATTCTCGCCGCCAGCAGCGGAAACGGGCGGCATCGGATACTTGAGATCCTGTGGTTGTGGTGGTCCATACTTGGCGGCCAGCGGATCTCCATACTTGAGCATGAGGCCGGCTGGCTCAAAGGGTCGTCCCAGTGGCGGTGTCTGCACATCGTGCTGATAGTGCGGCTTGGGCATGGCAATCGTTGGCGGCGGCGTGGCACCCGGCGGCTGCTGATCCAGCGGCGGACCAGGCTGACCTGGCGGCACATACTTGTGCGGTCCTTGTCCATCCAACTGCGAGCCAATGCTGTGCGACAGATGGGCAAAGCCAGGCTTGACATCGGGTATCTTCAGTGCCTCCTGGTAACCAGGCTTGGGCGGCGCCAGCTCCACCGGATACTTGCCCTGCTGCTCGATCATGTACTTCATGTCGTACTTGCCCACGGCCGCCGCGGCCGCTGCCTGCATCTCCTGGCTGTACTTCAGTGCGTCCAGCGGCGGCGGCACTGGATACTTCAGCTCCTGTGGCGCAAACTTGCTGCTGGGCTCGAACTTGACGGCGGCCTCGTTGTACTTCAATTCCATATCGCCAGGATACTTCTGAGGCGGCGCAATTGGACCTGCGCTGCCTGGATCGCTGTGCAGCTGTGGCGGCGGTTGTGGGGGCGCCTGACCAGGTGGACCATACTTCAGTTGACCCTCGATTAAGTAGCTTGCGGGCGCTTGCGGTGTCGGCCCATGTTGCAGATGCTGCAGGTGCAACGGCTCAGGGACCATTCCATCGGCTGAGCTGTGATGCAGTCCAACCATTTGGGAATTGGGTGGCGGCCCTGAATTTGTGGGCGGCAAACCGCTGGCATTGATCTTATGATCCTCGTTTTTGATTTCAATTTTAACCTTGAGATCCTGGGGCTCGTTGCTGTTTTGATTGCATGTGGCATCCATGGAGTCCTCCATGGGTTCCTTCTTAATGTAGACGGGCTCCTGCAGTGGCCCCGAGGCAGCTGACACAGGCGGCACAATCGGCAGTTGTTGCTGCTGCTGCTGCTGTTGTTGTTGCTGCTGTTGCAGTTGTTGTTGCTGCTGCTGCTGTTGTTGTTGCTGCTGTTGTTGCTGCTGCTGCTGTTGCTGGGGTGACACCTCCTGCTTAATGCTGGCCAACTTCTTGAGCAGCTCGGGATCACGTGTTGCCGCCTCGTTCTCACATATGTCCATCTTCTCAATGGTCTCCTTGCGATCACGATCGACAGATGCATTGAGCGCCTCCACCGTCGCAATTGTCGGCACTTTCATAGCGATTGGCGCAACTGGTGCAACTGTGGGTGGCGCCTCCAATGAACTGGACTCCTTTATTAGACCATCCACATGGGTGGGCTTCAGGCTGAGCGGTTGAATGCTGCTCGGTGCCTGAATGTTGGTCTCCTCGTCCATATTCTTGATGGTGTCTTTGCTGTCTTCCGCGCAGGATGTTTCTGTTTTGATAGACTTTTCGTTAAGCTCCGCTTTGGTGTCCAAATCTCCGGACAACGTGACAGCATTCTCCTCCTTGCAGTTGATCTCCTTGCTGTCCTTGATGGACTGCTGCTCCGCCGTGCGTCCATCCGTATCCGTTGTATTGGATTCGCCGTCATCCATCACGGAGTCGGGGCGGCTGTCGGAGTTCATGCTCTCGACGGGGCTATCCGGGCGCTTGCGCTGTTTCTCCTTGATGTTATCCTCGTTGCTGTTGTTGGTCTGCTCACTGCTGCTGTTCGTCTCTGTCTCCGTGCGCTTCTTCTTGTTCGGCGTATCCTGTTTGCCGCCCTTGCGCTTGTTACTCGATCCCTCGGCCACGCCCTTGGTTGGCGTCTTGGGACTGTCGCCAGTTGCTGCAGCAGCAGCAGCAGCAGCATCCGGTGTTTCGGAGCCTCGCTTGGGCCGCTTGCCGTTGGCCACCGAGTTGTTGGCATTGCTCGCTGACGCTGAGGATTGATCCTTGGAGGAGCTGTTGGCAGAGGCGTTCACGGAGGCAGCAGCAGCAGCGGAGCCTCCACCGCCACCGGCTGCATTGGCGCTGCTGCTGCTGTTGTTATTGTTATTCTGTTGTTTATTTCTCGTCCTCATCCTAGAGGGTGATTCATCCCTTTTGTTGGTCAGACTCGAATCACTGTCACACTCGCTGGCGTCGTCCTCGGTTAGAGAACTGTTCTCCTCCTTGGAGACAGCGGGCGATGAGCGACTCGCCGTCTCTGCAGCCGACGCCGCCGCCGTCGCCGTCGTCGCAGCTTGTGGTTCCGGGGTGTCCTCCTTTTTGGGAGGTGTATTGTTGGCGCGCGTAACACGATTGCGACGCAAGGCGCTCTGTCTGCGTCGCCGATGCGGGCGATTATTGTTAGCGCCGGGCGTCTTCTTCCACAGATAGTAGAATTCGACCAGCTCCGGTGTGTCCTTGTGCGGCAACAGGTCCTTATGGATCCTGAAGAAATTTTTGCCAAACTGGCGAAGACCCTTGATGAACTTTTTGGTTTCGTCCTCGGTCCACTTTTTATCAATGCCCTTCGAAACGGGGCACTTTACGAGCGCTTGTAGAGCTTTGCCTGGATCGTAGCCAGAATCGTGTAGCTAACAGAGAAGACACCAAAAGTTAGACAAAGACAGACAGAGAGAGAGATAGAGAGAGAGAGAGAGAGAGAGAGAGAGAGTGTGTGTGTGTGCTTACCACGTCAAGTGCGTTAATTGTTGTGTCGTCGCGACTGGCAGCCAAACAACCGTCTTCTAGTCCGCCATCACACATTCCTTGAAATGCAGCCATGGAGCGTGCCGCACGCAGAAACATTAACAAGTCGCCATCGGCCACAACGCCTGGACTCCATCTTGTTTCCTCTAGTTCACGTTCATCGGTTTCCTTGTCAACGGGGAAGCTTGAGATTGGATTATAATCGGGCAGTTTTGCCTTCAGTCACAGGACAAGACAAGACAGAAGAAGTTGCGGTATTAGTTGATAAAAAAAACACGCACGCCAAAAAAAAAAATAAAAAAAAAAACAAAGACAACGACAACAACATCGCAGCAACTCTTTTAGATTAGTTACGTCACACACTCACCACTCACACACTCACGCACACACACTTCGACTTAAGGTACATATACTCTAGGTACTCACACACACACACACACACACACAAACATATGCAAGCCATACAACATTAGAAATACTCGTATGCAAGTGTAGCTTGTCTGTCTGTCGCGACGTCACACACACACAACTTAAGAACTAATGCATGAAATGTATGAGCAATGTATTAATGTGAGGTGTATGTGTATGTGTGTGTGTGTGTGTGTGTGTGTGTGTGTTTTCTTTCTTTGGATAGGAAAGGGAAGCGGATAATAGCCTGTTTGTGTGGAGCTTTGGTCATGTCAACGATTTGACCGCAAGCCCTACAAATTGGCCAAGGATCTATTTCAGGTTAGGATTAGGCGGCAACGGGTTGACTTTTGGCAGGAGTCAGTTATGATTTGTATGCTCTACGCATTAGTTAAACAAATGATGAGAGGCCAATTGTTGTATACAATAAGTGTTATTATTATGTACAAAACGTTTATATATTTATTTATATACAATTGTTAGTTATTTGTTAATTTGATTAACAAACTACAAATCAAAGTTCACAAAAAGTTGCCCCAGTGATTGAGAAGAGCTTGTAAACACAATTGTTGCAACAGTCAATCAATCAATCAATCAATCAGAGTTAAATTGAAGATGATTGACTTAACAAAATAAGCAGTTTTATGCTTAATAATTTAAAGTTACTGGAGCAACTTTAAATGAAACATTTAGAAAGACAGTTGTCACTTTTAGCAATTATTTAAGTTGATATACAAACAACGAACGTAAGTTGACAACTTATTATTAAACATTTAAAAGGCCTCAATTGAGGTGAAGTAAATGTGACACTGGAGGTGATTAGGATTGGGGGTAAGGTAAAGTGGGAGTTTGGGATTACAATTAGAATTTGCAACATTACGATTACAATACAAAAGAAAAAATACGTTTTTTTTTTTTGCATTTTTTGATTTTGTTACCGTGAGCTGAATTTCTGAATTGTGAGAGTTATGTACGTACATAGACATCGTTTACCTGGTGGCCGGGACCCACTCGTATTTCTCCTTGAGTGGAGGCCGCCATCACCCTTTAAAAACACGCTTCCGGTCCAGTGTTAAGCCTTTTTATGCCCGCTATCATATGAAATTTCAACTGCAAGAATACGAAAAACAACAACAACAAATTGGTCGATCAACATACACATTCGATATGATATTAAACGAAGCACAAGATAACTAAATACAATAATAATAGTAATAATAATAATAATGTTAATAATAATAAAAATAATAAGAGCTATAATAAGACTACGAATAATACATTTCAATAAAAGCGTTGAAGTTGATATTATAACATGCGCAAAAAGCAACAAAAAATAATAAATAATCCATAAAAATATAATGTCATGTAATGTGTAGACAAGGGATGAGCATAAATCTGTGTGGCATGAGAGGCAAGATGACGCACTGGCTGACTGGGGTTACAACCCGGCCACTTAATCGTTAACATACAGACGAGCAAGATATATACATATGTTAAAATGCGCTTGCCAGGCAGAGAGCGAGGGGGGAACAGATTCAGTTTGTGTTTTCTTCTTTTTTTGGTTGTTGTTTTTGTCTTTTTGTTTTTCTCGACTTGGCTCTCAAGTGTGCGTGCAGCTGTAAACAGATTTTCCGCTCAAGTAACTCGACGGGGCGAGGAAACTCTGATCCACAGACGGACAATGCAAGCGGGGGAATTATCATTGAATTTGCTTACGAATCAATATCAGTGGCAATACAATGACAACCTCACACACACACCCAGACACACATTAATACGCACTCTCGCACACACTCAATCGAATGCCGGCGGTTGCGGTTGTGCGGCAACGGCACACAAATTATGGCAATTAAAATCAATTAATTAAATGCAGCAGCAGCGATGCCAGGGCAAATAAAAAGAATTGCGATTCGACTCGACGCAACTCGACTCGGCTCGCCTCGCATCGGCTTTTGCCCAAAGCAAAAAAAAAAAAAATAAATAAATAAAAAAAACCAGAGGGAAAATATTGTCGACAGATTTACACTCAATAAGGCACGACACGCCGCCTAAATGACTGACGATGACGACGACGGCGACGACGACGAGGCGTCGGGGGTCCCGGCGGACGCATGGACAAACGGACCATGGCCACGAATGCCTCTATACGGACTGCTTGCGCTGCACAGTGGTTAACAAACCATGCAAATGCAATTCAAGATGCAAATGCAGAAATAGTTTAAACTTAAGTTTAATAAACATTTAGAGAGCAACAAATTGTAGTAAAGTGAATATTATTTTGCCTTGATATTACAGTTTTACAGCGAAATGTAAACTTCTAACATAAAGCTGCACTGTTAACATACTCATGTTATTTTACAGCAAACAGTTTAACATTTTCAACAGTAAAAAATTGATTTTTATACAAGTTTCCAATTTTTGTTTAACTTTTAGGTAATACTCTATTGATTTCCAAGGTTTCTAGGAGTATTCGACTAGACTAAATGTATTGAACACTGTTTTCTCTCTGTACTCGCTACTGTTCATCCCTTTTGCTCCTTTGCAATACAAGATATGGATCAATAAAACATATATTTACATATTTTAGACTAAGAGATGCCCTGTAAAGCAGTTCTCTGCTGTACGCTCCCCTATTCATATCTTTTCTCATATAGATATTGATTAAGGAATAAACACATATATTTCTATAGGAATTTCCCCTTTTCTCCCTAACTTTTAGCTAATGCCTTACTATTTAATAGTCCTAGCTAAATGAACGACTTTTGTTTATAGCCATAATTAAAAAATTGACTTTTGCCCACTGTGCAACGGTCGACTGCGTTGGGGCCCAACACTTATCAGCAACATCAGTGGCAACACCGAGTTAGTTGGCCTGGTTGGTTGGCCAACTGGCGGACTAGCTGGCTGGTTGGCTGCCTTGTTGGTTGGCTGCCAGACTGAACTGCTGCTTGGCCTGCTTGGTTAGCAACTTTTTTCAGTTTTTTTCTGTTTTTTTTTTTTATGGGGGAAGTCGTGAGTGGAAAAATTTCATATAAACAGAAGGTGAGCTCCGACCTCTCTTTCTGGTCGTAGGGCCCAAGTGGCTGCTGCTGCTGCTGCTGTTATTGTTGTTGTTGTGGTTGTTTTGTTGTAGCTGTTGTTGCTGCTGGCGCTTTGGGGAAAATTGTGTAATAACTGCGAGCAATGTGCTAAGCTGTGTGTGCATCCCTTCTCTTTCTCTCTCTCTCTGTCTCTCTTTCACTCTCTCTTCCTGACTCTCAACGACCCTTCGCGGTCTGGGCGAGTGCTGTTGCTGCTGCTGCCGTTGCTGTAGCTGTAGCTGCTGCTGCTTCTGCGGTGGCTGTTATAAAACAAATGTACTACAAAAAGCGCCGTTGTAACGCACAAAAGCCATAAAATCTAAAAAGGCAAAATGAAAGGCTCGAAAATGTTTGCCACCACCGAAAAAGTGATGGCACTGCCGCCTTCGGGATACAGTCCTGCTTCCCTTTTCTCTGCCCTCTTCCCCTCCCCACCCTCGTCAATCTGTGTATTTATGTGCAATGGTGTGTGTGTGTGTGTGTGTGTATTAATAGCCGTATCATAATGCCCTGTGCTGAGGTTGCGGCACACAGCAACAACAATGGGCAAGCACAGCGGCTGCAACAACAGTTCACAGTAAAAGACCACAAATTATGGCAGCAGCAGATGATGGGGCGTTGGTTGCTGTTGCTGTTGCTGTTCCTGTTACAGTTGTTGTTGCTGCTGTTGTTGTGGCTGTTGTTGCTATTGGTCTGTACATCGTTTTGGGTACGTGACTGACTGTTGGCCAGTTTTGAGTGCTTTTGCTTTTGCCTCGCCTGTGAGTCAGCAGCAGCCAAATGTGGCTGGATCGTTTGTACAAAGTCTATGTTCAGTTCTTGGTCTGGGCCTTGTTGCCTCTTAGCAGGGTTAACAAAATTTAAGGCCAATAACGCTGTCAATTTCAAACGGCGCGTTCCCTCGATTAATGTCAACACGCGCTTTATCAACTTACAAAATACACACAGCCCGAGGGAAAGAGTAAGAGATACACAGAGAGAGAGGGAGACAGATTAACAACTCAGTTGAGTTGCCTACTTTGTAATGGGAATAACTGAGGGGGAGGGGAAGCAGAAGCCAGGGCGGCCTGGTGGTGCCGCAAATTGTTTTCTAAACAGCCCATAAACATAAAAAGAAACAAAACGAGAAATGTAAATGAAAATAAAACTTAGCAAGCAAGAGGAAATCCAATAAACAATTTGTATCATGAGTAGCGGAAAATTGTGTGTACGCACGCGGCTAAACGACTACGACGACGACGACGACGACGACGATGACGACGAACACACGTTCCCTCGAGTGTGTTTGTGTCTACGTGCGTGTGTGTGTGTATGAGTATAATTTTGAAATGGAAAAGCTGTCGGTTGTCGGGTCTGTTGTGTGTGTGTGTGGTTGGTTCGTTGGGTGGCTCTGTGTTTGTGCTTGTATTTAGCTTGTTTTTCTCTCTGCAATCATCGCTTGCCAATAAGCTGACTAATTGACTGACAAATAGCCTACAACAGCAACAACAACAACGAACGTCAGCAGCAGCAGCAGCAACAACGAGAAATGCGGCGTTAATAAGAGCAGCAGACAACTTAAAATGCCTCCGACGTTGCTTCGCTTCGGCTGCTTGATGAATGCGCCACACAACTGTACATTAGGGTGGTTATTAACTGGATGTTAATAATCTACTCGGCCCAGAGCCAGAGACGAGTCAGGTCGAGGCAGCTATGGGCTGTTAAGAGTCAGGTAGAGCTCTCAACGAATATTGAATGCACTAACTGCACAAATATGTAAATGAACATGTACGTGTGCTTAATTTGTTGCAAAAAATGGCGCTATTATTATTAAGGGGCTATTATTATTAATTGCATTTGAATAAAAATCACTCTCTATTCCATCTATCAATAGTTTAAATTTTAAACATATTTCCATGTAATTTAAATTAAGAAAATATATAATAAAGTCAACTATTTCATTCGCTCAACTGATTTAATTTGTTTAACAACACAATTGAAATAGTTCTCCAACCTCTAAAATATTTAAATATTTCATATGCATATCATTAATTTATTTAGTCGTTTCACTTGATTCAAATTCAGAAATATTTCAACAAATTCCACACATTTCTTGAAAGCCCCATGAGCAAACAAATTGCATACGCATAATATCTTATACTCTCTCTTTCTAGTAAAATAGCTTCGTAATAGACTCAACGTAACTAAAGAGTAAGTAGATAAAGAGCTCAATTGCCTGGAATGTCTGCCTAACTGTGTGTGTGTGTGTGTGTGTTTGTGTGTGTTTGTGAATAAGTGTATATGTCAAGTGCGGAAACCCCATTAAATGTTTGCAGGCACCTGAAAGTGCCTCGAGGACGGTCAACGGCATATAGACACACACACACACATAAACTCACACATACACAGTGGTATATGGTATACATACATATGTATATATATATACATATATACGTCTGTTTGTTGTGAAAGCCAAATTTTCACAACAAATCAAAACAGACGTCCGAAAAGTCAAAAAACGTATGAAACAAAACAAAGCAAAAAAGGAGGACAAGTAGCAGGAGGAGGCGCTGGCGATGGTGATGGTGATGGTGATGGAAGAGGAGGCAGTTAGACAGCATTGGAGCACTCAACTGGCTGTGGCATGCGTTTAACCCCATGCTAACAAAAATAAATAACCAACAAATTTCTCTTTTCTTTGGGGGGCCACATGTAAATCAGTGTGCGAGTATGTGTGTGCGAGGGGGGGGGGGAGAGAGAGAGGGGGAACTGAAGATTTTTCGAGTGCAGGCAGCTTACAGTTGTTATGCCCATTACTCAACATCAACAAGAACATTATGCCACATTCCCTTCTTTCATAGTGGTCCCTCCTCAGCAGCAACAACACCAACAACAACAGCAACAAGAAGAAGAAACAGAACAAGAACAACATCAAAAACAACTCCCATTCGCTTCTCTCCATTCAACCGAACGATTGAGCATCTATTCAGAGACTGCTGCGGCTCTCCAAAAAGCCAAACCGAAAACCAAATAAACGACCCACGACGACTCTACTCTGACTTCGTCTCTGTCTTCCCCTCCCCGCCAACAGCAACGCATCACATCACATTTGGGGCTGCTCTTCGTCGTCGTCGTTGTCGTCGTCGTTCGTTGCCGAACCTCGTTTCGTCGATGTCGATGCCATCGTTGCCGTCGTCGAAGTCGTCTCCATTGCCATCGTCATCGTCATCGCCATCGCCATCGTCGTCGCCGTCGTTGTTGTCGTTTATACGATTTGTTGGATTTGCTGCTCATGAAGTTGTTAAACAGATTGTCGGTGTAGATACCTTCATCATTCTCTGCCTGCCTGTCTGTCTGTCTGTTTGTCTGTCTGTCGTTCTGCCTCTCACAGTTCCATCCACATTCATCGCAGAGCCAGTCAGGCAGTCATACAGCCAATTCTCTCTCCTCCTCACTTCTCTGCTATTTTGTCTCTTTCTATCTTCTTCACTGCTTACATGTGTGTGTGTGTGTGTGTGTGTAAAAGTGAGTGTGTTCGCTTGGTTGTGTGCGTGTGCTTGTGCGATTAGTTTTATGTAATTTTATCGAGTATTTTAAGGATTTTGCGGCTTATCCGCGCTTCATTTGGAAATTGTTTCGTGTTACTTATGTCGCCCCGTTTGCCCAAAACGGAAGGGCGAACTGAAGTGAAGTGAAGTGATAGGGGATAGGGATGGGTAGGGAGGGCAAGGGATGGTTATAGGAGAATGAGGGCATGTAAAAGAAGAAGACCGCTTGCCCTTTCTTAGCGCTGCTTGTTGTTGGGTCGGGTCTCTTCAAGTGTTTATGGCTCTGTCGTCATTGTTTGTTTGTATGGCAACCGAGTGTCAGAGAATTTATGTCTGGCCCATTGTCTGCATGTCTTTCAAATATTGTAAATGAGCGTTTTGCATGTGAATTTGTTGTTGTTGCTGCTGCTGTTCTCGTTATTGTTGTTGTTGTTGTTGCTGTTGTTGCTTTCGCTCTCTATATATACTAATCTTGTAATCGTATAACAGCGCACAATGCAAAAGATTTATGCGCTCATATTGTTGTTTAAGCACAATATAATACACATTATATGAATATTCGTTCATTGATTTTACACCGATTAACTTGCGCTTAATTATTTGGCTTTATTCGTATATAAATTTAATAAGCGCTTTGTGTGTTAATTATCTTATCGCTAATGGAGAAGCACGCAGCTGGAATTGTTTGATATACGAGTACGAATGTACGAACGAGACAGGTGTGTGTATGTGTGTGTGCACACACTATTTCGAGGTGTTTTTTTTATACTATAAATGATAAATGCTATAAATGAACTTTGCTTCTCTGTATGGGGGGGTCAGTTTGTTTTTTTTCGTAAGAAACAGATTTATCAGATATGGAATTAGTATTTTTAATTTAAGTATTTCCTATTATCATATCTAGTTTATTTCTAATCATTTTCTGACCGCCAATTCCTCTAAAAATCAAGCAAGTCTAGCCAAGATTATGATTTGATTATCATGTTTATAAAATTACCTAGCATACATATTGTGTGTGTATTTGTATCCTTGAGTATAGGTGTGAACACATTTCTAATCGCTGCCAATAAATCGATACTTGAGTCCAAGTGTCTCGCATTTTTTTTTCAATCAGATAAGCAGCAATTATAAATTAAAAGCCCACCAAACAGATTAATAAAACGTAAACTTTAACAGCGCCTTATAAATAAGCCAAATGACTAATAATAAAATATGAAAGCGCACGGAATCGACATCAAAGGCCGTCCCATTCACCACCAGTACCACCAGCACCACATAACCACACAACCACGCAATCCACTCACTGCTCAACCCCACAAAGCCTTAACATTTCTTTATTATCAACATCATCATTGGCACTCAAAAGGCCATCTAACATCCAACAGATAGAAAAACCACATCAATAGGCGTGGGCGACTGTTCTTTCTCTCACATTTTCATTTTCATTTTTCTTTTTTGGGCATTGAGTTTCCGCTCTCGGGGGCAATTTTCGCTATTCGGGTTCACTGTCAGGTTTTTGTTTTTATTAAATTGCATTATTAGCACGTTATTTATTAATTAAACACTTCAGCTTTTATGCCCCCTCCATAATTAGGTACTCTTTCACTCTCCGCACTCCGGCTCCTCCTACCTTTCTGTCATTCCCTCAGCGGAGCTCACCGTTCTGTGCGGGTGGCGTTGAGAGATAAGCGCAAGTTGGGGAATGGGAATGGGGCTAGTGGTTTTATGCCCCTGTGCGATAAGCTTAGGGTGGGGAGGGAGGCGCATTAAGAAATTTCCATGGAACTAACTTACAATTTCAAATACTTGGCTCGACAATGTGCGGATGTTGTGCATATACCAACTATACTATATACATATTTCGTGGAAAGCAGGAGAGAGCCAGATTAAAGTAATTCCTGGTTCTGGGGAAATACATATAATTTTGCACTCAACTTGCGTTACGGCGTAACAAGTACGTTATAATGAGAGAATAACAAATTTAAGAAAATCTACATATTGACATTCTAACTATAGATAAGATAATTCAATTTAAATTTGTTCTGTTTGCTAGGCAACTGAAGATGACTATGAGTAAGCCAAAACTACTTCTGAAATCTAGTTAAACTGTGTTAGTACCGAAAGAGCTCTTTTATTTGCTACATCTCATTTTATGGAAAGAACTCCTGATTTTAAAATCACAATAATTGATAAATATCCGCTTCCATTATTATTATTATTATTTACAATCGTTGTAGTGGAGAGCGGGAATTACTATCTATTAATATTAATAACTGTATTACTATATTATTAATTTTAATGGCTCGACAAAATACTAGCTGAAAGGCAATTGAGTTTATTGCATATACAGTAAAGTATATAGATTAATATGCATTTTTTATTGTGATTAACATGAAGTTATCGACCATTCAGCAATTAATCAGCGACAGCGAGCAAACTAATTGACAGCTTGTAGATGTTACGCTCTGACAGCTCAACGACTTGAGCACTTGAACAACACATCATGCAACAACTTTTAACAACTTCAATGTACAACAGGGTACAGGTATGATGAGAGTATGTGTATTTACTAGTAGTAGTAGTATAATATGCATCTATGTATGTGTGTTTGTGTGCAATTGAACTGGAATCACAGCTGAATGAACTTGAACTACTGACTCAGTAACTGATTTGCTTCTTTGAGCTGTATTTAAGCTAGGGTTACCAAACACATCAAAGTTCCTCTAATACTTTCTCTTCTTCTTGTGTTTATGATGAAATAAAATATTTCAAAACAACGATAAACTGTTATATATGTTTCTGTGTGCGTGTGTGTACGTGTGCTTGTGTTTGTGTGCACTTGAAGCACTTTACCTAATTAGTTTATGATGCAGAAGTGAGTCAAGTGAGCCTGGCAATTTGCTTGTCTATCACAGCGGGCAATCCCCCCATAATATATGTGTGTCTGTATAGTTCAATAGTTTTAGCCCCTGAACCGAAAAGAGGAAGGACCCTTTCCCTGCATATTGCGAGAAGATGACACATGAGCCGGCGGGCATGTATCGGGTGTGTGTGTGTTTGTGTGTATGTTAAGCAAACAAATAATTAAATATATGCCTAGTTAAACAGCTGTTTAGGAGTTTCAACTCACCATGAATCCAATGTAAATGTGTGTGTGCGAGTGTGGCGTTCGCTTGAGGTCTTCCCAGCGAGCAACTCGAAACCTCGAAACCGGGTGGCTCTGGCTGTGACTCCCACTTGGCCGGGTATCGTTGACGTTGCCGGATCCCGTTGCGTGTGTGTGAGCGAGGTTGCGATATCAACTGATGCTGGCTAGGCGTTAACTGCGACGCAATCCCTTGTTCTTGTTCTGGTTGTTGTTGTTGTTGCTGTTGACGCTGTTATTCCTGCTGCTTTCGTGATGCACAGCGACGTGTTTTTTGTGGGGAAGGGGGTTTAGGCAGCCGGAAATGTATATTTTGGTTAATTTGCACAAGCACAGCTGGAAACGAAGAGATGACGTAGGTGAGAGCCGAAATGTTGATTATGATGATGATGAAGAAGATGAGGAAGAAGAAGCTGAAGTAGCAGATTACCGAAAAAAGACGTCGCAAAATGAAACAAGTAGAGAAACAAATGCAAAAATATAAAAAAAGGCGCGAGCTACACATAACAACAAAGATTTTTTCAGCCAACGTCAGCGAAAAAGCAACAAAGCAAACCCAAAACACAAGCAGAAGCGGCAGCAGCAGCAACAGAAACAACAACAGCAGTATTTGCGGGTGGACGGACGAACGGTCTGTCGGTCGGTCGGATTGCCATTATTCAGGGGGTGGTCGCAGCAGCTGCGTTGGTGGTGGGTGACGCTTGCTTGACGTTGCTGCTGATGCTGCTGCTATTGCTACTGCTACTGATGTTTCTGTTGCTACTGCTGCTGCTGCTGCGCTTTGCGATTCCTTTTCAGCAACATTTGTTGAGCCTTTGAGTCGAGTCGTTGCCGTCTTTTGTCGCTGACGCTGTCGCCATCGTTGTTGTCGTTGTATTGTTCTACCCCAAAAAGTTCATAATAGAAATCCCCCCGCAACTCTAAGCTGGCAAGCCGCCGTTGACGACGACGGCGACGACGTCGTCTACGTCTTTACTTCTCTCCTCTGCCCGCTTTGGCTTTTTCACTTCGCTTTGTGCAAACAGTTGCAGCGCCGACGCCAACTAAAACGACGTCGTCGTTGACGGCGACGCTTTCATACGTTTTTCACTAATAAATTTTAATGATTTCTACGCTGCGCATTACGACGACGACGACGACAACGACGGCGGCGCTGACTGCGACTGCGACTCGGACGCTTCAAATGAAATTAGTGACACACTTAAATAATAATTAATTTTTGCACACTTGTTGTAGTTGTTGCTTACATTTAGAAACTTGTAAATTTTCTGTCGACGTCGTTGTTGTTGTTGGCGCTGCTGTCGTTGTGTGTGCGCGTAAAACTTGTCAGTGGCTACCAACCCAACAATACGTTTTTTAATGCTCTTCTGTTTTGTCTTCTTCTTTTTTGCATACACTTTGCGCACACACACACACGCATACGCTCGCAATACACATGCACAAGCACTTACACGCGCATACAAACATACACACACACACTCACGCACTTCGCTTGCTTGCTTTGCGTTTTTTATTGCTGCCGAGAGTTTAGAAATATTTTCGCTGTCTGCTAAACGCAATTTGTGTACACTTCCACACGCGTATTCCAGCAACAGGGGCTTCTTAATGTTTTACACTATAATTTTACTAAATTTTATTAGCACAAATGCGTGTTTTTTCAGTTCTTAGTGGTACAACAAAATTTCTCCGCGTATAGCAGAAGCCACCATTTTGCGACTCTCGATGAACAACAATCCATGCAACTCTGCGCGCTGTTGGAAGTCTGGCAGCATCAGGCATTCGATAAGCGTCGATAATAGAATGCAAACAACGTAAGTCGAGAGCAGCTACGTAAGCGAATGACGCCGAATAACAAAGTATCGATATATATGGTGTGCGGTGTTTTTGGTGCTCCCACGATTTGGGCGCTCGCCTTTTTTCAAAAGTTTCTCCTTTTTTCGCGTCTTGCTCAGTTTAAAGGAGCAATTCGAAAAAAAGAATTCTACCCGTCGGCTGGTTTTTTCAAAAAACGGCGAATGAAAAAAATATTCACAATTTAAAAAGCGCGCTAACCATATTAGTGAGACCGTTTTTCTTTGAAAATTGTCGAATAAACCATTTCGGTTAGTGGCTAACAGTGCGTTAGGGGGCTGCATATGCTACTGTAGCTTGGTGTTTTCACTAAAATCGCGGGCGATCACACTGGCCATTGATAAAAAGAGTACCGTTTTGGTACCAAAGTACCAGTGTGGCAACGTGGTCCCATTGTTTAGCGTCGTTCGCGTCTATCCGTGTTGCGCCAATTGAAAAAAAAAAACAATTACAGCGAGGTAGAGAGGGACGTCTTTGTAGGAAATCGTGTGAGAAAACTACACTTTCGATTGACAATCAACGCTTTTGCATTTACACTTGGGTCAACTGGCAAAATGACTGATTGTTCCAGCGAGGCCGTCGACCAGCCGCCAGGTAATTCAATTTTGTTTACCTTCGATGTCCCCCTCCCCCTTTATTGTCATATCAAAATCATTATGTGCCGGCAATTCAAAAATCAAATTGAATTTGAAACGCGATTATGTGTGAATTTGTTATGATTCCCATTGCGGTCGCCTTGGCAGTGTATATTCTGATTTTCTGAGACGGCCACAGGAAGGAATCCAGATATCGACAGTCCATGTCTTTCCCACACTTTGATGTTGTTGTTGTTGTTGTAGTAGCTGTTGTTGTTGTTGTTGTTGTTGTTGCCTCTGGCCTTGTTTTGTTTTGCTTTTCGCTCGTCCGTTACATTAAAAATAATATTTGTTCACGGTCAAGTTTAAGCCAATTTTCAATATACATATATAAGAACCTCATGCGGCAACTGGACTTACAGCTGCCAGTCTGTGCATGTCCGGGTTGGCTTGTTAGGCAAGAGGGGAGGTGGGCCGTGACTGTCCAACTAAGTCACAAGGCCTTAACAATTTCTATACGCTTATCAGACACCCCCTTGGGGAGCTTATCAATTTGGCCAAAAACACAGCACAGCCAGCACTGCAAACACTTCATCAACATGTTAACAGAAAAAGATAAACTTTGTTTTTATTGACGAATATTGAATACTCTCTCAATTAAAATGCAATTATATCTGCAATTTTAAAATTTATAAAGAAAATTACAAGAAAATAATAAATTTGTATTTGATTTATATAATATTACCTATATAATAATAAAAAATACATTTACTTTGATTAGTTTCTGATATAATTTTTATTCAGAAGTAAATGAAGATACTTTATACTATACTTTATACTATAGAGTATATGCAATTAAATATTATAGTATAATTTCAGTTTTTATAAGTTTAACTGCTTTCATCATATATCAACAGAACTTTATGAGGCGTTTTTTTTCCAAATATATTTTATGGCTTAAAACGTCGCCTCAGATTAGTTTACATTTCCATTTCTATTCGTAGTTCTATTAATATTTCCATTATTTATGGCAATAATGAATTGCCAGGTACTAAACTAAAGGAACAACAAAAAAAGAACTGTGTTGCAATAATCAATTTAACAATTTGTCATCGTCGTGAGACATGAAAATCGTTGTAGATTATACTTCAGACATGTGAGCATGTATGTATGTATGTTTGTTTGTATGTGTGTGTGTTTTAGGCTAGTTAACAATCTGATCAAGCCAATTATCGCCTCCATTTGACACCTGAGACGACTGTTCAGTCTCTAGGGGCAGGCGCCGTTGAGGTTTTTTAATTAAATTGCACAATGCGACGCTGTCAACAAATGTTTTATTGTTGCTCAACACACACCCATGTGTGTGTGTGTG
Source organism: Drosophila macrospina (assembly GCA_035042075.1). Classification (NCBI taxonomy): domain Eukaryota; kingdom Metazoa; phylum Arthropoda; class Insecta; order Diptera; family Drosophilidae; genus Drosophila; species Drosophila macrospina. Next base: position 3,707,622 of record JAWNLW010000454.1, on the reverse strand, counting down.
TGTGTGTGTGTGTGTGTGCATATATCTACATACATATACACATATTTGCATACTTGTTTGCTATTAATAGTTGCACATTTTTATTGTTGCTGCTGCTGCTGCTTCTGCTGCAGCTGCATTTGGCCCCGTTACATTGCTTGCCTCTAGAGATACCCCCCGCTCTGTCCCTCCTCTGGCCGCCCCTTTCATCGCCCTTTGTAGATGCATCATATATAAGTGGCATCTGTTTCCGAGAGTGTTTGATTGACAGATGTCCCGCAACACCTCGACAATTGTTTTGATTCCAAACATTTGCATTTTGTGGACTTCTGTGGGCCGATCAGGCACCCACTGTGGGGTGCCTCCATTTGGGGCACGTATTATGTGTGCTCGCTTTATGCAACCAATGTCTAAATGACATCACAACATGCCGAAAAACGAAGGAGAAATGTAGAACACACAGGCATTTCACCATAAGAGTGAGCAAAGGTACAGTAAAAACTCGATAGGTATGAAAAAATGAGTTAAGAATAGTAAAATAAGTAAATCCGATGTTATGATTAGCTTTTAGAATTAAAATGAATGTTTTTCCTATGAAAATAGTAGAAAAAATTAAATTACTGTTAAGCGACAACCCTAGAAACAACTATATGCAAGGAACTGATCATGTGATAATGTATAACCCAAATAATTATAAAATTCTGTGAATCAAATATAATAATTATATAAAAAGCAAGAAATTGCTTAATTTTCCAGCGGGTGACAACCCTAACACAAATAATATACTACAAACTAATCTACAATTATGATTTACAGAAGGAAATGCCATAAATATGGAATTTTCGTATTATTACTGTTAGGTGACAACCCTATTATATTCAAAATATGACAATAATAAATATAGTTTGCTTAGGACATTCAAGATTAGTTGCAGATGCCTAAGAAAATATATTTTATAATGAATATATCTTGCTTTGTGCTGGGTGACAACCCTGCAGATGTACCATCGTCTAGCGTACAATTTAAATTTAATTATGGCAAATTCTTATTAAATGTTGTACAATTCATTCAATTCGTGCACAATTGTTGCTGTTTATTTATTGTTGCTGCAATATTGAAATAAGTCTGAGCAATCAAATTAAATACGTGTCCAACTGCTACCCTGTCGCATTGTTACCGAATACTATTGCTCTATCTCTATCTCTATCGCTCTTCCTCTCTCTGTCTCTCTGTGTGTGAGTTTCTCGGTACAATGAAATAAAATATGAGATGAACAACATGTGATTGTCCAGAGCACAGCATGCGTCAGACTGACGAATGACAGCGGAGCGTAACGAGCTGTCGCAAAAAGCAGGCTTCACTGTAGTTACTTAGATTTCTTTTGCAATGATAGATATTAATTAATATGTATAACATAACAAAACAATTGAAATTCGTATAAGCGGGCAATGCCAATCAATTGATCAAGCACAAAAAGAGAAAGACCGAGTGAGAGTGAGAGAGAGTGGGAGAAAGAGAGAGAGTCACACAGTTTTTGGGCCTCGTCTCGCTTCTTTGACTCTTTCTGGGCTCCCAATTATGATTCGATCAGCGCTGATTGTCAATGTCACATAGAGCGTGACTTTCCATAGATTTTTCCTTTTTATAAATAACAGAAAAAGAAAAAGCAAAAACAAAAATGAAAAGAAAATAATAAATTCTCCCCTGGGCGACACTTGAGCTTCGCTTGTGCAAACTTAATGCGCAATCCACAGCAAGAGGCAGGTTAAAAGGGGGCAAAGCGAGCGGGCGGATGGCCGTTTATATATATATATATATTATTATATATATATAACTTCCATTGTTACAACGTTGTTGCCTGTTCTATGTTGAGTCAAGTCGCGTTTAAGCAGATTTAGCTGGATTACAATAAATTCTTTGCATACACAACAAATTTCAGTGCCTGAAATTCACTTCAATTTTACATTAGGCAGCAAAAAAATGAAAAATAATAAAGAACAAGTAAAATAAAATACAATATAATGTAATGAAATTGTTGCTGATGTGTTTCCCCACTCGACTGACTGTCGCAATGCGAGTTATTTTTTCCCAGTAAACTGTACAAATAAAACAGAAAGAATAATTAAACTCACATTAAGCGCATATAAATCTCAATAATAACAATTATTATGCACCATGTACAACAATCATGACGTCTTTGCTGAGCGGGCGAACAGCCAAAAGAATTGTTTGCGCAGACATTCTTCATTCCACAGTAGCAGCAGCGACATATATAAATAAATATATAAATATTTATTTGTATTTGTACAAAAACTAAAGCAAATTTCATATGAATAAACATAGATTCTTGTGTTTATGCCAAGCGATTTCATGAACAATAAAATTAGAAACTAACTAGAGAAATTGCGTTTTATAGTTTATTAAATTTACTTTCTCTGTATTAGTTATATTTGTTTAAGCTTATTAATCTTTAATCTAGAGAAATGGTACTTTTTAGTTTATTAAATATATATTCTTTGCTTTAGTTATAGTTGTTTAATCTTCACTCTAGATAGATTGCACTTTTCAGCTTATTAAATATATATTCTCTGCATTAGTTTTATTTGTTTAAGCTTAATAATCTTTAATCTATATAAATTTACACTTTTTAGTTTATTAAATATGTATTCTTTGCTTTAGTTATAGTTGTTAAATCTTATCCTAAACTTTAATCTGAAGAAAGTTCACTTTTCAGTTAATTAAATATGTATTCTGTGCTTTAATCCCAAACTTTAATCTAGAGAAAATTCACATTTTTAGTTTATTTTACATATATTCTTTGTTTTAGTTATATTTGTTTTATCTTAATCCCAATCTTTAAGCTCGTTTTTTAGTTTTTAATTAATATAACTATAATTTATTCTAATCTATGCATTCGTAAAATGTTTATAACATAAACTCTTCTCAAAATATGCTGCTTTATAATAATGAATTTAATATTATTATTATAAATATAATTATTTAATTTATTTAATCTAAAAGTTTTAGCTATTATCATTCTTTTCAATTGTTTTCTTATTTATATATACACTTTTATTTTATATGATTTATTTATTTAACTTTTAACTCAAAATAATCTTAAATAAAATGCTATTTTGATTTCATAATTCCCCACTATTTTGTTGTAAAAAAAAAAACAAACTACATGGAATTTTAACGCTTAAACTATTCACGGAAAAACTCTTAAAATAAACGTAAACTTTTAATATATTAGACAGCATTTAATTACAATTATAAACTGCTATTTAGCAATTAAAAATTGTGCTCTCACTGTAGTTGGCAAGCTTTAAGCACTTTGAGCTCATAAACTGTTTGAAAATCTCTCGCATTCATTTAGATCTTAGTTTCATTTAACTTACATTAGTTTCACTGACACTTTCATTGCATAAACTATTTGTTTGTGCAACTGTAGAAATATTTCAACATGTAGCAACAAGAACTTTCCCCCATTTGTTATTGGTCATCCGCCTGCCTATTGCCAACACCGAAACTTATATTTATAGCCAGGTTGTGTTTCTTTTTTTTTTGTTTGCCTTGAATTTGGCGTCTGCTGAGTGATCATTGCTTGCCTTAGTCACAAGTATTTATGGAATGGAAATCAATGAACTTGTGATTGTGGCGCCAAATTCTTAATTCAATTTCATAACAAAGTAACGAAATTTGCTAATTGAATTGCTCAACACGCCGTTTTATTGCAGTGTATTAGTTGCATGCCAACATTTAGCGGCTTGTAAATAAGTTTGCTAATTTCGTTGAGTGTATTTATAGCACTGGCAGTCACAGCTTCCTAGTAGTTGCAGATCATCTAGAGATTCCATTGAGGGAAGGCAGCTCGCTTATTCGCATGTTCCTCTCAATTGAAAAGGCCAACAATTTTATTTATAATTCATTTTTTTTAGACTCTTTTCATTGTATTTTGCTTTTGTATTTTATTATGAATTGAATTCCCTCCGTTTTAATCAACGACAAATCACAAGTTGAGCGCCGTGCGCTGTGTGCACGCTCCGTTCCCAATTGACCCAATTTTAATGCAATTTAAGCCCCCAAGCAACCTGAGCAATCTGGCTAACAGTCGCCGGCCATGTTGGCCTTGGCGGCCAAGTAAACGAATTGGAGTCCAAGTGCCAAACGGAAGATTCCCTCCCCCCCTCGCAGTGGACGCGTTTAATTACGCGCTTACACGCAATTTCCGCAACGTAATCATCATCATCATCATCATCCGCCTCATCATCATCATCATCAGCTTTGCCGTCTTCGTCTTTATTATTGTGGAAGTTTACTTAATTGCCAACCGCAGCGGCAACTGTTTGCTCCACAGTTCCTTCTGTTTGTTTGTCTATTTATCTATTGGGCTCAACACGGTACATGTGTGTGCTTGTGATATGTCTGGCGGTGGGGGAGGAGGAGGGGCACAATGAATACTCGTTATACACTTTTGGCGGCTTACCTGCCATTGATTTGGCCACTAATGCCAATTGATTATGTTTACAATTGGCAAATATGTAAATTACAAAGTCGCCACATGCCACGAAGGCGCCACCACGCGTTTGTTTGTGCGCATATGGATCACACTAGTCAACAAAATTGAGTGTCAGCTCATTGGAGAAGAAAGAATCTAACCATAAGAAAGAATTTAACATATTGTAAATGAAATATAAATAAATAAACATCTGTTGTTCTGAAATTGAATTAATTGATTTATTTATTTATTTCAATTATAAACTTAACTATTGCATAAACTGTTTAAGAGAAAAGATTTTAATTTGTATTAAATCATTTATATATTTATATTTATTTGAATTACAAACTTAACTATTTCATAAACTATTTATAGAAAAAGTGCATAAAATGAATTAATTCATGAATTTATTTGCTTAAATTACAAACTTAGCTATTGCATAAACTGTTTAAGAAAAAAGATTTTAAATTGAATTAACTAATTTATGTATTTATTTATTTCAATTACAAAGTTAACTATTTCATTAACTGTTTATAAGAAAAGCGTTTAAATTTATTTTATTAATCAATTTATTTATTTAAATTATAAGCTTAACTATTGCATAAACTGTTTATGGGAAAAGCGTTGAAATTTAATTAATTAATTTATTTATTTAATAATATAATTATTATAGGAAAAGCGCTTAAAATGATTTTTTATTTTTTTGAATTAGAAACTTAACTATTTCATAAACTGTTTGTAAGAAAAGCGTTTAAATTTAATTGATTAATCAATTTATTTATTTAAATTATAGGCTAAGCTATTGCTTAAACTGTTTATTAAATTCATTAATTAATTTAAATTATAAGCTTAACTATTTCATAAATTATTAATAGGCAAAGCACTTAAATTGATTTAATTAAATTATTTATTTATTTCAATTACAAATTGAACTATCGCAAATTTAATTATTGCTTGTTTATTCGAAAAGCTGTTAAATTTGATTGAAATATTTATTTATTCACTTATTTTATTATTTTATTTTATTTATTTATTTACTCAAATTTATTATTAGAGTCTTAAATAATATTATACAAATAGCTTTTCTACATTTGAGAGAAGTTGCTTGGGAACTGCAGTTCCTTCATCACGAGTTGTTCATCTCTTAGAGCCAATCTCAACTCGCGTAACTCTCTAGCCCCTGTTGCTTAGTGTAATTGAGGAACTAGTGTAACTGACTTGCTCTCAGAGCATTCTTTCTTTCTACTCCAACAAATCAATCCTCACCATGTTACTTAGTGTAATTACCTGTTGAGTGAATCAGAGATCTTCAGTCATTGCACTCTCCTTACAATTAAGCACATGCCAATGCAGCTAATCGAGCCTTTCCCAATCTTCCCACACAGATCATCATGTGCACTTTGATGCGGCGACACTGAAGACGGATGACTTTGGCTCGGACAGCTGTGTGACGTACCAGCGGTCGGGGGACACAATTGCCATCAGTTTGGGATTTCTGCAGATCAATCATAGGTATTTGATTGATCTGAATCTGCCGGTGTCGCTGTTTGGCAATACGGGAACTGCGGACAGTAAATTCGAGCCGGTTGTGAGCGCCACACCGAATCTGCATTGCAGGATAACGGAGTTCACAGGGACCAAGCATGATGAGCATGATTTCTATGAGATGAAGATTGAGTTCTTTGCCTACAAGGAGAAACTGTTGCGCGAAATGCTGCACATTGTGAACTCGAACAATGCCAAGGAGCTGCTGAATCTGGTGATTGCGGCCCGTGTGCTGGGCAAGGGCAAGGGAACGCCCATGCTGCGCACTGGCATCCATTGCATAGGCGTCGAGCGGGATGACGATGAGTCGGAGGCCTCCGATTTTGCGGGCTTCGATAAGCCCTAAGAGGGCTCCGGACGGACTTAGTTGTCGGTTTCTTTAGTTATGTGCAGTTATTTGCATAGTATTTAAGTCGAAATATTATTCATATATGTATATGTATACATATATGTATGTTTATGTATGTAATGTTAACTTGTACCCCTGTACTCGCACTACAATCAATCTATGTACTTGTCATTAGCATTTTCCCACCCCCTTTCCCATTTTGAGTATCAGCTCTCCGCACTTAGGTTCTGTGTGCGGCTTAAGATGTCAATTGTTAACAGAGCCATTCAATAATTTATTCACTTGTTTGTTTATTAAGTTGTCACTTCATTTAGTTGCCAAAAATGTTAAGTGCAGATTGAAGCCTACTCTTGGCCCACTTCTACATTGCTGGCATATTCGAATCACATTGTCAATTGTTCATATTGATGTCAGTTTTTGTTGTTAACATTATGTTGTATTATTAATTCACTTGTGTTGTCCGCATAGTTGAGCTATGTACTTATTAGAGAAACTCTTTGGTTTTCGCTCAATATTTATACAAATTATTGTAATTTTCCCATCATATTTCAAGTATTCTTGCATTTCTGTTAACCTCTAAACGTAGAACCATGCTCAATCGAACACTCTCGTAACTTTTTGACCAATTTGCAGGCCTTTTTATAATGATTACATATTATATAGTGTATATACTCAGATCAATGAATGAATGAATCAATGTTTAATCGATTTAAGGTGCTCTACTTTAAATAATGAAATGTTTATAACAATAACAATTATATATTATACATATTTAAGCATAACCAAATATTTACTATGCGCATTTGTTTAACAAATTATACAAAAATGTAATTACAATCACAACATTACATATATATAAATATGAATGTATGTGTGTATATTTAAAAGGCATTAGATAACACGCAACTTAAACAATTTATTGTACATTTAACTACAAGTCAAATTCAATTTATTTAGTACTCAAGTAGGCCACAACAACTCATTCAATAAATTTTCGTTAAGCGACACAAATTTCATTTGTATTCTTTATATATTTATATTCATATATATTTATATATATACAAAACAAAATCTCACTAACGATTAGCGTCTGCTGCCACTTCATCTCAACTCGGTTCAAGCCAATGGAAGTTGCTGCCACTAAACGTAAATTAGATCGAAATGGCGATGAGGAGCATGTGGACAATGGGGAGAAGCGATTGCGTATGGAGCTGAAGAAACCGATGCGTCTGTTGGATCTGCCACTTGGGCCATTGCATTTGATCTTCAGCAAGCTGCCTTTGGACAGTCAGAAACGATTGCGCAACGTGTCCAAGGAATTCAGGGAGGAGCACAATGACTTTGTGCTGCACAATTACAAATCCTTCGCTCATCAAATGCGAGACTTTCAAGGCAGCGGTCCGAACAATGTGGTCCTCAATATTTTAAAGGTGAGTGCGAATCTTATACTTGAGATTGGACAATATGCTAATTGAAACGTTCATTTGTTGCACTCAGGTTGTGGAGGAGGCGTCTAACCATCTAGTGATGTCTGGCTATGTGTCCAGCTTTGTGAACAACCTGCCGCTCTTCCTGCAGGGCAACGGGGATGTGGATGTTGGCAACATGCAGTTGCTACTTCATAGGTTCTACCACCAACTCGAGTGGTCGCCAAGTGAGCGGCCCAGTGGTGCAGCCGGACGTATGCTCCTGCACCGCCGTCGTTTGATGTTTACGGTGACACTATTGAATCTGCTCAGAGTGAGTGCTCCTCTCATCGCTCCTTTGGGCAATCGTGCACTGACCAACTGTTCCTTAGCATTTTCATGGCTATCGCAAGGTCAGTTCGGGCATGAATCTTATGCATTGGCAGCTGCACATCCAACTGAAGGGTGTCCACATTACCGCGAACCATGAACAGAACCCGAACATTAAGGAGGTGGATAAACTGGTTGACTTCATGACCCTCGTGGCTGAGCTCTTGGTCTACGACTTGTCCGAGTTCGCAACCGGGTAATATTGTTGCCATCGCTTTACAGCCGATCGATTCATTTAATTAATTTGGCTACGTTTATGTCTCAGCTTTAATCGATACATCGAAATTGGCAAGAACAATTACCATTATGGCCTGAAGCGGCAAACGCAAAAGGTTCGCGGCACACAACTTGATCTCAAATTCAATATACTGGCTCCATTGGCACTGTGCAATCTGCTGGAAGATGTTCTCGCTGGCAAAGTGGACAACTCGAGGGCCGTGACGTGTCCACTGCTGGACTCATTCAGCATTCAATTGGATTTGAAGAACATTCGAGTCAACTCGATTAGCAACAGAAACTGGCAGATCTGCATTCTGCCTTTGTTATAGTATTACTTTCCTATTCGAATCCCATTCATAATATGTTCTCATTTATTTTGTTGTTGCAAATATATTTTTTACCCATAGTATGGAAAAACTGTTGCAACGAGTAAGGTAGACAAAAAGTGGCTGATAGAGAGAGAGAGTGTGTGTCTGTGTGTGGGAGAGATGTGAGCGAGAGCGAGCGGCTGCAGTCGACTTCTCAATTGAATTCACCTCGTTTGCTCTTAATCACGACGAATTGACTTTTGTGGTAAGCTGCGGCGTTTTATTCAGTTCCCAGTCTCGATCACAGCAACATGCTCTCTCTAAAGGAAAACAAATTGCTCGTCTACCTCGTCAACGCGTTTGTTCTCACATTCTGCGCTTTGGCCATTTTATACACGTTTATTTGGTAATGAAGTTGTAAGTAATGCAGTTTTGATAAATGCATTTATCATTATTTTTAGAAATGATTAATCTGTTGCTATCCGCTTTTGCTTATTTCATTCACTTCAGACTTGCCCGCGAGTCGCGCTGTCACCACAATATCAACATGGAGTTCGATTGAGTGCATACAATCTCCAGTGATCAATATCAATTTGTTGTTATTACCTGTGTAAATGTGTGACTTTTGCGGAAATGTAACCAAACCACAGCAATAAAATGCTCATTTGACTTAACTTGAGTCAGCTTTGGTTTATTTGCTCATGTGAGGGGAAGAAACAAGGTCACTGTTACAGGTAGCGCTCGACTGGCAGTTGCCATGCCAGACAAATATGTTCAATTCTGCGAATAAATTCTGACGTTATTGTGATATCAAAAGGTTTATGAACAACAACATTTCAATGCAAACCACATACAAGACATTACAGTCTCGTCTTGTCTTTCAAGAGTTGCTCTGACTCATCCGCTGACACTTTAAACAATGAGTTGCATTCTCTAACCACAGACAACAGTTGTTGCTCTCGTCTCTCTTGTCTTTCTCATTGGACAGCTTATTACAGGGTATGTAGTAGAGGTGGAGAACTATCGTTAGTGGGCACCATCGATATTCGACGATAGTTAATTTTGAACCATCGATAGTGTCGATAGTGCCATCGATAGTCGTCGATACTATCGCCCCAAATTACAAAAAAAGAATTTTTGGGGTATAGCAACAAATATTTGTTTATTTTAACCAAAAGTTTTGGTTTAGGACCAAAAGAGTATTAATATTTTCCTCCTTCAAACGGGTTCGCCTCTCTGAAACAATTTGGAAGCCTTGCTGAATGCTCTTTCCGATTCAACGGACGTAGCGGGAATGCAAAGATATTTGCAAAAGAGACTTTTTATTGACGGAAAGTCACTTTGATTCACCTGAAATAAAAGCAATATATTTAATTATATAGAACCTATAATTCGTTTTTTATACATACCTTGATCCATAAAAGAGGGTTGATATCTTGGCTAGCAATTGCCCTCTCCAGATATTGCCTTTTGGTTAAAATTGCATCGACGCGTACGTTAGTTTTTTTGTTTGCCGATTGCTCACCTAAAAAGTCGAACAATGTGTCCTGGGAGATAGTTTCCGTAACGACGGGCAGATCAATTGCGGATTCTTTCACTGCGAAATTTGCCAGTTCAGTTTTTCAAATAATGTGGATGCTTGTTCAGCGTTAGAACTGTGCTGGAATCCATTTTTTTTAAAGCGTGGATCCAATAAAGTAGCCATCCTGCAGACTGTCCTTTGCTCTTAAACGGAAAGACGTTTCTTTATGGAATCCAATAAAATGCTTTGCATAATTTTTATTGCGAAGTGAGACGCCAACTATCGATGGCACACGAAGGTTTTTGATCCACTATCGAACATGTCTGCTGCTATCGATTGTGGCTCGATAGTGCCCAACCATCGATAGTGTCGATAGTGCCATCGATAGTTCTCCACCTCTAGTATGTAGAGTGGCAATCTGCAATGTCTTGTTGCGAATATACAGTTCGTAGGATCTTAACTTTAGCATGGAAACTGTTACAATTGAGATGCTCAAACACTGTAAACTGAGAACGAGTGCGATACTTGTTAGTGTTGGTAAATTGCAAAATGAGTTGGAGCATGTGTACATAGGCAAAAGCTAACTGCTATGGGCATGCAATAGTATTTGTATGTAAGCACACATACACACACACACATGTGTGTCTCGTTCTCGCACTGCATAATGTCCCATTGCTTCTTCATTCTCTTATGCAGAACTTTGTTATTTCTGCAACGATCTTAATGAAACTGTCAGGTGTGTTTAAAGAGAGTTTATTCTCTGCACCTGTTTATTTGATTATAGTTATTTCGTATGGACAGCTAGAAGTGTATATGCATTCCATATAAGGTCTCCTTCTGCTTCCTGCCTGTTGTCAAGTGGATGTATACAAATGCTTAAAAAACGCTGCATATGTGCTCGACTGATTAAGTGCCGAGTGACTTATTTGTTTATACTCATTCGACAATGTTTAAATAAATGCTTGGCAATAAGAAGTGCAAATCTTTCAGCTGAACTTTGCCATTGTATAAATGTGATCTCAACGGAGTCCTGGACCGACCTGGAGACTGCGACTCTGCTCGCTGCTCAGAGTTTCCATTACAATGCTGGCGTTATAAATGATAATTAAAATGCATCAATTTATTATGAGCTGCTGTTGCTGGCTGTGCAGCAATGAGGGCAATAACAACCATTTAATAAATATGTTCAATCAATGTGTTGACCTGCAACAACAACAGTAACAACAACAACAACAGCAACAACGATGGAAGAAACTTGGCGCGTAAAAATATTTGCTTAATTAAAGTAATTATGGTTTCATATATCATGTGGGAAATGTGCTGGACGGGACTGGGTGTGGAGTGGACTGAAGTGGACTTTCGTAATTACCTTTAGTCATAAATTAAACATTTATTTTAAAATGTTATTAAGCAACGCACTCGTTCACTCACTGTCTCTCCCTCTCCCACTCTCTCTCTCGCTCTCGCTCTCCCTCTCTCTGTCAGTCTCACAAAAAAGTTAAAGCTTCTGTTGCCGGATATTTGCTTAGCAGTAAACTGGGTTGGCTACAACAATATAAAATGAGGAATATATAGACAGAAAAAGTAGACAAAAGCACAAACAGACGATTACGAATGTGACAAGAGAATCCAACAGCAAAATGAATAATGTAAATACGCCAAGTGTACAAAGTTTTAATTGTTATCATGTTTTGTCTGTGCGCTGCTTGTGTGTGTGTGTGCGTGTGTGTGTGTGTGTGTGTGTGTGTGTGCGTTTGGCATGCACTTATAGCCAAGATGTATCCATTTACGCCTGGCTAAGTTTTACGTTGCGTATACGACACATTGCCATTCAGCTCGGATCTTGTCTCGCTCTCTCTCGCTCTCTCTCGCTCTCTCTGCCTCTCACATTGACTGTGGTATGTTTGTGGCGCAACAAAGTTTCGCATTTGCCTTAAAGCTGCACTCTCCTTTGACGCCGCCCCGCAAAAATGCATCTCTATAAATATCAAATGTACTTAAAGTAATTCATTTTTGTTGCATTTTATTTTGTTGATTTGAAATTGTTAAAGTCAGTTTAAGCTTTTTTTTGCAAAAATGAAACATGTTTACTTCTATTGCTTGCAAACGCTTTAACAGTCAGTTCATTTGCATAGCTTGTATCTCAATTTTTCTTTGGGATATTTTGTGATTTTGCCATAAGAATCATGAAATGGGAAATATCTAAACTGACTTTTGCACAGCTTTCAAGCATGCAAATCCAGAATTTGTGGCTTTTGCTGTATTTATTTGGCACAAATTTTAAGTGATTTATGCTTACCGCAATTGCCTTTCAGTTCCACTCTCCCCTTCACACTGGCTTCCCCCGCTCAGAGCTTAAAATCATATGCATAAACCACTGAAAAATACGTATACGCATAGATGGCCATAGTTGTTTGGGGCGGGCAGAAAAGCATAGATAAACACACACGCACACACACACTCGCACACACACTCGCACACACACTCGCACACACTCTGACACGCACTTTGCATATTTATTTGGCAGAACTTTACTTATGCTACATTTGCAGCAAGCAGCTCAAGCAATTTTGTTTGCCAAACTCTGCAGCTGAATCACATGCAATGCCAGTGTCCAGTTTTGTGGCACTAAGTTGCAAGCCACTCCACATATCACATATTGTATCTGCATCTGTATCTATAGCTATATATGTATATATATGTATATATGTGTTTACTTGTGTGTGCACTTATTTATTTGATAATAATTTTAGGGTTTCTCTTGAAAAACAAACTCATTTTGCTTGGGACTTTGGCCTGCAAACTCTTTTGTCTAAATAAATAATCAAAATGTCATAACAAGTTGCTTTAAGCACTGCGTACAGTGTGTGGCATGTATCTTGTATCTGCCAGATATGCGCTCACTATCTAGCTGCCTCTCCCTCCCCCTCTCGCTCTCTCCTTCGCTCTGTGTGTTTCTGTGTCTCTTTACTTGGGCAGCTACATGTTTATGCAAATGACATTTGCCTTCTACCGTTGCACTGATTACACACTCGCACACACACGCACTCGCACACACACACACACACACACACACTCGCACACTCGCACACACACACACACTCGCACACACTCAGTTAGAGCGATGCATCAGTGCAATATAAATATTTTACATAGATTTTACATAGCTGATTGAAGTCGTGCGCATATGCTAAACCCCTAGCCATACACTTGGCCAAACACACACTTGCACACACACCCGCCCGAGCCCTACACTGTCTCTGTCTTAGCCTGGCCACAAATTATCCAGCCTGGCAATTGCACGAGTGCAATTCCCATCAAATCAACTCAAATCAAATCAAATCAATTCAATTCTTAAGTGTCGTATGTCGCCCTGCAGCTTCCTTATAGCTATGCTAATGTTGTATACTTTGCATATGGGCACATAAGCCTAATTGAAGCACCAGTTGGCCAAGTTACATACGAGTTATCCTTGCGCTGACCCTTTGGCTCCGTCCAACAAATTGATGTGCGCTAATTTACAACGTGGCCTATTAAAAATGTTGCTCGTACCATTATTTATGATTATTTGTTTATTGCTTACGGCTTCTTTTACCTGACAGCATTAGCAGCCTTACAGACACACACACACACACAGACACACACACACACACACACACATAGAGTACACCCGCACAAAAGGGCCAAAAAGCGCCGCCAGCAGCTTTTGGCTGCAATTTTGTGGCATTTGCTGGGCGATAAAGTAATAGCTGCTATTTGGGTTTATGCCGCGAACTGGTCGCACAACAACAACAACAACAGCACAGTAAAGACACACACACACACACACACACACACATGCTTACACTCTGAAGTGTTGTGTTGTTTTGTTTCACGTTTAGCATTGAGTTGCGGCATTTTATGAACTGGTTCAAGAACCGAGCTAACACTTAATTTGTTCACTGTATGAACTTTCGATAAGTGGAACCTATATATGTGGAACTTATCTAAATGGAGCTTATGTTATCTGGTACAGCAATAATCATAAATATAAGATTTTTCAGACTGTTGAATTTGCTTAAGAGTTCAAATATGTTTGCTCTGAGAAACTACAGTTGGATTATGCTATCCATGTGGAACCCAAGTGGATGCTAAGAGGCACATTTGCATATAAATAAAGTTTAGCAAATGAGAGCTTAATGTTTAGCATATTAAATGAATAAACTTATATTTAGATTTATGTGAGGGAATAAACTATCGATAGATTCCACTATCCTTGTGGATGCTAAGTGTATTTCAAGAGCTCATACTAAGTAGAAGAGCAGAAGACGCAGTTGAAAAGTTGATTTAAGGCAGAATAAATGTGAATAGAAACCGAAAGTAATAAGAGTTCAAATAAAACTGCATATTATTCAGTTGCCTGCGATTGGCAGCAAATGAACCTGTTAACTTGGAACTTGCAACTTGCAACACGCCAACACAATAACACAATGGCCGGAAGGTGGCAACAGCTTTTGGTAGTCGGAGCAGCAGCTCAGAAGAAGGGCAAAGGCAAAAGCAAAGCCAAAGCAGAAGCTGAAGGTGACGGAACAGGTGGAGAGTATCAGCTGAAGGGGAAGACAATGAATGAGAGAGAGGCAGAGAGAGGGAGAAGGAGAAGGTGAGGGAGCGGCGTCATTTAGTCTGCGGTTAGATGCACGTACGTTTTACAGCTTCTCCTTTCATAATACGTATGTATGTGTGTGTATGTGTGTGTGTGTGTGTGTGTGTGTGTGTGTGGCTGTGTGTGTGGGTGTGTGTATATATATTTTTTGTCCATTTTATTTTTCGCGCTTTTCGCGCTCATTTTTTGTGCCGTGTTTCGCTAACGTTGCGTTCGCTTGTTGCGGTTGCTGCACGTCCGTACGTGTTTATGGCGCGCATATCCGCAAATATGCAATCAGACTATAATCTACTTAATGTCTTTTTCCAGCAGCCACAACAATAAGCCAAACAAGTAGGAATTGCCTAGGCGAGCGCCTGCGACTCGCTGATACCCTGCAGCCACAAATTGAACACACACACACACACACACACACACATTTATAGTTGGTCAAATCCAAATACAGGGTATTACTTTATAACCCAGACAAGATTTCATTGCATTAATGCATGACACACTTATGTTACTCTATGTTACCCTGCTTTCCAGCATACCCTGCAATTGTTTTGCTCTTTTTTTTCGCCTTTGGCGTTGCGTTTATAAATTCAAAGCTTCACAATAATTAGACAGTTAATTAACTACAAAATAATAATTGTAATTTGCAAAAGAAATATAAGCGTGTGTGTTATTTTTTTTGTTCTCTTTACAAATCACTGACACAAATGACCCCCAACGTGCGGATCAATGCAACAGCGCATAATCGTAATAGATTCATAATGTAATTAAATCATCATTAATTTTTTTTCATATTCGTACAGTTTAAAGCATTTTAATTATTTAGTATACACATTTGAATGGTTTATTAAAGCTCATTGTAGCTTTTTATTTCTTTAAACAAAAGATTCTATTAGTAAGCAATTCATTCAAAAAATAAAATATTCTGTTTATAAACACTTCAAGTTCTTGCACTTAAACGATGTTTGTTGGTGGCAAATTATTGTGCTTACGCTTTTATTCATCTGCCTGCTTATGTGTATAATTTAATAATTAATTGATTAATTAAACATAGCAAAGTTGATTTATAGCATTTGCAGATTAAATGCTTAAAATATTCTTTGAGCATGTGGCGAACTGCTTGCTTGCCTGCTGTGCATATAGCACCACTTGACAAGCAGTGCTTGCAAGGCCGCTGCTTATGCCTGAGCAGCACATACAACATGTATGGGAGCACAACTGCTTAGTTACTTACGTTTCTGTTGTTCTATCTCTGTCTCTTTCGGTTTCAGAGAGGGCCGTAGATGCCAGCGTACATTCGATTGCAGGGTATTAAAATAAAGGCGCAGGGAAAATGAATTAATGCAGTTCGACAGTTTTTTGTACATTTCTGTACGCGGGCGGTGCCTTGAAACGACACGGACGTGAACATGGACACGGCACATTAACGAAAATTAGGCAGTCATTTTGAGCGCATTCCGTATAAATGTTGGGAAAAGTGCGTGTTTTGTTGCCTACTTTTTGGGGCGGCAGCGAAGCGCGCAATGCTTTGAAGTTGTGGCAGCACATTTTGGCTTTTAGCTAATTTTAAAGACAACTAACAACGGCAACGGACGATGGAGCTGCCACAGCAAAAGCAGAAGGCAACAGCAACAGCAACAGCAGCAACAAAGAGTTTGCAACAAAGCGTGGCAAGAGTGGAAAAAGACGCTGCAAAAATATTTTGCCTGTAGACAACATTAGATATTGTTTTTGAGCTGCAGACATGGCGTTTTAGTTTTTAGCAGTTGTTCTGTTGTCCTGCTGACAACAACGACGACAATTGTTGTTGTTGTTGTTGCTGCTGTTGCTGTTATTGTTATTGTTGTTGTTGTTGTTGTTGCTGGCGTGGCGCACAATGCGGCCATAAAAAGCCCGCGCCTCCAAGTCGAAGTGCGGTTGCAACAAAAGGCGCCCGCACAACAGAACAATTGAAACAATAAAACGGCTTTAAAAGAAGCTGAGAACTAGAGAACTGGCAAACTGGAGAACTGGAGAACTGAACAACTTGAGAAGTGAGAAGGAGGAACTATGATGGAGGAGGGAGGGGGAGTAGCTGCTGCTGCAATTGGAGCGGGAATCGTTAAAAGTCAGCGAGCTGCAGTTGATAAAGATACTGTTTGCATTGGATTTAAGCTTTGCAGCAAATTGGCGTTGAATTGCAGTTTTAAGCGTTATCGTTATCGTTATCGACATGTATCGCATTGCGTATTTTTTATTTATTTATTTTGATTTAAGTTTTAAATGAAATTGACACTACAAATGCAGCTAGCAGGTAGCAGGTGTTATCGTTATCGATAACTCTAAAGCCAAAACTGGTTATTGAGTTTGCTATTCATTTTTGTACTATTATTACTTGATTTAAACTTTTAACTTAGTGTTATTTCAATGGAAACTACAGAAGAAAATGTTATCGTTATCGATATTTATTATAAGAGGTTGTAATAGGACGGGCAATCGTTATAAAACAGTTTTCTGACATTGTTAATATAATTTATAAACAAAAGCAGAGCTACAATCGCTGTTACAAGTGTTATCGATATCGAGATATATCGGAATTAAATCTTATTCACTGCTTTTATGTTCAGTTGAAACTTTCGACAATGCGAGATAACAATTACAGTTGCAATGGCATTTTATTCATTTTCGATAACTATCGATAGGTGTTATTGCAAAAGAAAGCTTTGTAAGTCAGTTGATAAATATATTATATTTATTCGCTGTTGGATTGAAACAAAATCGGAGCTACAATTGCAGTTGCAGTTGCAGTTGTAGTTGCAGTTGTAAATATAGCTATCGATAGTTATAGATAGTAATCGATAAGAAGAAGTCCCTCATTGGGCATTGAAGAGGCTCTTGACCGTGGCATCTGTGATGTCAATGGCCAGCTTGTAGTATCCATCTCGTCGCAGAGCACGCTCCTCATCTTCAGCCACCCCATAGATGTCCTCGATGGGCTGCATGATCTCCGACTCGTTGGGCAGCAGGAGTTTCCTCGCATCCTTGCGGAACACGGCCACCGCCTTGACCATGCTGTGATGGGCCCTCGCAAACTGATGGATGCTGAGGGACTTGCGCTTGGCCGCCAACTTGCCCTGGATGCGATCGAGGCGAGCAATCAATCGCAGCAATATGAAGCGAGAGAAGCGATCCTTGATCTCCAGCAGGGTCAGTTCCGAGTTGCGTTGCCCCAACGGATGCATGTAGGCGGCAACGATGAGGCCCACAAAGATCACATTGATGGCGAGTATCGTGAGCAGGACGCACAATTGAAAGAAGTCAATGTCTGTGGTGTAGCATGCCTCGCTGAGGTGCTTCCAGGACATGAGATCAAAGTTATGCACCTTCCACTCATAGTGCAAATATGCCGTTAGCAGTGCCACAAGGCAGCTGCAAATTGAGATGAATGGATAGTTGTGGTAGAAGAACTCATTGAGTATGTCTCGCAGGCTGTGCAAGGGATTCATAACGATGCTATGGCTGTCGGCTATTATCGGATGGATGTTCGGAAGGATCCGATTTTGTTCTTCTATTTTTCTTTCTCCTTTAATTTTGAGTTCGATTTGCCGAAATGATTTGTGCAGCGTGAGCTACTGAGCTGAGCACTGAGTCAAGTTCGAGTTCGAGCGAGTCGAGTGTATAAGAGTTTGAGTGAAGTGGCATGTCCCCTGCAACCCTGTGGATGTCATTCATGTTGCAGGCAATGTGAGCAGATTTGCAGCCAGCACACAACGCCCACAACTGCAACCGCAACACCAATTGCAACCCCAACTGGCACAAGCAGGAGCACAAACTCGAGCCTGCGCTCGAACATGTTTGATCCAACGCAACTCAAATGTGTTGCGCTGCTGCAGGACTGCTTGTCGTGAACGTCTTCCACTCTTATTCTACTGCTGTTACTACTGCTTCTGCTGCCCGCACTGCTTCTGCACCTAGCACTTCGCTCAATCTCTGGACAAGCTTCAAGTTGCAAGTCTAACGATAATTTCGCCAATCGCGACAACTTTTGCCAACGATTTTGAGACACTGATAAGGCAGAATGGCAAAAAGCGTTGCATATTCGTGTAGGAGCTGGGGAAGGAGAGGCGCTTTGCTTGCCATTTTTGCCATTTTATCTTCCACTCATTATTGTCTGCTCTTGCTTTTGCTTTTTCTTGTGCAACTCTTTTGTGGCAGAGCGAAGTGCATGCAAAACTGCATTTTGTAGACAAGCCGAAACCAAAAACTGGCAGCGCCAGCCAAAACGGAAATATTCAAAAATTGTTGTTGCTGTTGCGGGTGGAACGTTGAGGGGGGGGGGGGGGCAGTGGCAACAGCTGTAGGTGGGGGAGGGTAGGGCAGGGGTTGGTCTGCTGCGCGCTAATAAAAACGTAAAATTTAATGGTTACGGAAGGCACTAAAAAACAGGCTCACCAAAAACGAAGCTAAAGTCGCGACGGCCACCCACCAAAAAAAAAAAGAAAGAGAAGAAAATATCACAAAAAAAAAGAAGAAGAAGGAAAATACGTTGCACAGTCTTGGCCAGGCCCAAAACTGGGAGACGGCAGCCAAGTTGGGGCGATAACCAAGCAACGAACCACAACCGCACATAGAGCAGGACGA
Source organism: Drosophila macrospina (assembly GCA_035042075.1). Taxonomy (NCBI): domain Eukaryota; kingdom Metazoa; phylum Arthropoda; class Insecta; order Diptera; family Drosophilidae; genus Drosophila; species Drosophila macrospina. The sequence goes on along the minus strand of JAWNLW010000454.1, from coordinate 3,688,150 downwards.
ACTGTAACTACGCCAACGCCAGCGCCAAAGCGAATGCCACCAACAACGACACCCGCTTGCTCCGCTTGTGCCAGTGGCCACCTTGCCCCATTGCCAGCGCCTCGAAGCCCAGGCCAAGCCGGGCCAAACCGGGCCAAAACGACGTCGATGTAGACGCAGCGGAGCGCCCATCCGTGCACGTCAAACGCAGACAACTTGAAAAATGTAGAGACAGCGCCGCAGTAGTTGAAACACGCCAAAAAATATGCAAAAGTAAAATAAAACAGACGCATTCGCAACGTAACCAGCAAACGAAGCGAAGGGGCGAAGAGGGACGCTTGGAGTCGACGGCGTGGAAGAGGGAGCGGGGTTTGGACAGACCGACGCTCGACAATGTTCGACATTTGACGTTATAGGTTTTTGGGTTCTGTTGTTTGGCAGCAGCGCATTGCACAATATTTTCCAGCCACCCCTCCCCTGCCTTACCCCCCGACGCTGTTACCACATTTCCCACTTTTCCCCCTTTCAGCGTTTGCCTCTCTTCGCCACCTTTGCTGTATCTTTTATTTATATTTTTTTAAGTTCTTTTATGCACAGCCGTTGTCCACTTGACGGCTCCAGTGAGCAACAGAGGCCTACTGAGCGCTCACGGAGCTGGGCTCTCGGATACCCTGTAATTAGTAGTTACTTGTGGAATGTAAACTCTGAAGTAATATATACTATTTAATTTGAAATGTAATATATACTATTTAATGTGTTGCCAGCATTTCAAAGTGATTTAAATACAAAATTAAACGAATTTAATTGTTATACTTATTGGACTTTGTTTTATTTTAAAGTTGCTTAAATGTTCTACAATAAATTCGAAAGTTCAAGCAGTTCGAGTTGAACTCTGCTTATGCTTTGCAATTCAAGCAGTGCTGATGATCTTTGCCTACACTGCAGACAGCAGGCAGCAAGCAGTTGAACTCCGGCAGCAGTCAAAATTGAGGCGGCTCTAGTTGAAAAGTCAGTTGTCGCAATGGCTGACAAAGTTATGTGGCCTGAATGCAGAGGTGTCTGACGCTGCAAATGGGCGAACAGCTAACGGCTAACACAGTGCATGCATGGCAGAGATAGTGACAGGGACGGTGAGAGGGAGCAAGGAAGAGTGGGTTAACCCAATGGACAGCAATTTGCACCACTAAACGAACTGACAAAGCGACCAGAGTGTGGGCGGGTTCATGACTGCCAGTGCGGTGTGTAAATGCATGAGTGTATCTCTGGGTGTGTGTGTGTGTGCGTAGGTGTGTGTGGGTGTGTGTGCTTGTGGGTGTGTGGGATATGTACGTGGGACTGCTTGTCTGCAGCTGTAATTAGGTTTGTCCGCTTTGCCCAAGCGCCGACCGCGCGCTCAAACAAAGTCAGCAAGCAGCAAGCAGTTGCAATTACAGTTGCAGCTGCCCACGGACTGCACGCAGTTCACTGCTACGTCAGCCCTAAAGTATGCTGTAAATAATTCACAAAATGGGCTGCTTTATTGCGTTATTGCGTTATTTGGCACTGTGCCTGCTCGTTCTCGATTTTCGGTTTCGGTTTCGGTTTCAACTTCGGGCTTTGCGTCGATGCGGAAATGTTTTGCCTTGTTTACATCGCAGTGCATAAATTTGCAATTGCACGCACACGAATGCAGCGGCGCGTGAGAAGTGGCAGACGGGTGAACCTAGACCGAGGAGGGGTGGTGGTGGGTTAGAAGGCCCATATATTGACTCAATAGCTATGCCCCTCAAATTAGTAGAGAGCCCAAAAATCTGCATTGGACGCCCAACAAAGTCGGACAACAAATTTTGTAGCTAACAGCATTTTCAAGTTTTATCGTTACGTGTCTGTCGCTGTCTATGTGACTCTGTGTGTGTGTGTGAATGTGTGTGCGAGTGTGTGCGTGTGTGTATGAGGTAGCTGCCATTGTGTCCTTGGCCCAGCCAGAAAGGGAACTATTTGAGAGGGCTGTCAGACACTGCAATGCACGCACCCAACCCAGATTCCAGCAACGAGCTGCGAGCTCCGAGCTCCGAGCTGCGAGCTACGAGCTGCGAGCTTCCAGTCCGGACGCGATACAAGTGTAGCCTTGTCTATTTAGCTGGCTGCATACAAAATGCACATAAATTGTCATGTTGCCTCCTCCATGAACCGCCATGGCCATGTGCCGGAGCATATTTATATTGATTTTCGCGCCCGAGCTTGGCACTGGCACTGGCACTGGCCCTGGTGCTGGTGCTGGGATTGAGTTTGGGATTGGGATTGGCATAGGGATTGGGATTGGCGATGGCACTGGGACCGTCAGTTTGTTGTTATGTACTTTGGCTTTTCAATTTTGGTGCGCCCGAGACTCGTTTCCTCATATTATTTCAGCTTTTACTCGTACGCTGTTGTTGTTGTTGCTGCTATTGTTGCTGTTGCTCTTGTTGCAGTTGTTGCACAGTGTTTTGTGGGTGCACAATAAATTGAGCCGAAATTGCATCAGCAAAATTAACAGTTTCGCGTGCGTTAATAGACTTTTGCATTGGGCAACGCAAACCACACAGCAGCTCCGTCACACTCTCTACCACTCCCTTCCTCTCGCTCTCCCACTCCCTCTCCCACTCTCCCCGTTCGACTTTGGCCAACGCATCACGAGGGAACATTGCTGGCGTTGATAGCCATCAATGGCCATGTGGTCGTTATGTTGCCTCTAATGCATTTAGAGTGAATGCCAATAAATGCATATTTGATAGCGTACAAGCATAATCTTTGCCATTTTTTTCTATGATTTGTCAACCAATTTTTGAACAATTTTATCGTAAATAACTTTTAAATTGCATTTTTCACAAGTTGCTCCAGCTTTAAGGCCAGACAGGCAGTGCAGAAATGGAAATAATTTCATTTGACTTGCTTGGACTGAAAGTCTGGTTATTTTAATCTATCAATATTTACTTAGAATTGCTTTTATTGGAATTGGAATTCTTTTAAGCAAAGTTGCGAAACGATTGCGAATCACTTAAATCTGCACTGCTTGCCGAGCTTGTACCACTTACACATGCACACAAACTGCAAGCAGTGTTACACGCTTGCACTGCTTTGTAGCTACTTACACATGCGCTGTAAGCAGTGCATTCTCTCTTTTAAGTACTTTGCTAGTTAAAATTGCTTTTATTGAATGAAAGTTGGCCAAAATGATGGCTTTTCCTTTGCCAGCGACTACTGTAGTATATACGATTTGCATTTAATATGTAAGAAACACACAATATGTTGCTTTGAGATGACATTTGCATAGATTTGTGAAGAGAAAACTGGAAAATTGTGCGATTAATACTCGTAAATTGTTATTTTGGCTGGCTGGCTGGCTCATTAGGCTGCTTGGCTTGTTGCAGTTTCCCGTTTGCCGTATTCCGTTTTCCAGTGCCCTTTGTTAACTGGGTAGTGCGACATTTGCATGGGCAATTAATCTGGGGGCGGGGCATTGAAATGGCCAAGTTGAAAGTGCGCAACTTTGTGAACTGAAATTTTAATGTTGCCATGCTCTAACAATAAGCAAACCACTTACTTAGTCACAGCAATGGCTAATTTCGTTCTCACTCTCTCTCTCTTTCTCTCTGTCTCTCTCGTTCTGTCTCTTTCTGTTGCTCAGTCGCAGCTTTTGAGTTTGCAGCGCTACTTCAAATATGCAACATTTCGTAATAATCTGGGAAACGTAGTTGAAGCCGCTGCTGGGCGAACTCTCACGCAATCGGCAACGTGTCGCATTTGTAGTTAGACATAATTGTTAATTACCCGAAACCATTACCACATTAAAGGCCATAAAATGCAACACTAATTGCTTTACGCCAGGACAACCCATAATACTCCAGCATGCCCGTAATATAACCCCGCAATTCCACCTCCTCCCCGCACCGCAATTCTCTGCTTCACTTCACTTCTTGCCACTCGTTGCACAGTTGCTCTCGAGTCAACATTTTCTATTTGATTATGCAGCCAGTGCGTTGTGTGTTGCGTGTGTGCAACGTAATGTGCAGAGCAACAATAGTTTTGCCTTGGACAGAGATCCCCACATATCCCCCGCACAGTCCCCCTTCAGAGGGGATCAGTTGGCAGCATATGATGCCATGGAACACTCGCAAACATTTGAAAGTCGAGTCGAGTCGAGTTGAGTCGAGTCGAGTCAGAGTTGCAGTGTAGCATGTGATTAATATTTCAAAATTACAGTGACATGCAAAGTGTGAACTCAATGTGAGGCATGCCACCTCGCTTCCCCAACAAACACACACACACACACACACTCATCCTCTGGCATTTGCAGCCACGCCCTCGTTCACAATGAACTTTCGCCACTTGCAACAGAAGAAGAAGAAGAAGAAGGCGAAGAAGTGTTGAGCGCCTGAAGAAAAATGATGTAAACGTTTTGTAACAATTCACTTTAGCTGGCGACAAAAGCAACAATAGCAATGAGAACAGCAACAATACAACAGTAATAACATTCACAATAACAATAGCATTCACAATGGCACTGTTATAGGGCCAGAGGTAGGCGTGAAAATGTTGAATTAAGTGAAATATTTATTAGCCAAGGCTACAAGTCACGCGTTGGCAGCACGCGATACAGGTGGAGTTGAGCAGAGGAGGGAGAGAGAGAGAGAGAGAGAGGAGGAGGAGAGAGAGAGAGAGAGAGAGGGAGAGAGAGAGAGAGAGGGAGTTGTGCTTGGCATTTATTTAATTATTGCAACATCATCGAGATACGAGTAGAAATGTAACCACAGAGTGCAGCAAAAGCAAACATAGTACAAGACACGGCTTAAGCGACAATAAGGAGCAGCAGCAGCAGCAGCAGATGAAGGATGACAACAACAAGAACAACAACAATAGTAGCAACAACAACAGCAAGCAGTGCAAGCAGCTGCTTCATCAATGACAAACGAGGGTCGTTCATCGATTATGCTGCCTGAACTTACATAATTGCATTTGCTGCTGCTGGCAAGAGAATAAACGCCAAGGATCCCACAATTCTATATGCATAGAGAGCAGGCAGGCGGGCAGGGTAGGCAGGCAGGCGGGCAGGCAGGCAGAAAGGACAAGAAATAGACGAAAAGCTTTTCTTTTCAGCAAAATAATTAAATTTTCAATCATTTATGCTCAAGCTTATGTGCCATGTGCTTCAACGTTTTTAAGCACTTATTGAGTTTTCTATTGTAAATCGAACTGTAAATAACTCGAAGAACTTAGTTAACGCAACTAACTGTTGGCTGATGTAATAGAAATGTTAATTGCGAACGAATGCAGAAGACTTACAGCAGAAGTTTGCATTTGATTTGCCACTGCAAAAGAGAGAGTAAATAAATTTGGAAAAGCTTTTGCAATTGATTGCTCTTCTTAAGGTTCAATCTACTAATACAATGCGGCATTTGATGTTGCGTTTGTTTTTGTTTTGGGCCACATTTTGTCTGATTTATGTGGCACAGACTAATCTCAGGCAGCGCTTCAAGTGGGCACTTTGGGTTTAGCAATTAACACGATTCGACGCGCACACACAGACAGAGAGACAGAGAGAGAGAGAGCTAGAAAGAGAGAGAAAGAGAGAGGCAATTCAAATCACAATCCTTTAGCATTTTCCATTTTCCGCTCTCCAGTTGAGGCTAAAATATTGGGCAAGCGATTTGACATATTGCCAACAAAGGAACTCATTATCTGTGCATTAAACGGCAGAGAATCCCGCACCGCACGGAGGAGGAGGAGGGTTCAGGCCTCTCTGTGTGTCACGCTTATAAAACACATTTATCATAACTAATCCTTTGGGGTTTTTGGCTGCCACAGCCTCTGACTTTGCCACTGCCACTGCCACAGTGTCTGCCCCAGTCGTGTTGCCGATAACACTTTGAATAACAAATAAATACAGCAACAACATTCTCCTTTTTACACTTTTTTCTTTCCTTTTCTTTCTTTTTTTCTTTTTTGGCAACAGCAAATGGCAAACGGAAAAGGTCTTTAATGCTAACGATTATCATATAAGTAATACTATACAAATAAATTGCTACTCCTCTTACCATCTCGTTGTGCTGCCAGAGAATCGTGCTTGGCTTGAGTGTGTGTCGTGTTACCAAATTGGCTGGCATTTGGACCGGCTTGAATTAGGCACGCTCCTGCTTCCAGCTGGCAAATGCCCAGCGTATTTATTTGCCACCAATTGACTAGCGTTTGCCATTTGGCAGCGTTTAAATAAATTTGCAACTCACACTCCACACATTTCACACATTTCTGCCCACCAGCCAAGACAGAGCTGGCTAAGTTCTAGCTGTGTTGTTGCCTGGTCTAGCCTGGCCCGAGCCGGCCTGGCCTGGCCTGTTAGCCATTAAAGCCAATTGCCCACAAAATCATGCCCGATATCATAATTGCTCTTCGTGGCTTTCGTTGCTGCTGTTGCTTTTATTGTTTTTGTAGTTGTTGTAGTAGTAGTTGTTGTTGTTGCTTCGCTGTGGCTGCTGTTACTGTTGCTGTTGTTGCTGTTGCTGTTGTTGCTGTTGTTATTTAGTCAGCGCCAACGTTGGCCAGCGCGCTCACAAAGTGGCCCTCAGGCTGGCCTCATGTAAAATATTGTTATACTCTATTGGCCAAAATTGAATTGAGGTATATTAGCATAATCTATGGCAGCTTTAAAGCGGAGCTTTTGCATTCCAAAAGTGCTTTAACTCTCGAATTACGTTAATTGACATAGACAGTATACAAGTCAAGCTTTCATGTTTGTAGACGCTTTAATCAACTTGCAAAAGCTTCACTATACAATTCACAAAATACTTACTAACTTATATCAATTTTATATCAAAATTGCTGCATATACTATTAGATAGAAAAATAAACTTTACAAGCAGCTTTTATAAACTTTGAAAGCTACTATAAATTAAATAAAGGATTAAGTAACAATTATGAAAAACAAACCTAAATAAAGTAATTCTTTATCATTTTTGTTTTCAAGTCAAGTTTTCAGCTTTTATAAACTTTAAAAGCTTCTACAAATTAAATAAAAAATTAGGTAACAATAATAAAAAACAAACCTAAATAAAGTAATTCTTGATCTTTTTTGTTTTCAAGTCAAGCTCTCACAAAGCAACTTTAATGAGCTTTGAAGGCTCCAATACAATTCGTTAGCCAGCCATATTTACAAAAAGCACATGAATTGTAGACGCTTTTAGGACTAAGAAAAGGCGATATGTTCTAAATTATTTATTATAAGTCGAGCTTTTTGATTAAAAGAATGATTTAACAGCTGCTTAAAAAGTTTCCATAGAAATGCTTACTTCATGTTGTTTTGCTGATAGTTGTGTTTTCTTTACAGGGTAGCTAAGAAATGTGATGGTTTCAGTACAAAGCTGTTTTTTTATTTATTTATTTATTCAAAGCAAAATACAGACAGCAATTGAAGAGAGAACGAGATGGAGACTGAGCATGAGGATGAGGATGGGAGTGCGAGTGCGAGTGAGCGCGTTGTAGGTGGGAAGTGTGAATAAATGGGAGGGGGAATGGGTAGTGGGGAGTGGGGAGTGTCAGGCAAATGGCAGCTGCGATAAATTTAAACACTTGTTGTATGTAGTTGTAACCAAAGTTGTTGCTCCACAATTTATTAGAAACACTTTGTGGTTGTTTCGGTTTTTGCATGCGTGGCCAGCCAACCAGCCATACAGTCGGCCAGCCAGCGGACAATTCGAGCCATAAACGTCTCATGGTCGCTTGCAACGCATTTTTATTGAATTTGCGGCAATGAGTTATTGTGCGACATGTTGTCAAAGAGCGCAGGCAACAAGAAACTCAAGCACTGTGAGTCTTTGATGCTGCAACGAGTATCTGCAATGGAGTCAACGCTTTGCAACTCTTTTGCCACTTGACTCTGCGCCAAGTTAATTAACACTAACGTCTACGTAAAGAGGCAGGCAGAAAGAGAGTGGCTAGCGAGTGGTGGGAGTGGTGGGAGGGAGGCACTTTCAATGCTAATGAAACGTCCGCTAGCTGCACACTCGTAAATTTCATTGTTTATCTAAGACAGGGAGATGGCATGTGTCTTTGGCCTGTGGCCAACTGGCCAACAGTTAACGGGCTGCAAAATGCCTATGGCCTGACTCTGCCTGGCTAATGAGAGAGACAGAAGAGTGAGAGAGCGAGACAGGGTGTCGGGCTGCGTGTGAGTTATGGGCGGGTTCCATATGGCATTGGACGAGCACAGGATGGAAATGCTTGCAAGTCATTGCTGGCTGCTATGATGACTTTTAAACTTTCTATTAAACTATAACAGCGATGATAGATGAATAATAAAAGCGCAAAATACATAATAAAAAAGTTTGGCGTCATTGGCGACAACGGCTGTGATGGGCGCTCCTTCTCCTCTCTCTCTCTCTCGCTCTTTCTGTTTGTCTCTCTTGCGCTGTGAGTGAAACTTCAGTGGCAAATGTCAGCCGAGATCCCCCTCTTAAACCTCTTAAACCCAAGGCCACAGACGCTACGTAGCCTGAGAAAGAAATCAGCAAAACGTTGCTATATTTGCTCAACATACGCTTCTCGGAGTCGGAGCCAGAGTCTCACTCCCGTCCGGAGTGAGGAGTCGCAGCAGTTGGTTGCCCAGGGTGCTGCAGACTATGATGACGAGAAGGAGCATGGAGACGAGGAAGAGCAGGAAGACTGATGCTGCTGCATTTGCGGTGAGTGCGTGCCTCGCATAAGTTAGTTCTTCTCTCCCCCCACCCCTCATGCCTCAACCGCCCCCTAAATCGCTATCCTCTTTCCCCATTTCCGGCCAGCAAGCATTCAAGATTCAGCCGGAAGAGCAGGCCGTCTAAGGCATTCGCATCGACTACAGATTGATGAGTTGTTGAAAAATTGCAAACGGCAAAGTTAAACAACAGTTTTTCTCAGAAGATAAGACCTCCCGGAATTTACAACCTTGTGCACATAGAGCGATTCACTAACGATATGACGGTGAACTTTAACCTCAAACTCGAATGTCAGCCAAACTCGGTGTCAACATGTCAACATATAGAGAGGGAGCTGTATATATAAGCTTAGGTTAGACAAGTCTCATTAGTCAAAAGTTGCAATAATATAAAGTTAATAATTTAACTTAATATAAGAATTTCATTAACATATTTGCATATTTCTGAGGTTAAAAGAGTTTTTCTTTACAATTGCAACTAATATATTTTGATCTGTCGAATTTAATTAATTTTTGTGCATAAATAAATTAAAATGTACATCAGATTCACTGTCATTTATTATACTACATTAATTGTCGCTTTGCATTTAATCATATTTTAACAATTTGAGTCTAAAGTGAACTTTTGCAATAAATAAAAATGTTTTAACTAAATAATTCAAATAAGCAAATTTATGTTGTTTTTGTCTCACTTTGATTGTTGTTGCGTAAAGTAATTATTAACTCTTCACTTAGCTTGCTAAATATAGAAAAAATATATTTATTTATTTTTTATTTATTATATTTTTTTTATATAACAAAATAAACTTCGTTTGCTTTTGCTTTAATTTTGATAAGAATATCAAATTGGTTAAAACTCGCAATTAAAAGTCAAAGAATCTAAAAGTGATTAGCTTTCGCTTTCGCTTTAAGAACTGTTTGTAAAATAAAGTGAAGGTTAAATTTTTATTTAAGCTCTTTGATTGTTGAATTTGATTAATTTTAGATGGAGGTAAAAAATGATTAGACATTCGAGTTGAGAAATGGTTATTGGAAAAGTTGATGGCGCAACAGGGGATGTGAGTTACGCTCTCAGTTTGGGCAGACAATAAATGCAATAGAGTACAGAGGGAGAGAGGGGAAAGATAGAGAGAGAGATAGAGAGAGAGAGAGAGAGAGGGAGAGAGAGAGAGAGAGAGAGAGAGAGACAGAAAGAGAGAGAGAGAGTGTAAATAAGAAACCAACACACGCTGCTGTCGTAGCTAAAATTGTGAAAGTTTTCAACTCATGATGGACTTCATACACGAGCGTTGCTACAATGGGTTGCCAATGGAGCTGGTCAGACTAAATCACAGCATCTATATGTGCAGCATCTATATCTATGTGGATGCCCTCACCTTTGGCATACTCTCCACTAGGATCAGGCAGCGCATTTAGGCACTGACCATCAGCTGGGAGAGTATCGCTTGGCTCTACGGAGTGTCCTTGCCACTTTACTACAGCTGGATGACCTGTCGCCAACGTGTTCAATGCCTGCCACGAGAACGCTCAAAGATGCTAAGCGATTTCTAACGTAAGCAGCAACTGCAACGCGATGAGCAGCAGCAGCAACAGTTGCAACTGTTAAGCTCTGAATAGTTTCTGTTACCAACTGTAATTAAGTTAATAAATTGTGGAGCTTTTGATGTGAAGCTGATGTGGATAATGATGTGGATGATGATGATTATGTGAATAATATGTAATAATAATGATGAGAGGAAATATGCAAATTGTTTAATCAAAATGTAAATGCAAATGCGAAAATTAAAATGTGACCATAAAAATGTTGCAACCTGCAAAATGTTGAACAATAACACGAAAGAGAGAGAGAGAGGGGAGAAACGGGCAAGCAGACATTTTGTAAATATTATTACAACATTTTTTGTCATTTATTTATACTATTTTGGGTGCGAGTGTGCGTGTGTGTGTTTGTGTGTGTGTTTGTGTGTGTTTGCATGGGGCTCGGTTTGTATTTTATTATTTTTGCTGGCTGCATGATAATAAATTTGCATTTAAATCACCGCCACCGTCACCGCCAACGCCAACGCCACCAGCACCAGACACCGACACACACACACACACATAGACACACACACACACACTCACACACACACAGGCAGACCATTGGGAGCGCTTGTCCTGGTTCTCTTGAGGGGAGTTGCGGTCCACTTTTTGGGCAAGCAAAACAAAGGCCCAGCGAGTCAGAGTTACAGCCAGAGTCACGAGACACACACACACACACACACACACACACACACACACACACACACACGACATTATTAACCACAAAGTGTCACATGATTTTATTTGGCTCGTTTCCTTGCATTTCACCTGCAGCCCTCTGCATTCACACACTGCACTCCCGTCCTGCTGCTGCTCACTTTTATTTTGGGGCCGAGAGACTTTTGTCTTTTGTCTTTAGTCTGTTGATTTTGAAATGCTGATAAGCGTTAAAGGACATTCAAAAATAAAATAGCCGCAAGTGGCACTTGGCTACTTGCGACTTGCGACTTGCAACTTGCGATTTGTAACTTCAACTGGAAGTGAAACAGAAACAGAAACTGAAACTGGAACTGGAAGCGCCAACTGCAGCTCAAACTGGCAATGGCAAATGTAAAATGTAAAATGTGAAATGGCAAATGGCAAAAAGGGACTGAGTCCCGTTCGTTGTCTGCGATTGCAAGTCCTTCAACGCAGTTAGCATTGCAATGCAGTGCAGTTAACAAAGTGCAACTGGGGGATTGCAATCGCCATAAAGAGCTGCTGACCCGGCGGGGCCTCGGCCCAGCGTCGAGGGCAAAATTGAAGTGCAAATAAAAGCTGTGCAATTTGCTTGTTGTTGTTGCTGCTGTTGCTGTTGTTGTTGCTGTTGCTGCCTAGTCGAATGGGCGGAATATGAGAGGTGGGGCTGCCAAAGGACATCGCATATTTCAACAAATTTTTTACTGCACTTTTAGCGTTTGCTGCACGGTTGAGTTTTCCTCTTTTGCCGGATTTTGCCGGCTACCGACGCCGAAATGTCACTGAAACAAGCAAACGGAAACACTCGAAAAGTATTTTGTTTGTTATGCTAAAATTTAATGGCACAGGAAGTCGTATTAAAGACTAGCAGAGTGCATGGCAAAAACAACAACAACAACAACTAGAAGAACGAAAAAAAACTATAATAAATAATATGAAATTTCGATCAAGACAGCAGCAGCAGTTACAGCAGTTACAGCATTTCAGTTTGTATTACTCTACATATTTTCATTTATTTCACGTTTGATTGATTATTGGCACACGATTGAAAAAAACATTTGATATTGCCGCTGCTGTTGTTCTTTATACTATTTTTTGCGCTATATTTTTGCAGTCCTTATATACATAAATACAATGCGATTCAGTCGTAAATGCCAATGTTGATTTTATGCAAATTTGTGATGACCCCACGCATGAAGCAGACAACAACAGCAACAGCAACAAACAACAAGAAAAAATGAAAGCACGAGTGCATAAATTTAAAATTATTGTTGAACTTTAATTATCTGGCATTTATTGTCATACTCCATATAAAAAGAGGTCGCAGTATTGTTTGTCGTTGACAATTAAATGAAGTCCTTGGTGAAGTACTTTTGCAGCACTTATTGAGACATTAGTTTGTGTTGGCCAAAGATTGTGATTGGAATGGAAAAGATAGCCACACAAAAGTGGTTTTAATTTCTTATTTAATTTAAATTCTTATTAAATTTACAGCGCATAGAGCTGTCGTCTTCGCTCTGTTGCACAATTGTCTGCTGTTTGTTGTGACTCGAATGTCACTTGGCATTGATTTTCCTCAATATATCAATATGCAGAAGTCATTTGCCCCGCCTACTTGTCACATCTGCATAAGTCAATCTCTCGCCATCTCTTTCTACTTATCTTCATCTTCATCTTCATCTTTATCTACTGTCTACACTGCCAGACACGGAGAGTGCAATATGGTGCTGCAACAATTTGACACATTCGAATCGGAAAGTCAGCAATACACGAGACACAGGAGGCGCAGCCTTCATCCAGTGAAGGCGAAGCCTCCAAAGCGTTTGCCAACGCTGATGTGGCTATGGCTGTGGCTACGGTTGTGGCAGCGTGGCATTGTGGCATTGTGGCATTGAGGCAGTGTGGCAGCATCCCCGATGGATGCCTGGTCGCATCCAGCTGGGGCACACTGTGCGAAATTGAGTCGCAAACGCATCTGAATGCGCAAACTGCCAACCAGCGGCCTCTTTTGGCATTTCTACAGTTGTTGTTGCTGTTGTTGTTGTTGCTGTTTTTTCATTTCTCTCCTCTTTGCATAGAACTGACTGTTTGGGGCAGCACTCGAAGTACGTGTATTTGCCACTTGCACAATTTCACACACACGCTGTGTGCGGTACGCGAGTACAGCATGTTAAGAGTGTTAGGCAAGGACTCCCTACCCCTCCTTTTCGCTCCCCACTTCACACTCCCCACTCCACACTCCCCACTCCCCACTCCCCATCCATGCTCTCCATTTATTTGGGCACGTGCTGCTCGTCATTTAAGAGTTTTGTCTGCACTTTCGTTGCTGGAATTTTAAAATATTTCATGGCAAATGCCAAATTCCTGCGTTGCTTTTACTTTTCACCCTTTTTCTTTTTTCAATCCACACATTGCCACATGACGACTGTTGCTATTACTTTACACCTACACACTGTGTGTGTGTTCCCTATGCATAGAGTCCCTTTTAATAACTTTACAAAACAGTTTATAGATTGTCGGCTCATACCAACGATATGCTTGCCAAACAGCATTTACTTGAATCTAAATCACATAAAGAAGTTAACACTGTGTTTACTGTGCTCTTTCGTGTCTCTTAAGCGCTTATTTACTTACCTATCTTTCTTTTAATCTAACTATCTATCTATCTATCTATATATCTATATACCTATCTACCTATCTACCTATCTGTCTATCTATCTATCTATCTATCTATATGTTAATCCTTCTATCTGTCTATGTGTATAGTCTATCTAATATATCTAGTCTATATAGTCTACCTATCTTTCTATCTAACTATCTATCAACCTATCTATCTATCTATCTATCTATCTATCTGTCGATCTACGCTATCTATATAGTCTATATATCTGTCAATCTTTATATCTATCTGTCTGTCTATCTATCTATCTAGTTTGTCTAGTATATCTAGAATATCTAGTATATCTAATCTATCTATTTAGTCTACATATCTAGTTCGTCTATCTATATATCTATCTATCTGTCTATCTATCTACCTATCTATCTATCTACTCTACATATCTATCTAGTCTATCTCTCTTTCTATCTATATATTTAACTATCTGTCAATCTTTCTATGTGTCTATTTATATACTCTATATAGTCTATCTAGTCTATGTAGTCTATATAGTCTATCCAGCCTAGCTATCTATCTATCTATCTATTTGTCTATCTATCTATCTAGTGTATCTATCTATCTGCCTATCTATCGAGTGTATCTAGTCTATCTAGTGTATCTACTCTATCTATCTAGTCTACTTATCTAATCAGTCTATCTACCTATCTATCTATCTGTCTCTCCAGTCAATCTTATGTCTTCTAGAATAGTTACACTAGATTGCAGAGCTTCTGAATACTTGGGTGTCTCATAACTTTGCCAACATTTCAGAAATTTGAGTAAACTATGCAATTTTGATCATTATTTAAACTCTAATTCAGTTCTGCAATTAAATTTGATTGTTTCAAACTCTTGATTTGATTCAAACTCTCATAAGTCTTGTAAGAACTTGTTCTATTTTTAAGTGGAGTGACAATTTGTTTATAGTTTGAGATCTAAATTAATTCAGCATTTAAATTTTTACTAATTTTGTACAATCAAACATAAATATATTAAATCAAATTTTTAGAGCCTTGAAAATAGTTTCTAAACAAACAAAACGAAGATGACAAATCAATTTAGAAATGAAACAATAATCAAAACGACTTCGTTTATCGAAATCGATTGAGTTTTGCCAAAGTAATGCGAAGTCGAAAATTCCAAAAAAATGTAAAGGGGTAGATATGCAAAAAATTGAAAATTTTCGAAAAAATTTTAATGGCTTAAATAAACAAAGTGAAGATGCCAAATCAATTAAGAGGAGAAACAATAATCAAAACGACTTCGTTTATCGAAATCGGTTAAGTTTTGCCAAAGTAATGCGAGTTCAAAAATTTCGAAAATTCCGAAAAAATGTCAAGGGGTAAGTATGCAAAAAATTGAAAATTTTCGAAAAAATTTAAATTGCCTAAATACAAAAAATTAATATAACAAATCAATTTAGAAATGAAACAATAATCAAAACGACTTCGTTTATCGAAATCGATTGAGTTTTGCCAAAGTAATGCGAAGTCGAAAATTCCAAAAAAATGTAAAGGGGTAGATATGCAAAAAATTGAAAATTTTCGAAAAAATTTTAATGGCTTAAATAAACAAAGTGAAGATGCCAAATCAATTAAGAGGAGAAACAATAATCAAAACGACTTCGTTTATCGAAATCGGTTAAGTTTTGCCAAAGTAATGCGAGTTCAAAAATTTTGAAAATTCCGAAAAAATGTCAAGGGGTAAGTATGCAAAAAATTGAAAATTTTCGAAAAAATTTAAATTGCTTAATTAAACAAAATGAAGATACCAAATCAATTAAGAGTAGAAACAATAATCAAAATGACTTCGTTTATCGAAATCGGTTGAGTTTTACTAAAGATATGCGAATTCCAAAATTAGAAATTTCTTATAAATAAATAGAAAATAATCACAATCAATGTTGATATTTATAAACAAAAAGTTAAGCAATAGACTAGAAATATGCAGATACTACATTAAGTTAGTTTTGCATATTCTTTCGATGTTATGCTTCCGCATTTGGTATATGAAATTGTAGCATAAGTTTTGCTTGGCAAATATCAAGATATCCGTTTTGAATAAATGAAATATATTTAAATATACATATAATATGTATTTATGGGTATGCAGTGTGGGTGTGGTGTGTGTGTGTGTGTGTGGGTGTGACAGCATTTCATTTGGGGCACGTGCTGATCGTCATTTAAGAGCTTTGTCTACACTTTCGTTGTTGGAATTTTAAAATGTTGTTGTGCCAAAATGGCAAATGCCTGCGTGGCTTTTACTTTTCACCCTCGGCAAGCGTGTGTGATGTGTGTATGTGTGTGCGTGTGTGTGTGTGGCCACAATATGACTGTTGCTGGTGCTGCCGGCTGCTAACAAAGTGCCCAAGTGGAATGCAACATTGTTGCTTCCACGCAGCATTCAAATGCGGCAGCATTTTCATTTTGTTTTTTTGTTTGCCTCTTCTTCCGCTTGCCTCCCTCTCTCTCTATCACCCTCTCTCACTCTTTCTATGTGTCTCTCTGCCTCTCGTTCTCACACTATCTTTGTCTTTATTTCGTTTTTGTTTTTTGGATTTTGAAGCTGGCTGCCATCGTCTCTGGGCATCATTTCCACTGACTGCGTTTCATTTCATTTCTGGTTGTTGTTGCCTTTGCTTCAGCAGTAATTTGGTATGCCTTTTGTTGCCTTTGCCAGCCTCGCTGCCTGCCTGTCTTCCCAGTCGGCCTATATGCCTCACTGCCTCACTGCCTGACTGCCTGACTGCCTGACTGCCTGTTTGTCTCCCCGTCCCTCTGCCCCGTTGCCTCTACCCGCCAGCTTGTCTGTTCTGCAAAATAGTTGTTGTTTTTCTTATTTTTTTTTGCGCTTTTAATTTGAATTACAAATTGTATTCAAGTGCAACAAAATTTAATCAAATTGCTGGCGCATATAGTTTAAAGACAGCGTGCAAATAAATGCCAATAGGCTTTACTATCAGTAGCCAACACACACCCTCCCCACACCAACAACAATTACGCCTCTCAGCGCTTTAACACTTTGCAGCCAGTTGAAATTTAATTGACTGTGTTCGCTGTACATACTTACTGATATTTACATACAGTTGATATTGGTGTGTGTGTGCGTGTGTGTGTGTGAATGTTGACTTGTTTGCTGGCCATTATGGACAGTGTCAGCCCCTTGCCACATGCGCTGACATCGTTGTTGATGCTGCAATTACCAAAGGTCCTCAACGAGTTGCAGTTGCAGCTGCAGGGCAAATGAGTTGTAAATAGTTGACGCCTCGGCCAAATCGTTTAAATTGCTATATAATGATAGTCATAGGTTGCACAATCGCACACACACACACACACACACACACACACACACACACATACACATAGATGTGTGTGCTGTTTTGCCGGAAGATATAAAAGTATCGCCTAAAATGCGGCCAACGTAAGCGTAGAGCAAATGCGGCCGCTCAAGTGCGCATACGACACGTTGTACGTTCTCCTCAGTGGTTGTAGTTGTATCCCACACACACACACCCACACACACCCACATACACACGCTCGTTACGTTAACGATAACAAGTGTCGCGCAAATAAAGGCAGTTCGCCAGTAGAGACACACACACAGAGAGAGAGAGAGCGACAGAGCGAGGAGAGAAGAGCAGAGAAGGAGAGGAGGACTCTGCTTACCCATTGGGGGTTGCTGCCGTGTTTGAGCGGCTGCGAAAGGACATCGAACAAGTTTGGAGCTCGTGCTCGAGTACGAGGTCCTGCGCTGCTCACGGAGTCCACGCTCAGCGCGCAGTTGGCTGCCGTCCTGCGACGACAGCGGTAGTTGTGTGCGCTTGACTTGGCCACCAGTTTCAAGTTGCCAGTTGCCAGTTGCCAGTTGCCAGTTGCCAGTCGCCAGTT
The DNA here is from genome assembly GCA_035042075.1 of Drosophila macrospina. NCBI lineage: Eukaryota > Metazoa > Arthropoda > Insecta > Diptera > Drosophilidae > Drosophila > Drosophila macrospina. The sequence goes on along the minus strand of JAWNLW010000454.1, from coordinate 3,670,665 downwards.
GGCTGTTAGCAAACAGTGCCATTGAATTGTATTCTCCAGCTGCTGCTCCTTCAGTTCAATTCAGTGTGTTGTGTGAGTGCAGTGTAAATCCAAAATAAGCGAAAACAACAACAACAACAAAAACTTTTGAAAGGAACTTCGAAATGGAAAATGTTAAAGCCAAAGAAAATGTGAAATAACAGACTCGTTTTGTGGACGGTTACGCCCAGGCATTGAGAGTGGCTTAGCCAAAGTTAAGGCAAACACACACGCACACACACACACACACATACAAACACACACATACTTATTCAGTTTGCTGTGTGGCCTGCAATTGACTTGTTTTGTTCGTAAACTGCTTTTATATTTCTTTAATGTTTTTTCCTTCACTTGTTTCTGCGTTTTCAATGTTCCGTGTTGCTCTTGTTGTTTTTGTCATTTCATTTTCCTTGATTTTATTATTCTTGTTGCGCCATTTTCTTTTAGCTTTTGAGTGCGTGTGGACATTATGCGGCCGGGCAAACACGGCTTACAATCTGCCCTGCCCTCCACACCACAGCACAGCGCACCACAGCACACCACATCTCCTGCCATATGTTGCCAGACTCTGTATGTGCGTGTGGGTGTGTGTGTGTGTGTGTGCGTGGGTGTGTGTAGTCAAAACTTTGCCGTTGGCTCTTTAAAAAATGCTCAAAACACTTTGCCTGCAAATGAAATGCGAATTGTGTTGTTGTTGCTGCTGCCGTTGCTGTTGCTGTTGCTGTTGAACTTTTGCTGTTTTATTATTGAAAATCAAGTGGGCCACGAATAATAGTTTGGAAACTACAAACGTTATTGTTGGTAAGTATGCGAAAGTGGCTTACATGCATGTCCTTAATTAAGCCACCTTCTCAATTTAATTGCTGTGTACATATATCTTACTCACTGTGTTTGTATAATTAAAGAGCAGCTCAACTGTCTGCCCAGTTACCTGTCTGTCCGCCTGTCTGTTTGTCTATCTGTCTGTCTGTCCGACTGCCTGCCTGTCTGTCTGTCAGTCTATCTGTCTGTCTGTCAGCTGCATTGCAATTATAATAAATCAACTCAATAAGTTCGCTGCTGACAGCTATGCAAATGCAGCTTACACACAGCACACACACACACAACAAACACACACACTACACACACTACACACACACACAAACACCTCCTCTGATGTATGGCTGCGAAGCAAACACCTGACACTTTTCGCAAACATTTGCGGCCAAGCGATTAAATTAATTATGTTGCACGAGTCCAAGTTGCAGCTACGGGCAGCTGAAGATATGGCAAAGCCGCAACTGGCAGCTGGCAGCTGGCAGCTGGCAGCTGGCAACTGTTAACTGGCAACTGCAGCAATGTGCTAAAAATATGGCCAAGTCTCGTTAGCCAATTGTCAGTTGAGACTTGCATTGTGATAATATTAATTACAGCCAAGTTGCTTTGCTTTCATTTGCATTGAGCTGCAGCTCAAATAGAAAGAGACAGAGTGCGAGAGAGCGACGGCATTTCGACTTGGCCTAAAGCTGTCAGACTGCCAAACATTTTAGCCAGACAAATGGCTAAAAGCTGCCACAGTCACAGGCCGTTAACATACGCTGTCAACTGTCTCCCAATTCGAAATTCTTGGCTAACAACTCTTAGCATTTCCCTCCGCCCACGATTGAGAGACAGAGTCGAGCAGAGGGCGTGTAGCTGCAGCTGTTGAAAATCAACAGAAACTGCAGATTGAATTACGTGCACCCACGTGGCAGGCAGCACAGCACAGCTCTCGCTCTGTGTGTGTGTGTGCGTGTGTGTGGCAACTCAAATGTGAAAAGTTGCATAGGTGCGCCGCTGTCTGTCAGCCTGTCAGCCTGGCTCCACACCCCAGTCAAGTCAAAACGGGATAAACGTAGACGATGTCGAGGACAAGCACGAGAGAATGTGAACGGGGAAGGGGAAGCACGGGAATGGGAATGGGAATGGCAATGAGAAACTCCAAAACCAAACACACTAATACCAACATCACCTGACATTGTTTGCTCTGCGGATTTGCATTGTGGTTTGTTGGCGGTGCAGCGTCTAAGGCTAGCTCCTTCTCTCGAGCGAGTGTGTGTGTGTGTGCGGGTGTGTGCGGGTGTGTTTATGTTGCTAGCAGGCAGCCATTTTGTGTGCACTGTCAGCCCAGGCAAGCAACTAAAATAAATGTTTTCTATAATCAAATGGTAATGCAGTCAACCAGCCCACAGAGTCAGAGTCAGAGTCGGAGTCGGAGACGGAGTCAGTTGGAGTCTGAGCCCAATATCCGCTACGTAACCGAAAAACGCAGCCAAGCGTCCACATCAGGCCACAAAGGCAGCAGCCAGTCAGGACAGACAGACAGACAGACTACGTTGGCCAAGTTAGCCAAGGGGTTGGCACAGCCGGCGGCTGGCAGCGTCTTCTTGTTTGAAGTAATTACATTGTTCGCAGGCATCGTAAAGTGGAGTGAAAGGCGTTAAAGTGTTAAGTTGCTTGTTAATTTTTTTTTCCCTTTTCTATGCTGCTGCTGTTTCAACTATGTTGCCAGCAAGACCAGCAAGCAGCTACCTTGCCACACAGACACACAGCCAACAGCCAGCCACTAGAGTCTCTGGTTGCCTGCTTTTGTTGTGGCTTATAGTCGCGTCTGATTAATGAAGCGTAGCTACGTAGCTGGATTAAGCGACTTGCTTGATGCCACATTGGCTGCCGCAGCTACTGTAGCTGCTGCTACTGCTGCTGCTTGTAATTAAGTTGAGTGTAGTATAAATAACTGTATTTGCACAGCCAGAGTCCAAAGTCCACAGTCCAGAGTCCACAGTCCAACGTCCACCGTCCAGCAGAGTGCTGTGAAATGTTTCATTAATTTTGTTATTTTTACTAAGTATGGCTAAGTACAGCATACAATGGCTCTGGGCATCCGTCAAGATGTTGCGGCCCTAAATGAAGTTAACTCTTACCATAGTTTCCTTTGAAATTTGTTCATTAAATATGCAATTTCCACAGCAAATCAACAGGCAATTTCCCAAATTTTCAGCCAATATTCATTCATTAGCATAATTTACATGAACAAACTTAAAAATTGTAATATTGTAATTACGTATTTTGCACTTTTATCTCATTAAATAATTAACAATTTCAAATTGGTTAACATTAAGTTTGATTAACACTGAGCAACAGCAGCAGCAGCAGCAGCGACAGCAAAAAAAGTGTAGCATACTTATGAGCGTCAATGAATTTCAACAGAATTACATAACATAAATTGTGTGTGAGTGACGCGTTGGTGCATGAATGATTCAGATTATTTGATTATTTGATTATTTGATCAACTTTTAGCTGGGATTTGCGCAAATGTTTCATGCACTTGCAGCAAATGATAATAATTATAACAAAAATCAAACTCAACTCATATTTTCATTATTTTCATTATTTGTAAATCTTGATGGTTGTTATTGCCATAATGGGCAAATGTGTCGCCATTTTTGTGTAATTACAATACGAAATGTAAATTACAATTACAATTTCAAGCGTATTAACTTTTGCATCTCTCGTTGTCATGTGAACGCGCCAAATGTGCATAAATTATATTTTTGTAACAGCGATTTGTGTTTATTTGCAAACAAGCGTAGACACTCGCCCCGCTTCTCCTCCCCTCTCGATTAGTTTCGAATTTTGCCTAATATTTAACATGGAACATACAACATTATCATGGCGTTTATTCTCACATTATGAAACAAATTGTATAATTGCAATTCGCTTTAGGAGTGTGCAACAAATGCAACTCACAGAACTCCTAACTCATGCGTTGGGAAAAGCTTTAATCCCCTGCTCAGTTGGTCAACTGAATGTGGCCCAAAATAGCAGCACATTCATTATCACAGCCGCATTCATTGTTTGGCCAAAAGAAAAGAAGAGCGACGCCCAGAAACTTACACGAAAAATGCTATAAACAGATAAGAGAACTTACACATGCCAAGACAAAGGGTAAATGGTAAAAGGGGACTAAGAGTCAAGGGATATATGGTGGGGCGGAGAGACACGGAGAGATAGAGGGGGGCTGCAAATAGAAAGCAAGCCAAAAAGTTGGCAACTGGAAAGTCAAGTTGCGCTCACGCTATTTATAGCCAACGTGGGCTTTTGTTTTCGATGGCCTTTTCATTTGCAGTCAAACTGCAAAACACTCTACAAAAATACCAGAAAAAATACGGAGGGTAAAAAAAAAACGTGCCAAGATCATAAAAAGTAGAGAAAAAGTGCCAAAAAAAAAAACAAAAAAACAAAATAAAAGCAAGCGAAAAGCTCCAACAATTTTGGCCAAATAGTATGACAATGGAAAAGCCATTGTGTGTGCAATACGAGTATTGCAATCTAGTGTTGCGGCAGCTCTCTTTCTATCTCTGTCACAGCTACCTCTCTCTCCCTCTCTCTCTCTCTCTCTCTGTGTGTGAGCCTGCAGCGCGCTTAGCCACAAACATCGTAATGGCCAAAACTCTGCAAGTGGATGCTTAAAGTTGTCAAATCAACTGCTGCACAATTTAAGCGTTCAATTGAACAATCTCCTTCTGCCGCATGAACAACAACACGAACAACAACTCGCAGAATAACAACAGCTACAACAACAACAATAGCTTTTGCCGTTGTTGCCGTTGCCCCATCACTGGAAATATTTTCGTAATTATTTTGCATGCAAAGTGCGGATTTTTCCAATTTTCACTTATCAAAGCGCACGCGGCCAATATGCAAAATGGCTGGCGAAAAAAGCAAGTGACATTGTTGTTAACAACTGTACACGACTATGCAATACCCTTTAGTTGGTTAACTTTAAATAGCACTTCTAAAGCAAGTTTCTGTTTGAGTAGAGCTTTGCAAGTGAGTTAGGATATTTGTTTTAAGCCAGTTTGCCTGCTGCCTTGATTTGTACAAAAGTTTACAGGGTGACTTAGCAACTATTTATATGAGATTTGTGTTTATAAGTGATAAAAAAAGTATTTCAACTATATTAACTATAAAGCTCTTTAAGGCGTCTTGATGATACTGCTGACAACTTAATTTAAATATATTTTTAAATAACAAAAGAGTTTAACAAACTAAAATATATTTAAATTGTTTGATAAACAATTTCAAATTGTTGTCTAAACTTCTTCACACTATTGTTAGTTAATTAAAGCTTCAATTCAATACCAAAGCTTACCAATAAATAACACACGCTTCCTTTATACAGTTGCTTATAAGACTCATAAGCAGTTTTGCAGCTGAATCTGCAGCATACCCCATTTAGTTGCCCAGCTAGAGGGTATGTAAAATGCAAAACCAACAACAATGTTTGTGTTTAAACTGTTGTGTGGACGTGCATTTTGCCCATCTACATTTTTTCTGCTGATTTTTTATTTTTTATTATTTCTTTTTTTGTATTTTGCTGGTTTTGTCTTTTTGCATTCTGTGCTGTGCATTCATGTTGGCCATGTTGGCTGATGCTGTTAATCTGGCTGGGCTAGGCTATGAACGGGATTGGATTGTCGGTCTGCGATGTGCACTTTTGTTTGAATTTGCATTGACATGGGGCAGGGGAGGGAGGGGTTGGGGAAGGCTGGAGGAGTTGATGCCTGGTTGACTGGTTGCCTGACGAAGCTCATGTTTACATTCAATGCTCCTCACAGCGAGCACGAGTTGTATCTTTCACTGTCTCTCTCTGTGTGTGTGTGTGTGTGTGTGCGTGTGTGTGTGTGTTCAGTGTCTCTTCTATAGTTGATTGTAAGTTTTGATGACAGCGTTTCGTTTGCATATTTTTGCATTTTGCCCGCTTTTGCTATTTGCGTTTGCAACATTTACCTACGCGGCGGGTGTCGCTCTCAGCCGCTGTGTGTGTCTTTCAAATTGACTTTGTTGTCCTTGGCTATGGCCCACAATCTGCCAGCTGCCACTTGCCACCACATGAGCACACACAATCACACACACACACACACACACACGTAGCAACACCTACACATGGCTAACAATCACACAGCTCATAAAAGACGCCATCGAAGTAGTTTTCTGTTTCTTGAATGGCCATTAAAATTTAAGCACAGCTTGTTTGCTGCCTTTTGGCCTGGCTGGCACTGGCATTGGCATTGGCTTTGATGCTGGCACTGCAGCACATGGAATCGTAAAATAGAGCTCTGCTTTACGGGCTACTAAACGTTTACCATTGCCATCAGCTGCTGCTGCTGCTGCTGTGACAATTCCAGACTTTGACCAGAGCAATCCCTAGGTCCGTTCATTACACCCACAGAGAGTTGCTTGTGGCAAGCTGAGCAAATATGAAAACTGATACAAGTTGAACATGAAATTCGTGTGGCATCAACAAATCTCTGCTCTCTCCTTCGCTCTTTCTATTCTCTGCTTCTGTCTCTGTCTCGGTCTCTATTTAGTCAGCCCAATGCGTTTGCCTCGTAATAAAATTGAATTTATAGTTTATTTATGCAGCTACTAAGAAATTAAAGGCATCGTTGTTCAGGCCAAGAGTATGAGCCCAGACACATGTCATGCTCATGACAACACACACACATACAGACACACTCAAACACCCACTCACACACACACACACAAATATATATAAATCAGGCTCATAAAAGGCGCGCGTGGTTTATTGATTTCGACTCGCAGTCTTTATAGACTTTAACGAGCCACGCAGACACTGAGGGAAGCGGTAGGAGAACAACAGCAACAACAACAGCAAAAAGGAGAGAGAAAAAACAACTAGAGGAATAGCAGAACGAAGGCGTTTGTAAAGCAAATTGATTTTAATTTTTACTGCGCTTCCAGTTTGAAACGACTGCGTAAATCTGTCAGGCCAAAGTTAAGTTGCTAATCAAGTGAAAGTTGAAGCTCACGATTAAATGCAAACACACACATATGAATTTACATAATAGTAATATATGGCTAAGCTAAGGGAGAGAGGGGTGACACAGATGGGGGCGAGGTGAAGTGCATAATTCAATTAATTTATGCGGCTTGGTCAATGTTTTGTTTTTACTTTACTTGATGTGTGTGTGTGTGTGTGCGGCTTTTGCCTTAGCTGCTTGCCCATAAATCATTTTGCATAATTTATGCCTCGCTGTGTGCCCCACTTGACCCCACAGAACCCCCAGAACCCCCCAGAACCCCCCTGGCTGTGTGGCACAATCACAAGTGCAGCTTTGCTAACGATCGCGAGGGTTTATTTTGAATAGCCAATAATTCTTAATACTTCATGCTTAAAATTAGCAATGCTCGCTTTTATCACGCATACGCCGTGTGGCACGCAGCACAAATCACAACTGGCAACTGACAACTGGCAACTGGGCGAGTGCTGACTGACGGCAATGCCATTACAAATTTATAAGCGCACTTGAGCTCGTCTCGACGCCCTCAGGTGCAGCTGGCATCCACAGACTCAGACTCAGACTCAGTCACAGACTTAGACTTCGTCTCAGTCTTCGTCTCCATCTCAGTCTCCTCATTTCTTAGTCGACAGTGAAATGAGCACATAACTTGGCTGCAAGTGCGCGCGACACGAAGTTGGCCATAAAAAAAAGTTTAAAAAAAGGAGAGGAAAAAGTGGTCGTCTGGTCGTCTGGCCGTCTGGCCGTCTGGTTGCCAGAAAGGCTTGCAAAACAATGCGAACGCCGTGACTTGACACGTCTGTCAACAGCCATTAAACGCTCGAGGCTCAGAGCTGCCTGGCTGCCTGGCTGGCTGGCTGCCTGGCTGGCTAACCCAGTTAGTTCAACCTATGCCCTGGCACAGATATGGGCATGCCTTCCTTATCTCTCCCCCTCCCTCCTTACACTGACTCGGCCTGTCAGGATTTGCAGCTGCAAACAAAAAAAGAAGAAAAAATAAGAAAGAGGGAAAGAAAAGAGCAAAAAAACAAGTGGAGATCCTGCGATTGTTGCTAGCAACTTCTGACAGCGCAATTTATCACTATTCGCATATGTGTGAGTGTATTGCCTATATACAACCGTACAGCAGCCTACAAAGTTGAGGTCGTAAATCAAAACTTAAATTTAACACATGCAGCGACGGCAAATGGCAGCTACCCCCCGCACCCAGCCCACGTCTCTGTCCGGCCCAAATATCAAATTGTCATCCCCTTTTGTGTTTGCGATTTGTTTGTTTGATTCTTTTCGTTGTTGTTGTTGTTATTGTTGTTCTGGTTGTTGTGTGTGCTCGATTGCCACTGCCAACTCCCAAGCTGAACTCCCTCTCCCACTCCCACTCCCACTCTGAACTGCCACCTTCCAGCTCCATTTGCAGTCAACTGCAGATGCCTTTTGCCTGGACAATTGACATAACGAGCGTGTGGGCGTGGCTACAGTGGGCAGCATTGTACATCAACTCATACGCGTGAGTTAATCTGTCAAAATAGCTCACAACAGTCAACGGACAGAGCGCAGACAGAGACCTACATATGCAATGTTGGCCAACAGCTCTTGTGCTGGCATTGACTTCGACTTGCGTCAATGCGAAAGACATCATTGCCATTTCCCAGAAACAACATGCCCTCCTCCTCCTCCCCCCCCCCCCACTTCTCAGCTCATTCCTCATTCCCGCGCCGTCTTCACAGTCTCAGTCTCAACATCTCAATGTCTTCGTCGTCGTCGCCGTCGCAACGTTTCGCTTTAATTTGCTCTTGTCTGTCCCCCTCCCACACCCTACGTCTCGGCTACATATCTTCTTATTTTCAGTAAGTGCCACACCCACTTAGAGTCTCCCACTGCCAGTGTTGGCCATCAAGAGCTCCGGCTGCCACTTCGTTTAGTCATTTGGCTCAGCCATTTTATGTTTGCTCTTGTAATTTGGCTGATATGCTGATTTCGACTTCATATCCGCAGCCCGTAAAAACGTTCAAGAAAAAAGCCAAACGAAAAAAAAAACAACAAAATGGAATGAGACAACTAGGAGCGGGGGAACAGGGAGAATACCCTCCCCGCTGCCCGTTCGCCTCGTGCACCTCGCTTGTCGTTCGGTTGTCATGTGCGAGATTTGCGTGTGTTACGACGATTAATTTAAATCATTGATGATGCTACAGCTCGAATGTCTATCTGTGTGTGTGTGTGTGTGTGTGTTTGTTCCTGCCTCCCAATGCCCATATCCTGATATACCCCCCCATCTCTTGCTATCTTCCTGCTTGGGCTGTATCTCCATTTCCATTTGATTTGCCCGCACATTACACACAACGCAACGAGTTTGTGCGTATTTTATTTTATTTTTTTTCTCTTTTTTATATGCCTCGATGAGTGCCATGTCACCCTGCCCCCGCTGCTCCAGCCGTTGCCCCCTCTCCTGCTCCTGCTCCTGCTGCTACATTGCCATCTCCGGCTCTTGCTCCTGCTCCAGCTCCTGCTCGTTAATCATTATTTTCGACATGCCACTCGTCATTTGCCTTTATTGTCATGGTGATGTCGACAAGCACGCAGCGTTGCATGGGAGCAGGGGTACTGAAGAGTTGTAGAGTTGCAGAGTCTGTATAGAGTCAGTTTCCTTTTTGGCCTGTTTTAATGCGGCACTTAAGCTAGCAAATTCGCCTTCAACTCAACTTAAATGTGTATGCAGCATCCACATCCACATCACACAGCATCAAATGGTCAACGTATGGCGATTGCTATTCAAAAGCCCATTAGCCATAAAATGCAGTCAAATGCAAAAACAAATTACTGCCATTGCCAAGCCGGGGGAAGGGAGGGTGCACATAAAAGTGTGGCATAATTTATGCGTTGCAGCAAAACATCTATGTAGGCACAGAGAGCGACTCGGCCTACCAGGCCATAGGCATAATTAGTTTTCGAACTTTAAAGTTATGGCTGTGCTATCTTTATGACAAGCCCCGAGTCAGACGACGCCAGGTAGTGTCTATACACACAGATATATATATATATATATATGTGCATCTGTGTGTGTGTGTGTGTGTGTGTGTGTGTGTGTGGGGTTGTGGCCATGGCTACATAATGGCATCTTCATTGATTGTCGAGCAACTGTGGCAGCCGCTGCTGCCATTGCTGTGTCTGCCAAAAATATACAGCAGCAGGGCAAGCAAAAAGAAAACAAGCATACGCCACATAGCCATTGACATACACACACACACACACACACACTCTCTCACATAGTCTGTGAAAGATTGCTGACTGTGTAGGTGCGTCCGCCTGGAAAACGAAAAACCTTTAGCGTGGCAGCTGCCGCAACGCCAACCTGACGCCACAAAAATGAGAAATAATATTAAAAAAAAAGAAAAGAAAATCAAAAAAGAAAACCAAAAAAAAAAAAACGAGCTGGCAAAAAACTGCAGACGCCGCAGTCCGAAAAACTTGGCCGAGTTGGCGACGCCACAAACGGGTTGAGCCGCTCTCGCTCGCTCTCACTCTGTGGCGCCCTCTCCCCCCTCTCTCTCTCTCTCACTCTGTGGCTCCCTCTCTCTCTCTCCCCCTCCCTCTCTCTCTTTCTCTGTGTGCCTCTCTGTTGCTGTTGCAGCACTTTTATGCAGCTTGCATCATTTGCTGCCGCATTTATTTGCCAGCATTTCGGGTGCTTAGGCAAATGCGCTCATAATTCTAAATAAGCTCATGAAACATGGCCGCTGACATTAATAAACTCCATTGTGGGCGGTGTTCCGCTGCCACGCCCACTATTTATGAGTACCCATGCATGTTTGCAGCTAAAGCAACATTTACTCTTTATTCAGGCGGCATTGTTTTTCCTAAAGTTTTTCAGTTGGTTTCAGTTGGTGGGGAGAGGGAACTTCTGAGTTTCTCTGGCAAAAGTTTCTCAAATTTTCATGCGCATTGTAAACAATGTTCTAATTGAGTTGAAAAATACATAACGCATTATGAATGTTATTGTTTGCTCTAAAATAATGAGAGAGAGAGAGAGAGAGAGAGAGAGAGAGAGAGAGAGAGAGAGAGAGTGAGAGGGTAGGGAGATAGATGAGGGTTTGGCACTTTTCTGTGTGCAGCTAAGTGTTTGCCTTTGCCTATTAAGTGCGCTCTCCACTTTTCAAAACTTGAGACACTTGCCACTTTTAGACGTTGGCGCAAAGTAAACAGTCAGCCAAACAGCAAGTGCTCAGCTCCAGCTGTTGGCCATAGTGCTGGGATAAGCAAAGACCAGGGCTGCATTAGCAACAGTTTGGAGGCAGAGCTTTCAAAGCGCATGTGAGCAGCAGATTAGCTGAACAGTTACGATTCAGTTAACTGGGCAGCCTCAAAAGCTCATTAAAGACACGTTTAGCGCTTTAAGTGGAGCTTAACAATTATAAACATTTATAGTAGTTGCTGTTAAAGAAGCTTTAAAGCTCATTAAAACGAAGTCAAGCTGGGAAATTAGCGTTTTTTATGGCTATGTTGCTCGTGAAGCCTTAGAAGCTGCTGAAAGCACAAGTTGAATTCAACAATTTCACAAGTTTAACAATTAATTTGCTGCAATTCATTGAATGCAATTGGAAACTTAGAAAGCTCATTAAAACAGCAGTAGAAGTAGAAGAATAAAAGAAGAATTCTTTTTAATATAGTTTGACTTTTATGGAAGAACTATAGAAGCTTCGAAAGCGCCTTAAAGTAAGAGTAAAATTAAGCAATATTAGCTGCCCAAATTCACAGTGCAACTCACTGGGAACACAGCTAAGTTGTGCAGCCCTGAAGATATTGAGAGTGAAGAGAGAGAGAGAGAGTGGGGGAGAGTGAGAGGCACACACATATGGCAGAGCACACAAATTAATTTAAGCTGTGAAACAATTTAAAGTTTTCGCTTGAGCGACTGAGTGAGTGAGTGAGTGAGTGACTGCATGCCTGACTAGCTGATTAAGTGACTGACTGACAATAGTCTGACAATAGGTGCGCAAATTGCTCAAGATATTGCAGAACTGAATAGTTCGAGTGACTTGAGAGCGTTCCATTATTTCATTATTGTGCAATTAAGTGCAAGGGCAATGCTTAAGGTCGCCTGCTTTAACAGAAACAGAAACAGAAACAGAAGCATTAACAGCAGCGGAAGTGACGTCGCACAGGAAGTGCAGCAACAGCTACAGCTACAGTTACAACAACAGCTACTGCTACATTTACTGCTACTGCAGCAGCTGGTTATGCAGACGCAGCTTGTTATGTAGCAAAATCAATATTAAGCATACGCTCCGTTGGCCCGTTGTGTTCCGAACGTGAGAATGAAATTGGGAGAGTTCCATTCTTTATTTCTTACTTGGTTTTTTTTGTCTCTTTTGGCACTTGTGTTTGTCGCCTTAATTGGCTGTGTGGCCAGCATGATGAGAAGCCAGAAAATAAAGCAGAAGTAAAGCAAAAAAAAAAAGAAAAATATATAACAAATGTCAACAAATTGTGACAAGAAATCAAAACCTGTGAAGAGCCACAGCTCAGTGACAGGACAGAGCACAAGAAAGGTATGAAAGAAATGAGAGAAAGAAAGAACAGAGCAGACCCGAGCTGTTGGCTACCATCCTCCAGCTGCAATCTCTCGTTACTATAACGAGCAGAGCTAATAAAAACACCGGCGCACACATTTTTGTGGCAAATTTGTAACGAGATTTGATTTGAATTTAAAACAGACGCACGAAATAGCTTAACTATGGCCACACGCAGTCAACAGTTGACAGAGAGAGAGTGAAAGAGAGAGGGAGAGGGGGAGTGAGGCAAGGACGGACAGGGCCTAATGTTAACGAGGGTCTGAGGCACCCAATGTGTTTGTCTAGCGCCCGTGGCGGCAGAGCATAAATTACGCAAATAAATTGACAATAATGCGGACAAACCGAATGGATCTGTGGATGAGCTGGCAGCCAACTGAGGCGCAGGCGCTGCTTCCACTTCCACTGCCACTGCCACTTCCCAATCCCAATCCCAGTCCCGTATTGCAGGCCAAAAGGTAACGAGATTATCTGTGTCAAGACAATTATTTCCGCCGCATCAGCAGAGACGCCGTTGTCCTTGTCTGCCAGCATTCGTGCGTGCTGAAGCTCCTGTTCCTGTTCCTGTTCCCGTTTGTGTTTCTCTCTCTGTTTCTCTCTCTGTTTCCCCATTTCTAATTCGAATGCCGCATGGCAGAAGATAGCTGAATGGATGGCTGTATAGATGAATGAATGAGTGAACGAATGAGCGAACGAATGAATGAATGAATGATTGAATGAATGGTTGCCTGATGTCTCGCTGATGATATTCATTTACATGATTGCCGCATTGCGTTTACTGCCGCACGTAATTGCTCCCCACGCACGTCTCCTCAATGTATTTAAATCATTTTGCAGCTGTGCCAAAGACTTTGCCAAATTAATTAAGACTTAAAGGAGTGTGCCAGCTGTCACACACACACACACACACACACACACACACACACACAGAGATAACCACATGCAGATGATTAGCCTTTGGCAAGATTTGCACTTGTGCTTATTCATCCAACTCTCATCTCAGCTCATCTCTCTCTCTCTCTCTCTGTCTTCACAGCTGCCATGACAACAACGAATAGCAGTTTGAATAGTTGTACTCATACTGCAAACTATAGAGTGCATTATCATTCACAACTCATCCGATTGCCATTGTCTCACCGTCTCCCCGTCTCGCTGATGTCGCTGTTGTCTCAAGTGGAACGCGTTCGCATTTTGCTTGTGCCAAAACTTGCAGTAGCTCAGTTTTAACAGCTCCCTCCGGTTGATGCTGCCCATCCAGCAGCTGATCCCCAGGGCATGCTTATGCAGGTGAATCAGTATGCTTTATTGTCCTGCTACACCTGCAGCTGCTCCTGCTCCAACTCCTACTACTGCTGCCAAGGTGAGTGAGTGTGCTGTGAAATATACATCAAGTCAGCTAGCTGCCTGCCAAAAGCGTTGAAAAAGTGACTTTTAATGGGTTTAAATCAAGTCAAAGTTGTTGAAAGTTGACTTGATTTGCACGGATAGCGGCCCTGGCCATTTTACGAGTATGATGCTCCTCCGACCATAAAAAATAAGTTTAAGCTTCTCAGAGATCAGCGCTCAAGTAGCTCAAGTCTGGTGGTGACATGCAACGCACCAAGTTGTAGCTGAACTCCGAGACTGGGGGGCTACTTGATGGCGCTGCTCGTTAGGTAATTTGGCTTTGATTGGGGGGTTTTCGGGTTGCATTTGTTTCAATGACACACAACTTGTAGCTTGTCGTTGGCAAAGTTTTTGCCAGCTTTGCAAGCTGATTTACTGTAACTTTGTATGCGGTATCATAAGTCAAAAAAAAAACACAAAAAGAAAAAAACAAAAAAACCACAGCAAAAATAACACCACTCTTTCCACTACTCCCGCCCAAAAAAGCAGTTTAGAATGCTCAATTTAAACGGCAATTATACCGAAAGGGACGAGGAATACCAAAAAAAAAAAAAAAGAGGAAAGTAAAATAAAAAAGTGTCTGTCTGGCTCGTATTTTATTATTCGATTTGGGTTTTAGCAGCTTTATCCCTTTTAAATGTCACGTACTCACACACAAAGTTTGACTGTGTGTGCGTGTGTGCGTGTGTGTGTGTGTGTGTGTGTAATATACATGTCTGCGACTCACAGATATGAGCAGCAATGGAAACAGCAGCAAAGCTAAGATTTTTATTACTTTATTTTATGCTCATGCTGCTCCAGTTGCTTTTGGCCCTTAAGCCAGGCAATGAGACTCTAATGCGCGTAAAACTAATACAAATGCGTTTCTTATCCGCCAGCTGCCCCAGCGCTACCCTCTGTTACCCCCTCTGTTCCTCTTCGACACTCCGTTGTCTTGCCACCATTTCAAATTGGTTGTACTTTGCTACAAGTGACGGCTTATGCGGCAATATACATAAGTAATATTGTCCTTGTCCTTGTCCTTGTCCTTGTCCCTGTCCCTGTCCCTGTCCCTGTCCCTGCATGTGCCAGAGTGTGTGGTGTGTGGGTGTATGGGTGTGTGAATGTGTGTATAGTGTGGTTGCTTGCCTTGAGCATTTGGCCTGTGGTCGATATGCTCATATGTTGGCCATAGCTTAACTAAATAACAGTTTGATATCATTGCAAGCGTTTTACGCTCTTATCACATTCACGCTTAGCACTTCAGTTCGTATCGGTCAATATTAAGCAGAGTAAGCTGTTGCCAGCTTTTGGCCAGAATATTGTTTAATGAGATACTTGGAATTATGCGACATGAAATACTCTGAATCATAATCGAACTATTCTCTGCGTAGCGTGTATTTCCTTTTACTAGAACTTTAATGCATAATATTATATGATATTAATACTGGGAATCCACTTATTACGGCCTTCATATCTATAAATAATATTATATTATATTTCTACTTGGAATATTTGACATATTTGTGCCATTTAATTAGAGGTTTTTCATATTACAACATTATTATTTTCTTTTATTAGATTATTTTGTTGAGAAACTTCTTTAGAATACTAAGAAGTCTTTAATACTTAATATAAAATTATATTTTCTACAGAAGAATACCCTGTTTTATAGCCTTCATATCTATAAATAATATTATACTATATTTCTACTTGGAATATTTGGCATATTTGTGTCATTTCACTAATATAATAAAGATGTTTTTCATATTACAATATTTTACTTCCATTGGAATTCTCTATTCTTATAATTGGCATAGATTCTTCTTTGTTATTAGTTTATTTTATTGGCAAACTTATTTAGATTAAGAAGTAATCTTTTATACTTAATATAATATTATATTTTTTACAGCAGAATACCTTTTTTAAAGCCCTCACTTCTGTAAATAATTTCATTAATATAATAAAGAAGTTTTCCATATTACAACCTTGGACCTTGAGCGGGCTTAATCAATTTGTAATTACAATATTTTACTTTCATTAGAATTCTCTATACTTATATTTGCCTTAAGCTCTTCTCTTTTAAGAGTTTATTTTATTGCGAAACTACATTAGATTAATAAGAAATCTTTGACACTTAATATAATATAACATTTCTCTCTCTCTCTAAAACACAATTATTACTTTAATGCCATAAAAAGAGGCACATAATCTCTTTGTTTGTGTTGAACAAGTTCAATTAATTTAATGGTTTTAATTAAAATAAATGGATTATAAAAGCCTTCAATATTTATAATTTGCTTTAACTAAATTCAATTTACAATAAATAGGCATTTAACTGTCACATTTGAGCAGAGCTTTAATGCAATTATGCGTTTTATTTATGTTGTTCCTCTTTCATTTTTTTTTTTGGTGTTTTGGCTTTTGTTTTTTTGAGATTTGTGAGTTTGTTTTGGACACAAACCATTTAAAGCCGTTTTTATGGACGTTCGATTATCTATTAGGTATATTTTTTGTTGCAATATTCATATAATAAATATGTACTGTTATCTGCAAAGTTCATTTAAAACATTTCATAAAATTATTAATGCAAATCCAGCAACTTAATTGCGCAGATTTCAAAAAGAGTCAATTGCAATTTGAACTCTCGTCTGCCAAAAATACCAAATTTTTCAAACCAAACAGTTTTTGTACTGCAACTGCAGTTGCCAAATGGCCACAAAAAGGGAAAATGGAAATGGGAAATGGGAAAATGGAAGAGGGAAAATGGGAGAGGGAAAAGGCCAACCCGCAGCGGTTGATGTATGATTTTTTATGCGAGTTTCTCATAAAAAATTGCGAATTGCGAATTGAGTTTCCTGTGACAGTTTCCACTTTTCGCTGACGGATTGTGAAACCCCAATTAAATGTCCAACATGATTGCCAAATGAATGACTTGTAATATTGGTATTATTTGCCAAGTAAATTACACAAACTGATAGCCAACTGCAGACATGAGCAAACCTGAACCTCCGACTTCCCATTGCCAATAGTCAGTAATAGTAAATTGTCCATTGATTGGCTGCCATTTGTCCAGCAACTATATGGGCCAACTACGAGTTTATGGCATAGAAGAAGAGAGTATACTTGTAGTTGGTCCATACCATCCAGCTGAGACACTTACAGCTGGGCCAGGCTGCTCAACTGCCCAACTGCTCAACTGTTCAACTGCTCAACTGCTCGACAAAGTTGGCAGCATTTGGCGGCAAGTCAATATAAGAAGAAGGCACTCAAATTGCTGCGATTAGGGCCAAGATATTGCCTCATTGTTGTGTAGTCAAATTGATTTTATGCAAACTTTTCTATTATCCCTCGTCCCAGGCTCCTCTGTCTGCTGCCTGAGTGATGGGCATGGCTACGGAGTCTGAAACTTGAGATTAGACGCATTGACAAGGCCCAAAAGCAAAAAATTGTTTTAATTAATTGTCATTGTTGTTGCTTCCGATTTAACGGAGGAAAAGCAGCAAAAAATAGAAACAGACGAGAAATGCAAATCATATAAAAGTTTGCAGATCATCTTAAAAGCGAGCAAGTCATGACACAAAGCCCAAAACTTGCCACTTAACGTGGCCAACAACGGCGAGGGAGCCAAAGCGCGTTATAGAAGTTTCATTGAAAATCCGTAAAACCTGTAAGCTCCAAGCTCGCTCTCTTGATGGGTTTGTTTAGTGGCCTGTGTGTGGGCGGTGTGTGGGCGTGGGCGTGGCCTTGGCAACATATGAGCAGCAGTGACTTGAACGCTTTATAAACAGCTTAACATGCCGTTGTCAGTCGAGCACGCAGCAACACAAAAATATAAAATATATATTCTGCTTTGTCTCCACCTCCACATCCTCGACTTGTGCTGCTCCTCCTGCATCCTGCAGGCTCAACTGTCGTCCTGGACTCACCATAAAGCGCTTACGCTGCCGCTTACAGTGTGGCAGATTGATTTGTGGTCGAGTTCATGCCAAATTTAACTTTAATAGTTTTTACTGGATTTACTTTTAATTAATTTTGTGGCAAACGGAACGGGCGAGTGTCCCAGTGTCCGCTGTGCTATGTCCTGGCTCTCTTGCTGTCTCTGTCTCTGCCTCTGCTATCCTGCTGGAGTAGAGAGTTTTGTTGTGCCAGCGACAGTTGCGAGACTCAGTTCATTTGTAACTGGCACTGAGACGGAGACGGAGACGGAGCAGGAGCAGGAGCTGGAGCTGCAACTGCGGACTGTGGCAGGGTGGAGTGTTTATCGTGCCGCGTAAAGCGCAATTAATTTCTTGTCTGCTTGTAGCAGTTGCCAGTTGCCAGTTGCCAGTTGCCACGCCCACTTGTCCCCCCCCCACACCCCTCCGGGTGGCAAGTAGTGCGCGCAGCCGCCATTAATTATGAGATAAAGCACTGAAATGTATCAAGTTGTTGCGAAACTCTGTTGTATTTGCGACAAAGTTGCAGCCACAATTTACGGGCTGCAAATTTATTTACTTATTTTGTTACAATTTTTTGTATTATCATTTTGCATTTTTAGTGGCTGTCGTTAAATTAGCAAGCACCATGACCAGTTGTATTGTAACATTCGTAACATTGTCTATTCTCTATTTGCAGTTGCAAGCTCTGAGGCAGAAGGGGCAACAACTGCAAATTGTGGTAAGTACATTGGTTATGTGTGGGAGTGCGTGTGTGTGTGTGTGTGTGTGGCAGGTGTGCTATCTAATTAAATGCAGTACTCCCTGTGCAGCTGTAGACAAAATCAAAATGTCGTTAACATGCTTCCTAGACCACGAGCAACCTGATCCCCAAGGCAGCCACACAATCAAATCGAGATTGAGATTGAGATTGAGACACACACAATCGATGCGGCAAGTTGATGCGGAAATTCTGTGAATTGAGTGGCATTGAATTGCAGATTCTCGGCTTAAACTTTGACTGTTTTAAATGCAGCGCACAGTTGCACAGAAAGTGCTAAAGAGTCTTGGGTTTAAGCCATCTACCATCTGCCAACAGCAGCAACAACAACAGCAGCAACAACTGCCAAAATCTCAAAACTCAGGCACAAAAGTATTCAAAAAGAAGTGCAGCTGAAAAAGTTCACATTTCAAGATGCCATTTTCTTGACTTTCCCAACTTGCACGGCCAGCTCAGCAAATGTACTCGGCACCACAGCCATCACCGCCAACACCAGCACCACATTATGCCGTGTGCTTGTGGGTGTGGCTCTGCATATTAATACCCTGTAATGCAATGTACTTTTGAGCAGTTGCGTTTCTAACTGAAGGTCACAAAGAACTTTTAGAGTAAACTGTATTAAGCTGACATTATTACAGATTTTTTGTTGTTTATTTAGCTTTTATTTTATAATGTTTTCTAATTATTTTAGTGCTGTGCAAATTACTGAATTAGATTAGATTAGATTTGTGCAAAATGTTGGCAATATACTTATCTTACTTGATTAGAAAGCAATTTAATGAGTTCAATCAATGTAAAGAGAACTTTAGGATTACAATTTTGCAGTAGCTTTAGCTTAGAGTTAAGTTTTGTTGAATTAAGCAGGGTATCTTTAGCTTTAACCCCGCTGCAGTTGATTATTTTTTTTACAAGTTTGGCGCCGTCTGCAAAGACAACAACGCCAAGTGACTGCAAACGGCCGACGACGACGACGTTGTCGGAGTTAAACAACTTACTTAGGCAATGCGATGGTGATGGGATAAAAGCAAGGCCTAAGAGCAATGTAGGAAGGGGAGGGGAGGGATGGGTGTGTGTGTGTGGTTGCTACGAGGTGGCACAGTCTGTCGACTGGCAGTCAGGAAATTGTTGCATTTGGGCTTTGTATGTTGTGCAAAAGTCAGCAGAAATATACTTGACTTGACTTTTGCTTGCCACAAGAAATGTACAAGTGAAAATAAAGCAAAAGAAAATATATATAAATAAAAAGGAAACAAACGCAAAGCTGGCAAAAAAGAACAAAAAAAAACCAAAAAAAAAAGGGGAAGCAGAAAAAATTGAGGCCAAAATGTAACGAGACGTTAGGCACTCACACCCGCCGCTGCCGTTGCTGCCACCGCTGCCGTCGCTGCCACCGCTTGACGTCAGTGTTGTGGCTGTGGCACGTATTTGTTTTAATAAAAGTTTTGCGCAAAACTTAATGAAATGTTGCCAGCCAGGCCTGAGCCAGAGCCTGCTTGCATGTCAGCATAGAGATGAGGAGCCGGAGCTGGCTCTCAGACTGCGACTGCGACAGGGACTGAGACTGAGACTGGAACTGAGACAGGAACTGAGACGGGGACATGTTCTGCATGTGTCTCTGTTCCCGGTCTGTGCATATTTAGCCACAGCTCGAGACAAGCGAAAAGTTGTGTTGGTTTGTACAAAGGAAGTTGTTTTATATTTACGCTTGAGATGGTTAAAAGAATGCCTTTCAATTAAATAGATGAGTGCTCCCTCTCTCTCCCTCTCTCTCCCTCTCTCTCTCACACACTCTCTCTTTCCCTCTCTCTCTCTCTATAATATGCTTTATAGAAAACTACAAGTATTTAACAGATTTAATGCACCTCTAATGAAAAGATCTAATTGCCACTTTGGTAGTTTTAGCTTTTTGGCCATGGTTTCGGTTTTGTTGGCCATGGCATGGCTTTGGCTGTGGCAAATTGTGGCCAGTATGCCAGAAAACCAGAGGCAGCCTGTTAATTGGAAAGTTTCATGCAATTATAAAAGTTTTTTCATTATTTTGTGGCATTTTTCGTTGTTGTGTGTTGATGCTGCTGTTGCTGCATTTGCTGCTGCTGCTGCTGCTGCTGCTGCTGCTGTTGATATTTTGTCTCTCTATGCATACAATTTTGGCCAAGTTGCAAATGTTTTTGCCACAGGTAGCACAGGTAGCCGGGCAGCCAGTCGAGTACTGGCAACTGTAACCGAGACGAATCCAACTCAAGTGTGACCAAAGTTAAAATGGAAATGGAAATGAAAATGGAAATGCACAGCAGCTAGAATAACAACAAGAATGACAATGTCACAGACAGCAGCAGAAACTTAAAGAAACGAGAGCGAGAGACGGGGCCAACATGTCGTATGAGTGTTTTGTGCTGGCTGCAAACGCAAAATTAATTTCATTTTGCTGCGCAACAAAAGCAAGTGACAATTGCAAAATGCAAAAGCGTTTAACATGATTTTCATTAAATGCAGGGCCAACGCAGAGAAACAACTAACGAGTCTCCCACTTTCCACTTTTCACTTTCCACTTCCCACTCCAACTCCATTCCTATCTCCATCTCCTTCTCCATCTCCTTTTCCATCTCCTTCTCCATCTCAATGACTCTTTATCTTCAGCTGCGTTTGTGTCTCCTTGTGGGCGTAGAGCCAAATGCCAAATGAATAGCTAAGAGGTCCCACTTGGCCATTTAGGTGCACAATTGATGTGGTTTGATTTTGTTATGGCCATGGCAACTACATAAACACAAATGCCAAGCATCGACGTCAACGCAGGCAATAACAAGAGCAACTACAATAACTACAACAACAACAACAACAACAACAACAGCTAAAAGTAATGCCCCAATGGGCTGACGGTCGCCAGCCAAATGAAACGAATGAATAAATGAAGGCGAGTCACAAAGCGCCCAACATCGCCGCCATTTCAATGCAGATGGCAGCTGTAGCTTTAACTGATAGATGGGGATGGGGATAGATGGGGATAGATGGGGTATGTGGGGTCTAGGGAAAGAGCAGGTAGAGCATGTGCACATAATAGCTGCTAAGCAACTGTCTGTCCCTCTGTCTGCCTGCCTGTCCTTCTTCTGTCTGTCTGTCTGCCGTCTTCTTCTATCGCTGAGTGCTCTGCCAATACCTGTTTGTTTCATGTCCCAGTTGGCGGCCTGACAGACCGTGCCTTGCTCCGTGTATGGGGTCTGGGCTCTGTGCCTTGGATGCCGTGCGCCTTGATTTAAATGATACTGAAATTGATTTCATTTGAGCGCAAATTATAATATTCCATTTTGTTGTGTGTCCGTGTGTCCCTACTGCTGGCACACTTGTGGCAAGTGCTCAAGTGGCATACAACAAGCGGATGTTTCAAATTGAACGCAAAATGGCAGCGCGCTCTCTGTCTCTCTCTCTCTCTCTCTCTCTCTGTCGCTCTTCCTTCTCTTGCTATCTCTCCATCTGCAAGGGAAGTGGACATAACAACTACGGCCGAGTGCGTAGCGGAAGTGCGCTGACCACGCCCCAGGAAAGGGGCCCAGCACTGAGACAGGGAAATGTTCAAAAATAAAATAAAAGAAATACAAAATAAATTCGAGTTCAATTCTGGCTGAAGCCCTTTTAGTTGTTGCCCTTCTGTCAACATAATAAATAAGTTTTTGTTGCTGTTGTTGTTGCTACTTTTCGTATTTGGACAGCGCTTTAAACTTTGGCTCAAATGCCAATTCAATTGCCTTTTGGCCACATCAACAGGGCAAAAATCAATATAAGTAGATACAAGTGCTCGTACTTAGACAGGCCGAAAAAAGTGGGCAATAGCGAAAGATAAACACATACAGAGAGAAGGAGAAAGAGCGAGGGAAACAGAGTGAGAGAGAGAGAGGGAGAGAGAGAGAGGGAGATAGGCAGTGAGGCAAAAAAGCTTAACCACAATTAATTCAATTTGCGACATCTGTCGTGTTGCTCTGGCTCTAACCCAAACTGCCTGTAATTATAATTTATGTAACATTTAATGCCGCCTTTTGTGCCGAAGCAATCCCATAAACGTTAAATCATTCCGACCACTACACATACGCACACACACACACACACTCACACACACACGCTCATATCTATATGTAACTTGTCAAGGCTCATCTATTGATAGATAATCTTTTTTGTGCATCAGGCATGGCATGTCATTAATTATATTGGGCGCAAACTCAATTCTTCTGCTCCTCCCGTCCACCCACAGACCACAACGAAGTACGAATCTTATCAAGCTTCCTCCCCCCTCTCCCCAGCACCCCTCCCACTCATTGCTGACAAGCTACCAAAAGTATACGCTGTCCAAAAGGGGGACAGAGGCGAAGTCACTGCTTGACACCGTATTTTCATTAAATGGATTTCAATTATGTGCGGCGCATAACGAGTGAGGGTGGAGCGGGGGAGGGGGAAGTGGGAATTGCATTAAAATTTATGAAAGCGGTTAAAACGACAGCGCACTGTACAGGCCACATCAGGCCAAAAGGGAGAAAAGCAAATACAAAAATACAAATATATGAAAAATGTTGTAGGAATTTTTAAAATGAATTCATTAAAAATCAGCGTGGCAGAGAAAGAGTGCAAGGGAGAGAGGGAGAGGAAGAGAGAGGGAGAGTGAAGAAAATCACTTGGCAAACAAGACAGGCAGACGCGAAACTCTTTGATATTTAATGCCATCGCTGCTGTTGGCCAACCGTCGACCCCTTAACCCATTGTTGGGCATCTACCCCACCCAACGCTAGATGGCGCCTGTCGCACTTTATTTGGCAACTTAATCGCCCGACAGGCCACAGTTTAAATGGAATTTCGCTGCTTACAGCGAAAATTTTATTAAATTTCATCGCATTAAGCGGCAGCAGCTGCTTTCATTGTTGTCCTTGTTGTTTTCTTGTTTGCTTACTTTTCTTTTTTCTTTCTTTTTTCCCCTGTTACTTGAGGGCGATAATAATGCCAGAAATGCGTCAAAAATTAAGCGGCCTCGTTAGCAGTTTACACGCTGTTTTTAAGCCAAGCTAGTAGATGGGGAACAGCAGAATTGAATGATACATATATTTTGTTACTTTAAATAAGTACATTTATGTATGGAAAATATTAATGAATTTGATAATTGAGAAGGATAAGTAAACAATATACTCACATAGAATATAGAAATTAGATATTGTTGTGCCGGCAAAATGGGAAATCAGTCAGTATAAATTGCGATTATAATTAGAGTCTGGCGGGAAATGTTTTTAAGCGGTTTTTAAGCATTTTGCAGCCATAAAATGTTTATTTAACATTTAAAAAGTATTTGCTGTTGGGCACGTTTATGGGCCGTTAAAAAAGGGCAGCTCGAAACGCCCACATCGAGCTGAGTAAACAGGCCAACAAAGTGCCTGAAATTTATTTAAAAACTCATTTAACAAGCGACGAAGCAGAGAGGCGGCTAGGCGCCTCATGGGTCTCTAAGCCCACATCAAACACAGCCGCACAACAAATGGTGAAATGGTGAAAGTGAGGGGGGAGGGGAAAGGTCGTGTTGTGGTCCTGGCCCTGCCTGGGGTTGCACTGGCGTCATCAAATGCGCAATTAAATGTTTTTTGATTTCATTTTTCCTTTTGATTTTTGTTTTTTATTTTTTTTTTTTGCTTTAATTTCATTATTACCACTCGTCATTGTCAGAAATTTGTGTGTGATGCTGCGTTTAAATGGAAAATTGCGTAATTAATGCACGCATTGTGTACTTAATGTCATTAGGCCGTCGACGTCATTGGCTCCGGCTCTACTTTAGTTGGAAAGGTCCAGCGGAACGTGATGGTCGACGGGTTGCGTGACAAAACTTTCAACTAGCCGCTCACCGAGGACTGTTTGACTGAAAATTATTTTAATTTTTCATACACGAGATGCGAAATGCGAAATGCGAAAAGCGAGAAGCGGAAATTCCAATTAAAACGCATCAACGAATTGCGAGGCAATGCAACTGGAAATCGCAATTCGAATGTCGCAATCAGTCGAGGGAATCAGTCGGCATCTCTGAAAGAGAACGACCAAGAGAAAGAGAAACAGATTGCGAGTGTGCCAAGATATGCGATACACACACGCACACGCACATTCATACGCGTGTGTATCAGTTGTGTGTGACTGATTTTTCATTTATTTGTGTAAATTAAAAATACAAAAAATTGTAAGAGGAAACGTGAAAGAAATAAGGAAAATAAATAAACTGATGTAAAGTGAGATGAAGCGGACAAAAAACACAAAAAAAAAAGGAAAAGAAAAGAATAAAACAATAATGTGCATATGTAAATAACGATGTCAATGTAATTGGACTCGCGTTCATATACTGCGGTGCGCCATAGCGACTATTTACTGTAAGCACAAACGAAACGCTGCACATATGGGGAAACAGTTGCCCCGTTTCCGTCTCCGCCGCCGCTCGCCATTGCAACTGCAACGGAAAATGACATAACAATTTCTTATTATACAGCTGTCATCTGCGGGACGAGAAGAAACGAATTGTTCGATTTTGCAAAATTTCAATTATATTGCATTTCAATTTAATTACGTAGACGTAATGAAAACTATGTCCACTCTGTCAATGCATTTACACAATAAACAATATTTTTGTTGGCTTTTCAATTAAAACAGCATGGACAATTAAACCGAGAAGAAAATAAGTTAATTGATGCGTAGAGACTTTCCACAAGGATAAAAGGCTTTAATTGCAATGGAAAAAGTAGCAAAGTTCATAAGTCTAGTCAGGTCCTGTCTTTGTTGCATCGACTGTTGCAACATATCGCATCTTCGTTTGGCAAAGTAATTACAAACTCGGCACACGTGGCGCATGCATAATGAAAAGTCATTTGGCACCACACACACAGACACACACACACACACACACACACAGACACACACACATAAGACAACACACAAGAATAATAACTGCAATTATGATATTGCACATTCAGAATGCGAATCACAGTCAGAGTCTGAATGAGAATGAGAATGAGAATGCGAATCAAATCGAAGCGATTCGAATCGAATCGAAGTGAATCAGATGCTGATGCTGTTGCTGTTGCCGATGCTGTTGCTGTTGCTAAAGCTGAAGCTGAAGCTGCACAACAAGCGAATTTATTTTGCTGATTTACCAAAGACAAAGATAATTGAATTACAACAGCTTCAGCAGAGCACGAATCAGTATCAGATTGAGAGAGAGAGAGACAGTGAGAGAGAGACAGTGGACAGGGGGCAATAGACAAAGAGCTATAACTAGAGATAACTATAGAATGGGTACTCACACAGTCATTCATTCATTCATACACACTCAACCCGAATGTGCATTAAATTGCCAATTATTTGTTGCTTCTTCTCTGTTATTAGTGTCCTGAGAATACGAGAATACGAGCTGCATCAATGAGTGCAGAGGTGACATATGCCAGCAAACCAAATAAGAATACAAGATAACATTCAAACATTTCAAATGAAATACATCAACTAACATTTTCCCTCGTTCTCTTTGTCGACAATAAATTTTACAAATATACCATTTTTATTGTTAGATTGCTATGTAATAGTTCAAGTTATAAATCATTTACTATTAATCAGGACAATGTCCTTTAAAATGAAATGAACCAAAATGTTTTGAATGCCACAAATAAACTTGAAACTTTGAACTCGACTTTTTACTAAATTCTAAAAATAAAATTAAAGTTAAAGTTGCAAAGAAAAGCAGAGAAAAAAGACTTTTTCTGTATAGTTTACAAAGTAAATCTTCGCTTTAAATTAATCAATTGTTGCTTAAGTATAATTGATTCAAAATAAAGCAATTGACACCTAAAAAACAGTAAACATATTCAAACCAAATCTATTGATTGCGGAAGTAAGCATTGTTACCAATTCCGATTTGGCATAATTTGATCGGATGCGGAAAGAGGAAAATACTTGATAGTTTCCGCAACAAACAGAGCGACGGATAGACAAACCTGTCGAGATAGATAATGAAAAATACATTTGCAAATATAATTTGTGGAAGAGTGACTAAAAAACTGCAACTATTTGAACATAAAATTCATGGATAAACATTGATTTTTGCCACCAATCAAAGGCCCCCAAAAATTTTAATCAGTTTGCGAATTTTGCCATAAAAAAAAAGGAAAACTAATCTAAAATAGCCTCAAAATAAAGGCTATAAATTTCCAAAAAAATACCAAAAAAAAATGGGGAAAATCCATGACGCTAAAGCTGTCACTGGCGCTACATAAAAAATGGCTGGCAGCTGCCCGGCTCTTCCCCTCCCGTGCCACGTGCCTCGTGCCCACTTCCTGTTGCATGTGATGGCCGGCGGACATGATACAGATTTGTATGCAAAAAGCGGAAAAATCCGTATAGGCCAGTTAGAAGCAGTTAGATGGGCTGGCATATTGGCAAGCAGGTGCATCGTTCTATTTTCGTAATTGCTTCAGCAATCCTCCCCCTCCACCTCTACAGCCCCCCGCTCGCTCCCAACAAAAAGAGAAAAAGTGGGGAAAAACAGGCAAAGTTCGAATTTGGCAGTTGATTTGTTTGTTTGGCTGAACAAACTGGGAAAACTGCAATCAAAAATTGAAAGCCAAATGCAGGCGATATACAAAAATTAATGATTGTTTTGCCGTTTGTTGCAATCGATAACAGCTTGTGGGTAGGAGGTAAGGGGGAGATGATTCCCGGTGTATTTCCGGCTTCATTTTGTGAGTTGTTTTGGATTTGCTGTGACCGCTTGTCACACTTGTCGCACTTGTTAGCATTGATTTTATTTACCAATTTCATTTTATTTGATTTCTAATTAAAATGCATTGTTCGACTGCAAACAAAGCGCTGAAAAACAGATGGGAGTACATTTTTTATTCGCACTTGCATTTAATTAAATGCAAATAACAAATAGCAAAAATCGCATAAATTTTAACCCAAGGTGCGAACGAGCACAACAGCATGTGGCAAAGGGTAGTGTGTGAGCAGTGTGTGTATGTGTGTGTGTGTGTGTGTGTGTGTGTGTGTGTCGCGTGTGTGTGTGTATTGCCTGTGTGGTTGCGGGTGGTGCGGGTGGCTCGCGGCAATGCTGACCATTATTTATGAACGCAATCATTCATATGATATTTTGCGGTTTCGCTTGCATTTATCAAAAATGTTTTATAACACTTGCTTAACAATTCCAGCAGCAGTTCCCTACACTACTCACGCTCCCTCTCTCACCCTCTCTCCCTCTCTCTCTCTCTGTGCCTTTCTCTCACTGTATACCACGTTAAATTGCAGGCAAGGTGAACTCTTACATGAACACTCAACTAGACTTTGGCAGCCTTAAATTTAAAATTATCTACAGGGTATGCCTTAGTCCATGCTCCACATATGTAGTAAGCACTTTTACAATCTTTTCTTATACATTTGCAGCAGTTTGATTAATGTTTTCTTTCAGTTTCTATTATCGTTTTGGCAGCTGCTTAAAATGTCAGCAGCTTTAAAGGCATTTCTTGTCTCGGTCGCGACCGAAGAAAGCCCCAAAACATAAACAGAAAACTCATTAAAATCATAAAATGCATTTATGACAGCCTTGTTTGCACTCTGGCAATAAGAATGTGTGCGTGTGTGTGCGGTGTGTGTGAGTGTGTGTGTGTGTGAGTGTTGCTGAAAAGTGTCAAAATCAAAACCAAAGGCGCAGGCAAAGTTGTTGGCAGGCTGAACGCGTGAGTTGCTGCGTATATCCTGCTGCATCCTGTCAGCATGTCCTTCGTGTTGTCACACAATTATGCAAGCAGCCAGCTCCAGCTTCAGTTCGAGCTATATTGTTGTTGCTCTTGTTATTGTAATTATATAGCCGACTGTTAAACAAACTGGCAACAACAAGAAGCAGTTGACACAGAAGGCGCTGCCAGGCACAGGCTCAAACTGAGGCTGAAACTGAGGCTGAGGCTGATGCTGAGGTTGAGGCTGAGCACATGATTAATCATGGCAATTCCAGTGTGTGTGTGTGTGTGTGTGTGTGTGAGTGTGTGCACAACTTATGGCCAAGTCTCTTAAAGTAGCTGAGACAACAGCAAAATGGCAGCCTCAGCAGCAACGGCAGCAGCAGCAGTCGCCTGTCCCCTGTCCCCTGTCTCCCCGGTCCACAGTCCACAGTCCGCTGTCCCATGTCCCATTCATGTCCATGCCCATGTCCATGTCTATGTCCTGCGACTGGCACTTCAATCACGCTCATTCGTTATGCGTTTGACAAATTGAAAATGCGCACAAAGTAAGTGCAAAGCGTGGCCAAAAGGACGACTACAACCAGTACCAGTACGAGTACCAGGACCAGGACCAGCCGGGATAACGTTGAGGACGTGCTGTTTGCTTGCCAAACAAGCGCCATCAGCGCATCCTTAAACACATAATTCCTAGTTCCAACTTGGCTATTGGTACACAACTCCATCGCCATCGACATCACAATCTCTAGCTGCTTTCCTTGTTGCCTGTGGTCGCATCGCTTTCTTCTACATTTTCCGCTGCTTTATCTTTTCGCATTTCTTTTGCTACTACTTTTCTTCTTCTTCTTCTTTTATTTTTTTTTTTTTTTTTGTTAATATTGCTTTGCCATTTGCCGCGCTGACCACGTTCTCAGCATCTCCATTTATCATGCACTCGACAATTTTTCACTGCATAACTCAGGGCGCCACGTACAGCAGCGAACTCTCTGCGCTCCCTCTCGCTCCTGCTCTCCATCTCACTCTCCATCTCCCTCTCCATCTCACTCTCCATCTCACTCTCTGCCTCTCCTATCACTCCTTATCTCGCCGTGTCTCTCTCACATTGCATCTTCTTTTGCTGCGTCGCGACGCTTCTATCTGCAATCAGTGTCCCTGCACAATTTCACACATGGCCACTGTTCGATACGTTTTGATTAATGCAACAGCATTGACCATTGGCTATTGACCATCGATGAACTGGCCTGAACCTTGGCTAACTTAAAGCTAAGCAGAAGCGCTTAGTTGACTTTCATTTGTGGACGAGTTGATCCATTCGACGTTGACTCGCAAATCAACGGAATCAAACGTGCGGGTCCCGCATTACCATTCCCCATTTCGATTCCCCATTTCCATTCCCCATCTCGCATATCCCATTTGCCCATTGCCTCAGCAACAGCTCCATAGTGCAGCTTCTTCATCTACTTCATCTGTATGCTCCATCAGCTATTTCCATTTCCATTGCGATTTCCATTCCGATTACCATTTCGCATTCATTCTTCATCATTTGCTTAGCATGTCACTCAGCACATTTGGCATGTGCTCGTCTATTTGGCTGATTGTCTGAAGCAGGCGCTGGAGCAGGAGCAGGAGCAGGAGCAGGCGCTGTAGCTGTTGCTGCCTTCAACGGATATGTCAAAGGAGTCCTTACGCTTTGCCGTGCTTTGCTGTTGCGTGTGTTCTGCACTTTTTGTTGACATATTCATTGGCAAATGCAATAATGTTAGATTTAAATGTTTGGCAGCGTTTAGTGCGTTTACGTGGCACACAGACACAACCATTCCCTCTCCACCTCTCCTCTGGCAGTGCGTGGGCTGCTGCCAAATTGAATTTGGCCAACGTTTTACGTTTACGCGTTTTTTGTCACGGAAATTGAAAAGCATCGCCACACTTCCTTTTAAAGTTTCTCGTCGATTTACTTTTCGATATTTCATCGTCTCGTGAGTTGACAAAAGCTGTGTAAATTATTTTGCCATTGCACTTGCACCAGCTTGCCTTCAGCTTTTGACACACTTTGATGTCAGTTGCATGCAACCAACTAATTTCCAAGCTGCCAGCTGTCCCTCTGCCACACTCCACTCTTCACTCCACTCCAGTTGCACCCGCACTGCGACAGACCCCTAGAGTCAGCTCGCCCATTGATGAATGACAGGCGCCAGGAACTAGTCGAGTAATGCGGCCAAAGCGCTTCAAAATGCCTTAAGCAGCGAGTTAGAGAGAGCGAGAGAGCGACAGAGAGAGAGAGAGAAGGAGAGCGAGAGAGAGAGCGAGTGCAGACAGAGTTCAGAGGGACTGTCGAGTGGCACATCGAGTGGCGCTGATCCGCGTTGCAGTTGCACAAGTAGCATCATCATCCTGTTTGTTACAAGTATTATTATTTTCAGTTTAATGAAAAGTGCAATTTGCCACTCCAGCCCCCCTTCCCACTCTCCTCTCTCCAGCTCGCCACTCAACACACCGCACAACTTCCCACTTCAATTCAAAAGCAAATGTGCAACTCTTGCAGCACAAAGCAGCAACAAAAGCGAAGACGAAGACGAAGACGCAGACGCAGGCGAAGACTGCACCAAAGTCAAACTCTCATCCTCATCTACTACTACCACTACTACTACTACTACTACTTCTGCTACTTCGGCTACTCCCACCCCTTTCCCAATCGCTCTGTCCCTACAGCCACTTTACAATCTTATCGATTTTTCCTTGGCTTTTAGCCCGCGTCATTGCCTTTGCCTTTGGCTCTGCCTTTGCCTTTGCCTTTCGCTTTGAGCCGTATTTTTTTCTTTTCGCCGTTTTATGCATTTCGTAGCCACTTTGATGACATTATGGAGAGTCGCCAGCGCCGCCCACGCTCCCCCCGAACTCCACGGCTTTCACTGCGCCCCAGGCAATTCTCAAACTTTATGCTTCTTTTCTCCTTTATCCCTCTCTGCCTCGCTGTCTGTGTGTATTATAGTGTCCTGCATAATAGCATTACACTTTTAGTTCCGTCTCGGTTTGCCGGGCAGCTCCATCAATTTCGAGCTGCTTTTTGCAATAAATTAAATCAATCGATCAACCGACCAGGCGCACGCTGACCGGCAAAAACTGTGTCAATCAATTAGTTTTTCCTCACACACACACCACACACCACACACACACACACACACACACACACGCATAGCTTGCGCACATATTAAGGACTCGCTTTCGTCTCCAACTTCATGGCAATAATTTTAATGAAATACAAATATAAATGAAGCGGCGTCCAAACAATGACAGCTCATCGGACTCCGTCTCAAATGGAGCTCATCAATCGCCAAAAACAAGATAGACCAGACGAAAAGCAGTAGAAAGGAAGTAAACTTTTTACAATCAGCCTGGTCAAAATTATTTCCAGCACTCGCCTGATTAGCTGCGCCATCTTCCAGGACATTTTGCGGCCGTCTTAGCCACGTGCACGGCATCTCAAGTAGTTCTAACGAAATGTTGAGCCTTCGCTAGCGAAATGCAAAATAAATGAGCGAAAGCAGCCAAGGAGAAGCTAGTTGATGCACTGGCAAATACCCTAAGACTGCTTGGCAAGCGAGCGTAAGTCGTCTGGGCTGATATACCCGCTCAATGTGCTCAAGCAATTTGTTTAACCTCAAGATACAAATCAAAATAAATGACAGTGAAGCATAGCAGTCTAACATAGATAAGCGACTAGAAGATACCCTAAAACCTATTAAACTGTGCTGCTGACAAGTTATCTATGTAAGTCTGGCATGCCTTACTGCCTGCTCATTACAGAGTATTATAAAAACGGGCAGCAAAATCGAAAAAATGTCCAAAACGAATGACAAATTTTAATGTCAATAGCGAGAGACGTGAGCGCTGCAAAGGCGACTGGGCGTGGTCAAGCAAAGGCAGTGAGAGAAAGAGAGAGAGAGTGAGAAAGAGAGAGGTGGAGAGGAGGTGAGTTGCAAGCGGGGTTTCCCAGCCATTTGCTTTTGCTCTTTATTCGTATCTGCGGCGCTTTCATGTTCATTTTAATTTGTCTGAATGTCGTTGCAGGACGCACAAACGATTTGTTTTGGTTGGCTTCGCCTATTGGTGCCCCTCCCCCTTTTGGGGTTTATTTGTATTAATGAAATAGACATTTTGGGGTCATGCTAAAGTGATTTTTCAACGTGCAGCCCTGCAGACTATACGACTGTTCGACTGTCGTCTCTTTCGTCTCTCATCTCTCATCTCTCACGTTCTCATGTTTCTCGCCTTATCTGAGCCATTTTTTTGTGTGTGTGTGTGTGTGTGTTTATTTTGGCTTTGTCTTGGCAGTCGCCTCCTTTCTGTTATGCTGTTATTCTGTTTTTGCCGAATCCTTTCCGTTTTATGCCCACCCACCTCACAACAATGGATAACTTTTTCCAGTGGTTGCTGCAGTAGCTGAGGCTGAAGCTGAAGCAGAAGCTGAAACAGCAGCAACATCGTTTCGTGGCCTTTCAGCGACACTCGCAGCAAAGTGAAACTAATGGCAGTTAGTTTTGTTAAGTCGATAAAACTGTCAGTGATATGGCAGATTGTGTGGCAGCTGGCGGGCTCTGTCCCTCCTCCCCTCCACCTCTGCTGTTGCTGCAGCAGCAGCTTTTTTGTCACCTCAACAAAATAGCGAACGTTGCGCGAGATTTACAGCCGAGACATACAAACACACACACATTCCACAGTTTGAGTTGGGTTAAAAAAAGTTAAATGAAGTTGCCGCAGGCATTAAATTTTGCCAACATTATCAGACAAGTCGAGCCCGACTGCCACCGCGATTCCCTTTGGAGGATCGGCAGTGCTAAAAATGCAAATGAAGATGCTTGCGCCAGAGTTGCATTTGTCACGGCATAAAGAATGCGATGTTGCCACCAAGTGTTGCATGGTGCAACAACCACACAGTTGGCCTCGGTGTGTCTGCCTCTCTCTGTGCATGTGGGGGCGTGGCTGTGAGGCGAAAAGTGAGTGGCATTTTATGTTCATTTGCTCGACTGCAGCTCAACACTGCATTGTGTTTTATGTTCTTGCCTATGCGAGAATGCCACCTCGCACCTTGATAGGCCAGCAGGGTCGCGTGGCTGGGGCAACATGTTATAATGTAGACTTATTTCGGTGACACGGCTGCACATTTTTCTCTACAAATGACTTGCCATGTCTTCATCATCGCCATCATCAGCGAAACTGAGCTTTCAGCTTATTACTTTTTGTGGGTGTGAATGACTGTGTCTGTGTGTGTGTGATGTTGCAGGGCCCTCCCCTCCTCTGCTTTCGCGTCCCTCGCAGCTCACACATTTCAACATCAGCAGGTAGCTGAATTAATTATCGCATATCACAGCTGGCGCACGTATCCTAAATCAAAGCATTTAACGCTTCTAATCCGCTTAATGCATAGGGTGCTCGACTTCATAACCCCCCCAACTACTACTCACTCACTCACTCTCTGCTCTCTCTCTCTCTTCATTCCGCTCTTGCACACCCTTTTCCATTATCATTCCCCAGCTCAGCGGCAAGTGCACTTGGCCAGAGCCGGCAGAGGGTCGAGTGTGCAGCGTATTAAGCAAATTAAAATGAAAATCCTTGGCATGGCGACCGCAAAAAAAAAAGAAAGAAAGAAAAACAGCTCACGTCACATGCAGATAGAGACAGCAAGAGCGAGAGAGAGAGAGAGCGAGAGAGAGCGAAGGAGAGTGGGCAAGAGACGGGTTTCAAAGCCCTGCGCGGATAAGCGACAACGACGAGGACGACGACGACGTGGACAACGACAAGTGTCAGGCAGCAGGTCGCTGTGATTGGCAGCAGCCATCAAGTAAGTTAATTGCCCACAATTTAGAGAAGTGGGCTGCAAGTGGGTGAAGTGTGGATCGCGTGGCTCCACAATCCACACACTCCACTCCACCACTCCACACACTCCACACACTCCACTTGGAGTGCTGCCGTGCACTGGCGTCACAAGCAAGCTCATCAATCGAATTGAAGTCGCTCGACTCTGCTCCTGTTTCTATTGCAGGCTCTCGCCCCCCTCCGCCCCCCTCCGCCTTCTCCTCATCGCTCTTCCGGTTTGCCTCCCACACTGCGACAGCTAAATCTCGGCCATTTGTGACGCTATTAGTGCGACGACTGGTCAGTTGACCAGGGCGCTTAGAGGCCTCTCGTCTTTCCAACCACACCCACTGCCTCTACTGCCACTCTCCCACTCCTCCCTCCCTTTGTCCCTTGAGTATATTTGTGTTTGGCTTTGGCCTGGCCATTATCGTATATGGTGCGTTATTAACTTTTGCTGCCTGTCAACATTGAAAATTATATGCTCGCCAACCGCACACACTCCCCACCTCCTCCGTGTGCCCACTTCCCCCCAGTTACCCAGTTACTTTGTGCACATGAGTATGTGCTATTTTTCATGCTTCGTCTCGCATTCATTACGTGAGTTGCGTGGCGACATGATGAGGCATTCAGAGTCTCAGATTCTCAGATTCTCAGACTCCCCTCTGCACTCACCATTAGCGCAGCTGGAGAAGCACATTTAATTTTGTTGTTGCCTTCCTGGCTTCTTGTCTCCCTGTCCCCCTGCCTGGCTACATCTCTTGTGGTTATTTTCTTTATTTTGGCCAAATAAATCAAGTATTTTTTACAAATTGTTGTCATCATGCTGACATTTTGCGACATCTTTATCGGCATTGAGTTTTGGGACCATGCAAAATAAGGTTGTGCTTGTGTGTTGTGTGTGTGTTGTGTGTGTTGTGTGTGTTCCCTCCTTGTGCGATACTTGTTAATGTGATTGGTATTCGCAGCATAAAGAGGGTCAGCTTAAAGGGCTTCAACTTACACTGAAAACTTTAGTCAAAGACTGACGATAATTATCGGTGAAGAGAGTAAACCGAACAAATGGAGCAACATCAAAGCTGAAGAAACCACAAGTCGACATTAGCCCCCTCCAAAAAAACACAAAATAGAACAAAAAACAAAACTCAAATGCTGATGTTAAAAGTTTTGTAAGAAATGCAACACTTCCGCTCGAGTTGTAGCAGTTCTTGTTGCTGTTGCTGTTGCCGTTGCTGTTGCTGTGACTGTAGCTGTGACGGAGTTTCCTGGCCGGGGGTGCAAATTAAAAAAGAAAAGCAAAGCGGAACAACATGAAACTAACGCCCGAAAAAGTAAGGAAAGGAAAGGAAAGGAGAAGAGAGTAGAGTAAGAGAAATAGAGAGAAAGGAAAAGCAATGCTAAATGAAAAATTACATTTTATTTTTATTTATGTATTTGCATTTGCCATAAAACTCAACATCAACATCAACATCAGCACAACATCATGAACGTCGACGTGGCACGAAATGACTTCCGTTTCCGCTTAAGATGCAGCCAGGCACACACCCACAAACACACACAGTAGAACATCAGCATGCAGTGCGCGTCATTTGTTTACTTGTTCATTGTTGTTGCCCATTACCATCTGCGTCTACACATTTGCTGTCCATTTTGACATGGAAAAATTGCATCGAGCATAATGTAAATCGTGTCATTTGTCAGGGCCAGCTGTTCCCCACCAGATGCCCAAAGAATAACAACAAAATAACAACAAAATAACAACAACAACAGCATCCAGTAGAACTACTACTGAGACGACAGCCTAATGACAATCGACATCTCTTGACAAGGCACACACTCATGGACATTGAAATAGCGCCACCTCGTTTAATGAGTCTTGGCGAAAGTAATTTGAAAATATATATTTTTGGGGGCGGGGCCAACACATTAGACGACACTCGGCGTCGCCCAGACGTTGCCGTCGACTTTGGCGGCGTGAATAATTCAATAAACTAAGTTTCATGAAGATTAATTAAATATTTCTGTCTAATTTGACGCAATTTATGCAAGTCGCCGGGCCAAAAGGAAGTATGAATAAAGTTTTCGCAGCTTGCAACTGTGTGTGTGTGTGTGTGTCTGTATGTGTGTGTGTGCTGCTAAAACTTTTATTAATTACAAAAGATACACATAAATATTAGCCGGAGTGGGGGTAGAGTTGTGGAACTCTCTTAGTGCTTCGCTCATTCTTATTTATTTGCAAAGAGAAAGCCACTCGACGAGTTACTAACTAAGTTTTCTTATGTTTCCTGCTTTTGGTTTTTCCCAGTGTCCGGGGGAAAGTTGACGAGCTCGTGGGACGACAAACAGAGCCACTGGCAGAGCAGAGCAGAGCCCAAACCGGTTGGGGATTAGCCATGGCCAAGGACAGGCACATGGTCGTGGACATGGACATGGACTGGGGCTGTGATCTGGGACTGGGACTGGGACTGGGGCTGGGTCTGGCAAGGAGCAGCACAAACACGGAGACACGGTAAGTTGTGTGAAACGAGGGGGAAATAATGCAACTTAATGCGCTTGTGTACACGGACATAATGTATAATTAATACGGCTCGACATGCACATTTGCCAGCGGCAACCTGTTGAGCTGCTGCCCGCTTCCCCCTGTCCCCTACCCACCCCCCCTTTACCATTACTGCCCTGCGTTAACCCCCGCGCTCTGCGGCTCATTGAAAAGTGGCATAACGAGCACTCGTGCGCCGGCTTAAAAGTGCTTACAAATTGTTACAAGGCAATGTCTGTGTGTTACACTGTAAAAGCTGCCAAAGTGGGCGTGGCTGGTTGGGCAGGTAACCTAGCCTCTTTCATCAACACGGCTGGGCAGGGGCACGGGGCATGGAGAGGGGGCAAGCTCGAAAAAAGAGATGAAAACTGAAACTGCAATTGAAGCGCTTTTCAGCAGCAGCAGACAAAAAAAAATAAAAAGAAATAAAAAGAGGGAAACACATAAAACGAGTAAGGCTTTTTAATGAGTCAAGTGGCCAACACGTCAGACTGAATGGGTGTGTGTGCGAGTGAGTGTGCGAGTGTGTGTGTGTTTGTGTAATGACGCGCATTTGGTACGCTTTTGTGCTAACGTATTCGTACGAAATAAACCGTTTGCTTTTGAAGTTCGTTTCGGGCGCCAGGCCAACGTTTTTCAGTTGCCAGTTTGCATTGCTTTTATAATTGCATGGAGCTCTTAATGAGCCAAGCGCCATGCAATTTGTACAGCACCACTCACCCACACATTGAATATACACTTCTCTCTCTCTCTCTCTGTGTGTGTGTGTGTGTGTGTGTTGCAAATCAGCCTTTTAAACAACTTTGCCGCCACTTGAAGTTGAAGCTGAAGTTGAAGTTGGCATGAGTTCGGTTTGAGGTTGGTTAGTTGCTTGCTTGCTTGGTTGGTCCGTCGGTTGGCTGGTTGGTTGGTCCAACGCTCACCCCCTCACCCCGCCTCGTTCACTGGTTGGTGTAAAAATATACACAGAACAAAACTCGTATCAAACAGCTGCCAAAAACGGCGCAGAAAGTTAAGCCCCAACCAAATGGATTTGCTCGTAAGCGAAATAAAACCACGCAACGAAACGAAATGAGTAAATTGCGGTTTCAAGTTCTCGCAACTGTTTTCCCACACACACCCCACACACACATAGACCACATCCGCAAAAGCCCACACCATACACACATACAGACAACACCCTTCTCTCTCCGGCCTCTCCGCTTGTTGCCTTGGCAATGCGTTTTCTCTTTGCCATTTTTTGCAATTTGCTCAAAAACCACTTTGGTTGTTAAAATTTTTAACACATGCTGCATACATTTAGGGAATGATAGAGAGTGTGAATGGGAATGGGAATGGGAATTGGAATTGGCATGGAGTGGGGAGGGGGTGGGGGGAGGGGGCAGAGTACAGTGGCTTAAACATTTGATTGACTTTTGCACAGCGCACAAACAAATAACATTTTCGATTCGTTCAATTCTCACATTTAATGCAAACCAGAACAGCAAGAGCCTCCCTCGGCAACGGCAACAAAGGCAAATTCTCAATTGCTTTAAAGAGCCTTTATAAAATATTGCGTATACGACCCGTCAGCCACATGCAAACACGCACACACACCACAGCCACACACACACACAACACACGATAGCATATCGTATAAATGTATAATTGAAAACAAATTTTACAGCATGTAATTGGGAGTGTGTGTGGGAGGCTATGTGTGTGTGTGTGTGTGTGCGTGTGTGTGTGTGTGTGTTGGCGTGGCTCTGTCTTGATATCGATAACAAATGCCGCAAATTGAATTTAAATCATATTACATACGAACACAGAGCCAAGCATGGAAGCACACAATCAGAGGACTTGGGGGCTCCTTGTTGTCGTTGGTTAGGATCATTGGGGCCGGTTTGCCAATCGCTTGTTTTATTTATGAAGGCGACAGCAACAACAGTGAAAATAACAGCAACAGCAATCACAACAACAACAGCAACAACAACAGCAACTATTTCTCCTGCTGCCCTCCGCTCGTTCTACCCTGTACTGCAAAAGGGTTTCATAATTCCCAGAAGCAGCAGGATAAACAACACATAGAAGCAGACAACACTGAATATATTAAACATTTAAATGCATGCAAGAAGCAAATGTTTAACAATATTTAAACCAATTTAAAAATATACATTTGTCAGAAATAAATGTAAATGTTGGTTTTTAATAGAATGAAAGCTGCAAATATTTGAGACATGTTAATGATATTAAAAACTTCAGCCACAACTAACTTCGTTAAAAGAGCATTCAGCTGGCCTTCATAGCCAGTGCTGCTCGTACTCAGACTCAGACTCAGACTTATAGCCAAGCCATACTCCTACTCCTACATTGGCTGGCTTGAGATTTCCGTTTTATGCATTCAGAGCACACGTTTGACAGAGACAAGCGAGCCAATCTGCTGGCTGCCGCCTCGAGTGTGCCTCTCAGACCCCTCTGCTGCCCTACCCAAGTGCCCTCTGCCCAACCCCTT
This sequence comes from Drosophila macrospina, assembly GCA_035042075.1. NCBI lineage: Eukaryota > Metazoa > Arthropoda > Insecta > Diptera > Drosophilidae > Drosophila > Drosophila macrospina. The sequence goes on along the minus strand of JAWNLW010000454.1, from coordinate 3,631,567 downwards.
ACTCCACTGGCTTGAGGCTCTTAATTGTCTGCTGTGCTGTGCTGTGCTGTGTGTTGTGCCATGGCATGCAATAAATTTATGCATTGCATTTGGATTTGGGGACTATTGGGGCTATGCATTGCATTTGCCAGAGGCGCAAAGGCGAGAGGCGAGGGCGACAGGCCAGAGGTGAGAAGGCCATAGACTAAAGTTCTGTGATTGCTCATCCTCCATCTCCCAACACTGCGCCTTATGCCTGCTGGGAACTAAAACCATAAATAAATGTTTGATAAGCAGTCAATGTGCTTTGCACTCTTTCACTGCATTTGCATTAGCAATTCGGCACTTTTCATTCAGTTTTGTTTGCCTTTTGCCATTTGAAAGCAATTAAATTGCATTTTCTTGTCTGAATTATTGTAAATTAATAAGAGTTGAGTGTGCGAAATGGTTGGCTGATAAAATGCTTGCATTTATTTTGTTGCAAATAGTTTGAGCATAAACAAATTACCGCGTTCTCGCTCCCCGCCTCCCACCCCGTCCAGAGAGATCGATAAGGAATGCAAATAAGTGCAAAGCAGAGGAAAATATAATAAATTTCATTTATTGTTACTGAGCCAAAGGCAAACATTAAAACGTTAAGCATTAAGCCGACCAACAGTTTGTGTTTAATTTCCAAAAATTTGCCAAGTTTAATTGAACTGCAGACGAGGCTTAAATAATACGAATTTATGCATATTTATTTAAGCTAAAATTCTTATTTATTGAAAGTAACATTTTAGATTTGAGCATAAACAAGTTTCAGTTCTAAGTGCTGGCAAAGAAAATTCCACACAAGATCTATAAATGTGAAATATATATTTATTTATTGGTTTTCTTTCAGAGAGATAGATGGAGAGAGGGAGGCAGGGATATTTCATTTTTATTGGCACTCAATAAAATGCCGAATTAAAGTAGTAAATACGAGTATATTGAAGAATTGACAGCTTGCTGGAATCCATTTGAAGTGTAAATAAGCGTTGAGGCGAACTTATGGCTAAAGCCAATTCATTGAAGGCATCCTGCCAACATGGCAACATGGCAACATGGCAAGATGGCCACACGTCCAGGCACCGGCAGAGGCACCAGCAGCAGCACCGGCAATAGCACCGACAAGGACTTGTCCCATGTCCTGCCCTGTGCATCCTGCGTAGCTGATGCTGAACGTGTGCCCCGCTCCATGGACAACGACAACTGGCATGCGAACGTGTCACACGTGCGTGCCGGGCCAGAGACTGTCTCAGGTCTGGTAGTTGCAGTTGGATTTCTATTTAATATTGACGTTCAAATTTCTTGCAAATACAAACAGAGCAACAACATTCGACAAGAGGCAAAAATGGTACGACAAATAAGGAGATTGTAACGGCAATCGTAAGCAATGGAGCGAGTTATTTCACACATCGGAAGATAGAGAGCGAGTGAGAGAGATGGAGAGAGGGAGAGAGATAGAGAGAGGGATAGCGACTCCCACTACAGCGTGTCTGGGGCATGTGCATTGTTGCTGCTGTTGCACGCGTTGCACGATTTTGCAAATAAATACAAATAACTTTGATTTTCCAACAGTTTCTCCCTTGGGACAGGCAGACAGGGTAGAGGATGGCAGGACAGGGCAGGGCAGCCAACAAACTGCACACACACCAGCACACACACACACATGCAACGTGTGACGTTCAGCACAAGAAGCATTCAAATTAAACTTTATTTTGCTGCCTGCCACATCTCGTTGCATACCTTAGGGCGTCTCTGACTGAAATTGCAGATTGCAGGCTTGATCACATTGCCAGCCGACGCTGAGGCTTGCAAATGAACGTCAGTTAGGCACGGGGGCTTGGCGGGGTGCTCCAGGGAGGGGCCCACAGTCAGCCCAGACAAACAGACGGAACGTGCTGTGAATGCAATACAGGAGATTTTTTGTGGGATTTCTTGCACTGATAGCGACTAACGTCACAATATGCTACATCAATTGGTAAACGAAATACTCTCCACTCTCCACTCTCCACATCCCCCCCTGCGTTGGCTGAGTCAATACATTGTAAAGCCTTCCCCCAGGACTGTGACACAATAGTTTACACTTGTATTCCTTCAATTCTGACCAAACAGAGAAAACAAAAAAAATAAATGAAGTGAAATCATCATTGAGTCACAGTTTGAACCACAAAGTCAGCTTAAGTCGCTTTAAGCATGCGCTTGACAATTAAATAAAATTACTGCTAATTGCAGCAGTCAATAGAATGGGAGTGGCAGCTGCGGCTGATAGATTACTTATTCGACTGCCAGATACCCTGTTGGCTCACTGGCTCAACAGCGTAAACTTAGTTTTGATTTGGCCTTCGCTTTTGCTGGGGAATGTGAAAATAATCCAAGCGTACGCTTGCTGTTGTTGCCAACAAAATCAAAGTATTAGCAACAATAACAGCGGCAACAACATTAACAATAACTAAGGCAACTACAGCAACAGCAACAACAACAGCAACAACATCAGCTGAGCAACAGAGGCACGAACTTCCGGCAGGCAGCGCCGCCATGGCCACGTGAACAGAAGGCAGTAAACTTTTTACTTGTGTGTGTGTGTGTGTGTGTATGGGTGTGTGTGTGTATGTGTGGTTGAATGTGTTGTTTTATTCATATACTTTGCGCTCGACTATTTGCACTATGAGAGCTGCTTTTATACCTAGACATTCGAGCAGTTCGAGCCCTTCCAAGTCGTTTCAAGGGTTGTTGCTGAGCTGCAAAACTGAAATGCTATTTTTATGGCCAAGAGCAGGGGCAACTACTACTACATACTACACATACTAGGAGCGAGGGAGGGCGGAGGGTTGAATTAAGTTACGGCACTTAATGATGTTGCTTAGCAAATTGAAGCAACTAAACACAAACATAATTGAAACAATTTTCTCATTATAATGACGATGATGATGACGACGATGAAGGCAAAAGACTGCTGCTACCAAAAGCAACAACCAAAGCACAGCAAGTAAGAGCAGGAGCAAAGGGCGGGGAATAGTGTAGGAAAGGGGTATAAGGGGCAGCACAGTAAGGAGCTAAGCTCGCGGGGCAGCAGGTGCTGCTGACGCAAATTGTTTGGCTTTGTCTGAGACCTGACAAGGCGGCAGGTAAACAATGCCGGCTGTTGCCACGCCCCCACACCCTTCATCCCGCACTGCTCTCTTCTAGTAGTTTTTACGCTCTTACGTCAAGTAAATATGCGTCGCTTGCTGGGTGTGTGTGTGTGTGGGTGTGTGTGTGTGTGTGTGTGGTGAAGAAGATGAAGTACTCGGGCACGGAAGTCATCGCAAAACTTAGGCGCGCGCTTCTTTTGCGAATATTGCAAATAAAATATATATATATATATATATATAAAATAGAGAAAACCTGAAAAAGAGTCGACAGAGACTTAGGAAATTGTAGTAGATGCAGCTGAAGCTCAAGGAAACTCACCCCTCTTGCCCCTCCCCCCATCATTCTGCACTCATTCTGCATTCGCATGGCTCACAGGAAGTGCAAGGCAGCAAGGCAGTTGTGTAGGCGGCGCAACGGAAGTTGTAACAAGTTAATGGCAGTTTTCAACAAGCAGCCGACGACTGTCAACCTCTCAAGTGCGGCAGGTGCAACAGCAGCAACAACAGCAGCAACAACAGCAGCAACAACAGCGGCAACAACAACAACTTCATTTAGCTGCCGCCTAAAGGGTATTGAAGTTGCCACTCAAGTAGCATGGCAAAGTAGCAGTTAACGTGGCCTAATAAAGTTGCTTTGAGATTAAATTTACCAAGTACCATAAGCAGTGTACAACGCGGCGTATGCGTGATCTGTCCTGGGAAACACAACGGCTGCTGCTGCTGCTGCTGCTGTTGCTACTGTTTGTTGGCTTTCTTGTTTGTTGGTTACGCCTTTGTCTTGGCCATCAGACAACGACATGACATGGACGATAACGTCAACAGCAACAACGGCATCTTTTTGGCATTGTTGGCCTTGTTATTGTGCTTATGTCGGGGAACCATTAGCAGCTCAATGTACATAGACGAAGTTGACACTTTGGCCGCTTGGCCGCTTGGCTGCTTGGCTGCTTGGCTTTTTGGCCAACGCGTGTGCATTGGCAGTCCAATATTTGGCATTTGTTTTTGCTTTATGGCACCCTCGCTCTCCATATTTCCGGTGCTAAAAGCCCTACCCCCGGGAGGGGTCAAGTGCTTCGCCTAATGGACCAACAACTGCAATTCGATATGGATGCGATCTCCCCTTTCCATTTCCTTCGTCATCATCAAATGCTCTCTCTCTCTCTATCTATCTATCTGTATCTATCTCTCTCTCTCTCTCTATCTCTATATCTATCTCTCTCGTTTGCTATCTCGTTCATTGAGCAAACACAAAGGACAGCACAGAAACAAAATCAAATTGCTTGCAAATAGCTAAATAAAAGGCCTCAGCAGAGAATGGGATTGAAATGGGGATGGGGATGGGGATGAGGATTGGGCAAGGGGATGGGGAATGGGGAATGGGCTAGGGAATATACAGGCTGGCAACTGAGATGGGAACGTCGTCTGATTACCCGATATCACAGGATATTGCGGGGTAAATGAGGAACAAGTTTGCGCTGCGCAAATTAATAACAGCAGCTGAGTTCAGCTTTTGTTGTTCTTGTTCTATTCCTCTCAGACACACCACGCACACACACACACACACACGCACGCACACACTCCCGCATATTTATATAGCGTAGCTGTGTGTGTGTGTGTGCATCAGTTTGTCTAATGCCTGCAGGTTGATGTACGTGCTATGGCATTTTTATTAGGCTCTACTTTTTACGAGTCCTGCCAAAGCAGAAGCCTTTTAATGTTAGAGGCGTCGCCAGCGCCAGCGCAAGTCTGAGCATGTGGAGCAGGGGCGCACTGTGAAGGAGGGGGGATGACTGTAAGAGAGGGCAGCAGACTTTGGGGAACTTTGTTTCATTGGCCATAAAAGCAACAGTAGAAGCTACATTTTTAATACGCTTTGAGCGGAAAAGGGTAAACACGTTTATTGACAGCTCACAAATACATGCGATGTGCATGTGATTTAAGGGATAATTTATCATCTATCCATCTATCCATCTATCCAAAGTATATACGTGTTTTTCTATATATTACACTTCTCTGCTGTTTTTTTGTTTTTCTGCTTTTTCTGCTTTTTTTTTATAAGCCCCTTCAGTCTGCTGCCGTCGCGAGTCGAACGCAATTGGAGGTAAGGATTACCTTTTGTTCTGTTTAATTAGTTGGTGGCGGTGGCGGGATTCAATGAATGTGCCCTCTGCTCCCCTCCCTCCCCCCACCATCGCAGTGGTATCATTGTTATTTGTATGTTGGAGCGTTTTATTGGCTGCCTCCGTGACTGAAAAATGTCGCTCAATTAAAATGGAAACACTTAAAATTCAACACTTAATGCTGTGCGTAAAATTAATGCCGAGCACCTAATTAAATTATGTTAATTACTTCTGCAAGTCTATTAACAACACACACAGCCCATACACACACACACACACACACGCGCGCACACACACACAGCAGAGTGATAGACACGTACAGTCAAGCTGTGTGCTTTGCCATAACTTTGTTGTTGCTTGTTGTTGCTTGTTGTCGCTTGTTGTGCGCTTTGGCTGAGGTGAGGACTGCGGGAAGGCGCCTTTGGCTGTGACTTGGGATTGGGCCGAAAGGCAAACATCAAATAACTTTCAATCAATTCCAATTAACAACGTCCATAAAAGCAGCTCACAAATAGATCCACAAAGTGCACATAAGAATGGCAGGACAATTTAATTTAAAATTTAATGGCAAAATGGGGCAACTTGGCTAAGGCACGGTGGCTCAGGCAAACGACAAACGACAAGCGACAGCCACCAGTTTGATGTTGTTATCAAAGACAACCCGTGCGACCGCAAAGCGCCAGCCCCAGCGAAGGCAAAGGCGAGTGGGGCAACCCGGCGATGAGCAGCAAAAGGATATTGTAATAACCGTGGCCTGACACGCAAGCCACATTGGCACGGACCTTGGTACGGACAGAGTATCATCCAAGTGCAAGTTGAATGCAGCTTGCATATAAAAAGGAATAGAAATTGCAGCGACCGCGAGAAAGGAATGCTGTTTTACAGTTAGCAACAATGGGCAACATTGCTCGCAGCCACAATAAAAAAAGGGAAAACAAAAAAAAAAAAAAAAACAGACAGTGAAAGGACACGCAAGTCACAGACAAGACGAAGACGAAATAAAAACCGCAAACACGCCAACACCAACACCAACACCAACACGACACTAAACCTCTCTCTGTCACTCTGTTGCTCTGTCTCTCTGTCGCTCCGTCTGTCCAGCTGACGACTTTGAGGCGAGGACATATGCGAGAGAGCGAGCCAAGTTCATTTTGCACTTGCAGTGCAAAAATTTAATCAAGAAGTGCAACGCAAGGCGAGCTCAACTAGCCAGCCACCTCCAACCGCCAACCTCTAGCTCCATCCCTCCCCCCTCTCCACACTGTTTAACACGCCACCATCTCAATCCTGGCCAGCACTAACAAAAGTTGTCTTGGCCAACAACACGCGCCAGCCCCTTGCGTGTAATGCGAGATTCGTTCAACATTTACAATGATTTTGTGATTCTTCCGACACTTTATGGCCAGCCAAGCTGACAGCCTTCAGGGCGCCCCCCCTCCGATGCCCCGACACTCCGTCTTCCCGTCTCCCACGCTTCCACTCTGCTGCGCCAGCTACAGTTCGCAGTGGCACGACAACGACATGGACACGGACACGGACATGGACATGGACACCAGCAGCCAGCAGCCAACTGCCAACAGCTAACAGCCAACAGCTAACAGCCAACATGGTCGGGTAAGTTGTGTTTTTATGCGACTGAGTATAATGGAGTGAAAGACTTTAAGCAAGCATCCGAATGGCCATGGACATCCCCATCTCTGTATTAAGTTCCCGCTGAAAGGGAGTTCACTACATCCGAAAAGGGGTTTCCTTCAGCTGCAAATGGACGTGGGGGGCAGCGGGGTAAAGTGATGAAGAAATGAAGCAGCTGACGCCGTTGATGCCAAATGTCAAATACCAAATAGCAAATGCCATCAAGTTGGCCATCCGATATTAACGCCCGACAACAACAACAACTACAACTACAACAACAACTATAACAACAACTACAAGAAAACAGCTGGCCAAATTTCCCAGCGACTGAAAGCTTTTTAGTCATGGCTCAGCATCAAGTGTGAGTCGAGTGTAAACAAATATTTGGTTAATTCGATTTTTAGCTATGATTGTCCAAACGCAATTCTTGTTGATTTCAAATACTCAAGGGTTGCGACTGGGCATCGCGGCTCGAAATGAGAATACACCCGACGCCAAAAAAAACCAAAACTGTGCTATTCAATTCATCGACACAAAACTAATTAAAACATTTCTCTTCATTTCTCCAAGCAACATTGTTTAATGATTAGCGATTATTGTGCAATGCGTTTGATATAAACAGCAAAATTGAATACTCATCAAATACTTGGAATGCTTTTATGAGCTGCAAAGCTGAACGCAGAACGCTGAAAGCATTTCAAAGAAGCAAAATGAAAATGGAAAAAGAGGAAATTTATAATAGAAATTCTTTTCAAGGATCACAACAGCTTCTGCTCATCCCACACATTTCTATATAAACTATTAGAGGAGCATTTAACTGGAGGATTACTCGCACTTAAACAACTAAATAATTCAAAATAATCTGAATATTCATATAATGCTGGATTCCATTTAAGGCAGACAAATAGAAATGTTTAAGCGCCTTCTAAGTATTTGGGTTTCTCAGTACGCAATGTTCATTCTAATTTTAAATAATAGATGAAAGCCTCAATTCAACTCAATTCAATGCGATAGTGACTATAAATTTAAACAAATTAATACAATTTATTCTATTTGTTATAATGATACTTAAACTAATGTAAAATGACAAATAAATAATAAAACAATTGCTTTGAATTTATCAAACTAAATTTCAATTATTTATTAAGATTGTATAAACATTAATTTGAAGACAATAAAGTTAATTTACCTGAAACTCTCTATTATTGACTTAGAATTTGAGCGAAAATGCAAAAATGTTTTAAATTAATTTATGAATAATAAATGTATAACAATAAATATATAACAATAATTTATCTTAACAAAAAAGCAATTTAAAAAACAACCAATTGTTTTTATATTTAAATGATTTCAATAAATAAATACAAATCATTTACTTTCACAATGGAAATAATTTAAATAAATAGATATAAAAGTTTTGTATTAATATTTAAATGATTGAAAGCAATAATTTATTTGAATACAGAAATAATTGATTGCAATAAAAAATAATAGTTTATATTTATTAAATGGTTTAAATAAAGAGAAACAACATATATTAATATTAAGATAATTTAAAGCAATAAATATCACTAAAATAAATTTAAAATTGAATAATTTAAATAAATAAATAGCAAACATTTATGTTAAACTTTAAATAATTTAAATTAATATGTAGCAATCATTTATATTCAACTTTAAATAAATAAATAGCAAACACATATGTTAAACTTTGAATAATTAAAATAAGTAAATAGCAATAATTTAAATAAATATTTAAATAATTTAAATAAATAAAAGGAAATAATTTAAATTAATATATAAATAAATAACAATAATTTAGCTTCACATTTAAGAGACTTACACTTCTTGCAGGTGAACCAGGAAAGCTAATTAGCGTGCTCATGTGCTTCGTATGAGCACCTGTCTATGCGCTGCTTGAAGTGTTCGCAATAATGATTTCATTATTTTATTATTCTGCTCGTTATCGGGATATTGAGAATAAGTAAGTGAATAAGAAGGGGCAAAAGAGCTGCTGCTAATTAAAAGGTGATAAGTCAAATGCTTTTTTCCCCATTCTCGTGGAAAAAGCTATGCGAAGTTTTCCTGGTAAGGGTGGCATTATCGCATCGCCTGGATACTGAAGCAGAAGCGCAGGTCTTGGGGTTCAAAGTTTGAGGTCCTTTTGCTTTATACGAACGGAGTGCAAAAATGTATGTTTACGATTTTACTCATGTAGTTTTCGCAACAATTTGTCGTTGTGGCATGTTCCCTGCCAGGCGAATGGAAAAAGTTGTATGTATTATTATTTATTTATTTTTTGTTATTTTTTTGTTTTTTTTTCACTTTTTGATTATATAAAGCAAGAATGCTGCTTGACGCATAGCAACAAGAATTGAGGAAGAACAACACACAATCACACAAGCAACAAGATGGAAAAAAAGCTAATGAAAGAGCAACAACAACAGCAACAATAACAACAACAACAGCAACAACAACAGCAACAGCAAAAAGAACTTTTTGCATAGAAAAGCTATTTTGCAGCAAATATTTGCCAAGCATATTTATTTCGCCTTCCATTTTCCACCAGCCACTTTTGTCCAATTATGACTTTGCTTTACTTCTTACCTCCCCCGCTGCTCCGCTCGCCATCCCACCTCGCATTGCGATTGCCCGCATCTACAGTTCTCTCTTGTCTCTTGTCTCGGTGTGTATGTGTTTTTCTCACAAACTATGGCACTAAGTTGCCATGACAGCGCTGCCACATTATACAACAAGTGCTCGAAATAATAAAGTTAACAGCACTTTAATAGTTAGCTTGTACCCTCCCCGCTTGCCCGTTCAATGCCGGTGGCAAGTGGCAGACGCCCACAAAGATTGGACCTGGGATTCGTATTGGAATTATGGCAGCAAGCAGCAAGCAGCAGCAGAGAGAAGTGAGCGGGCTGGAAATGGGGGGGATGAGCGGCAACATGTTGCCGGGCAACGGCCATAAATGAGGGGCTTATCCTATCGAGCAGCACAACTTGCGCAATAAAATTGCTTTTATACTCCTGGCACTACTACTACATACTACGTACTACATTCAACATACAACATTCAACATACAATATGTAACGATGAGAATAAGCGAACGATGGAAGGAACAGTCGTGAAATATACTTGGCATGCTCATTGCCAAAAAACAGGCAGCGTCAAGAGCCTGATAAATTTTCCACTTTGATTTTGCGCTTAATAAAAGTCAAATTTAAATTCGGCTGAATACGCAGCAGTCAAGACAGAGACCCAAAGCCGCTATCCCCCTCGAAGTAGCTGCACTGCTGGCCATGTGTGGAGTCGTAACAATGGCAAGAAGCCGCAGCAACAGTAGAGGCAACAACAACAACAACAACAAGCAGTGGCACTTTTACTGCCAGGCAATGACACGACTCTGGAAGCTGGCACAGAGCTTAGGAATGTAATAAACTTGAAGCGTCTCGAACTTGGACTTTTATGGCAGATACATAAAAGGAAATCAGAGGAGCTATAGCTCGACCTAAAGCTAAAGCTGAAGCTGATTCTGTCAGTAGTGACAGCAGTTCCCAAATGGCATAAAAGTCAAAGAGTCGCCGCTTGCAACGCTTATTGCAACATGACCATGGCTATGGTCTTGCCTTGGGAACGTGGTTGCCAGCTAATGAGCTCTTGGGCGGCTGGCGGGGCGTATGCTTAATATTAACGCACAGTTGGCACAGTTGGTGCGACTGCAGCCTCAAAGTGCTTATATAAATGTTGAAGCGCCCCAAGCGCCAAGTGGAAAGTGGAAAGTGGCAAGCGGCAAGCGGCAAGTGGCAAGTGGGTAGCGGAAAGCGGAAAGTTGGGCATAATTCAATTAACTAGAAACATGCAAATGAAAACTTTGCTGGCGACAAGGCCGCGGGCAAGCAGATGAAGGAAGCAGGATGCACAAGTGCAGTTCATGTACAAAAGGCGCCAATTGGCCGGGTAAAAGCAGCTAAAAACCCAGAAAGAGCTCGTTTCACAAAGAGGGGGGGAGACGCTCCTGCTCCTGCTCCTGATCCAGCTCCTTCTGCTGTTGCTTTTAATGCTACACCAAATTGGATAACTCTCCAATGGAATTGCGCAAAAATATTTCTAATTATTTCCGAGCAGAGCAGAGCACGGGCACAGCAGAGCAGCGCAGAGCGTCCTGGCAACGTCCCATCATCCAAGCCCACGTCCACATCCCCATCCCCATCCCCATCCTCATGCTCGCTCCTGGTTGCTTAGTCAACTATGCGTGTATATCAGAAGTATGAAATGCAATAACGTAATGAGTAATTGCGCAAAAGTAATAAAGGACACGACGCGCAGTTACGCAAAAAAAGGAGGAGAGCAAAATAAGAGAGAGAAAAAGTAAAACAGCATGCAATCTGGCCAAGGATAACAAGGATACTGCCGGCAGCAGCAATTATGGATGCGGTAAGCGGGCGAAGCGGGCAAAGGCCAGACTGCAAGGCAGAGGGAACCGGGCGGGCGCAACAAAAGTTGTCAACGACAGGCGACGGCAACAGCAACAACAACAGCAACAGCAACAGCAACAGCAACAGCAACTGGAATGCCAATGGCAAACTTAAAACAAAGGCCAGCCGGGAGCAGGGCGATGCTGGACACAGTGGAGCAGAGGTAGAGGGGAGAGCAGAGAGAGAGGAGAGAGTGGAGAGCATGGCCAGAGGGAGGCATGCGGGCGTACGTGCAACGTGGCCGCAAAAAGTTGAAGCTCAGCTCACGCGTTGCTGCCGCGTGACTTCAACTGGTGGCAACTAAGAGCTGGGCCTGGACAAGCCTGGACTGGACTCTGGCTACAGTTTGGCTTTAGCTTTGGGTCAGCACCAGTGCTGTGTGGTGGTGTGTGTCTCTTTCATCTCTCTCTCTCTCTCTCTCTCTCTCTGTGCGTGTGTGCGTGTGTGTGTGTGTGTGTGCCTCGTGCCGCGTGTCAGCGTCCAAAAAGGATATTAATTTCCCAAAGGTGCCGTTTCAGCCAGCGAAAATCACGCAAAATGCGCTGGGAAAGCTTAAAACGACAGCAACAACAACATGAAATATAAATAAAACTCACGCACACTCACTCACACACACTCGCACACTCACACACACTCGCACAAATTAAAAACTTTCAATAGCAACAATTTTCATTTAAAAATTCATCGCCATGCGCTGGGACCGCGACAATAGGGTCCAAAATATGGAAGGGAGCTGCGCATTGCCACATTGGCACATTGGACACTCAACAGCAGACAGTGGGCGTGGCAAGCGGGGGGCGTGTCGTGCTGCCAGAGCTGTTGCTGCCGTTGCTGCTGTTGCTGTTGCTGCTGCTGTTGCGATTGCTGCTGCTGCTGATGGCCATTGAAGCGGCAAACAAAAGTGACAAACAGATTTATTAAAACTGGAAATCTGCATTGTGCCAGTCGAGTAGTTTGTCTAACAGCAAACAATAAAATGCAACGGAAACTATTTTCAATGTCCATAATATCGAAATGAACGACGCTAAGTTATCCTGGCATGCATGAATTTATAAGTGAGTTGTAATTTAATTGGCTTTAAATGCGATTAATATACAAATATAAATTAGATTTTGCATGCGCTCTTTCATTACAAACTAGAACTGAATTAGATTTACCATTGTAAGCAATAAATTTGTCCACAATATTATCCTGGCATGCACATAAACTTTAATTTATAAGTGAGTTGTAATTTAATTAGCTTTAAATGCGATTAATATATAAATAGAAACTATATTTTTCAAGCGCTCTTTCCTCTATCAACTAGAACTGAATTAGATTTACCATTGTAAGCAATAAATTAGACCACATCATGACTCTGTACACCCAAAAATAAATAGTTTAAGACCCATATACACAACATAAATAAACAGCAAATATGAAAGGCTATATTTTGAACAATAAACTGAGATTTTCAATATCCCTTTTCTGCAGAAATATATAATAACTTTTTATATGGAAATATGCTACTCCACTCGAATGGTTTCCATCGAAAACTGGAATTCCCTCAGCTCAACAAGAGCATTAAAAATAGTGCAAATCAATGGCAATCGGCATTTGATAATAAAATATGCGCAATATTCTTGCTGTGGGTTCTGCTTCAAGAGAGTTGATAATAAATATTTTATAGAGAGCATAAATCTATAATAAATATAAAAAACTGATTGATTCGATTAAAATTTGATTTGTTTAGTTTTTCAAACTAAATCGAAATTATGCGTTGATACCCTGCATTTATTTGTCTATTATTTGTACATTTAATTGGATTCATAACGAGACGACGAAATTAAATAAACGCTGACCTTTTGTGACTCGTGTGGCATGAGGTACAATAGAAACTTGTTAGGCGCTTTTGGGGGCGTGCAACAATTAAAACTATTTTGGCCAAAACAATATCGACGCTGTTGCTATCACAGTTGTTGCAGTTACAGTTGTGGTTGTTGCTGTTGTTGTTGCATGTTGTTGGCTGGCAACATTTCATTAGAACGCCAAAGGGGTTGGCCCCGAGGTCAAACCACAGCATGCAATGCCAAGCGGGCGAAGGGCAGCGAGGGGAGACAAGGCAAAAGCTGATTACTTGCTGCAATGCCTGACAGGACATGGCAGACGGCAGTGTATCGAGGGGCAGACAGCAGGGTGCAGGCAGCAGGCAGGAGGCACTAGGCCAGGGCCAGGACAGCAGCAGAGACTGAGCTAGGACAGGGCAGGGCAGGGCAGGGCAGGACGGGGCAGGGACTGGGTCCGCACTTGGACTCGGGCGTTGTTTCGCGCTTGATTCGCCATGGCTGCCATTTCTGTTTGTTGTTTATTTTGCCAGCGCTTCGAAATTGCAAAGTATGTCCTTTGCCAGGGATAAACACAACACTACAATGCAATGAGCAAAATGAGCAGCAGCAGCAGCAGGACGAGGACGAGAACGAGCTCAGCTTAACGAAAAGCTGCTGGCAACAGGAACATAATAAGACGGACACTCGCACTTTAATGCTCGCAGCTGCCACAAGGACCCTACATTTATTGATCTGAGGCAAGAAAAAAAAACAAAATCAAATATAGCGTATACACTAAACAGGACGAATTTAACACGGCTTCTTGGTCTTGCAGATATCCTGCATGCCGTACCCAGCTGGCGGTGGGTCAATCAGCAAAGTGGTGGGCCCCGACAGAGGTTCACATGAGAAGCGGCCACTGCATGGCCCAGCTGGTGGGACAACATCCTGCTTAAGGCTGCATAGAATCTTCTCCAAATCGGGCACAGTGAGATCCTCATAGATGTCATCGTTGACAACCAAAACGGGCGCATTGATGCAGGCGCCTTGGCAACAGCCCGTGGTCAATGTGAACTGCATATCCTTGGAAGTCTCGCCGTCCTTCAATTCCAATATTTGTTGACAGGCATTCATGATTGCATCGCTGCCGCGCAGAAAGCAAGGTGTCGAGTTGCACACGGTCAAATGATACTTGCCCACTGGATTCAGATGGAACATGGTATAGAAATTGGCCACCTCCCATGCTTCGAAGGGCTCGATCTTAATCATGTTCGCCACCGCTGCGATGGCCGTGATCGGCAACCAGCCATATTGGCGTTGCGCCAAGTCCAACAGTGGCAGCAGTGCTCCCCTCTGCTCCTTCTCCTCTAAATTGGCGAGTATTGTCTTGGCACGACACAAGTTCTCCTCGGTGAACTCGAACTTCAGCTTGTCGTACATGTTTTTCGCATCGAGCTTGAAGCGAGTTGGCGGAGTCTGCAGGACACGACAAGGCAGCTGGAGTAGACCCTTCACAATGCCGTACATCTTGTAATAAGCCAAGAAATATAATATATATATATATGTATATATGTAGACAGAAGTATGCGTGTGCGTATGCGTGTGTGTGTGGGTGTGTGTGTGTATATAACTGTGCTCGTGTGCTTGTGAAATGAGAGAAAAACGTTAGAAGTTTTGTCCCGCTTGCTTCGTCTTGCCGTAGTTTTGTATTTCAATTTGATATTGAAATTGTCAACGCTTTGTTCCCATTACACTCGTCTCTGTGTGGCAAGAGCAATCAAATTAGTGATTCCGTATAGATGGGTGTGGAGTGGCTGCTGTTGTGTGGAGAGAGACGTGTGGAGTGTGGAGTGAGGAGTGAGCAGAGGTGCCTGCCATGGCCATGGCAACAATCGTCATTTGATGCGTCTGGCGCCAATAACTAACTGGCACAATATGTCAATCAGTACCCGATCGACTGCTGCTTTTATTGGATGCCGAAGCTACGGGCTCCCTTGCCTTGGAGCCCCCAACGTGTTGGAAATTGCTCAAATTGTTCAAATTGCATGCCCCGGCTAATTGGCAATATAGAGAGCCAAAGTGAGTGCCACGGCCAGAGTTGGGCACCAGAACCAGAACCAGAACCAAAACCAGAACCAGGACCAGGCAAGGCTGAGGCCAACAGTGGAGCCCAGCCTCTCCACGGGCCACTCACTCGCTCATACTCAATTGGGGCGCGTGTCGCAGTCAATCACTTTGATGGGACACCATTGTTATCAACACCTGTCCTGGCTCTTACTTTTACTTCCACATTCACCAGTTGCCACTTGCCACATGCCGCATGCCACATGCCAGCAATTTTTACAGCTCTTAATGTGTTCGCTCTCTTCTGCCCTTTCATAAAGTAATATCACGTAGAATGCGTTACATACATGTCTGTCTGTCTGCCTGTCTGTCTCTTGTGTAATTCAACAAAGTGTCTAATAAAATCTCGCAATAAGCGTTAATCGATAATGGTTGTTAAAAGCGTCATTGATTGCAGATCACATAGATTAACATTATGTGCACACTCCGCCCACAAACACCAAAAATAATAAATATTAACGGCAACGCCAATAAACGAAAACAATTCAAATCTTCTTCCATACTCGTTTTATCGCTTGAATCCGAAATTTCCTCAGTACATTGGGCAGTTTAGGAGCACTTCTTGCCAGCACACATACATGCTTATCAACAAGCAGTGCTGAGAGTAGAGCACAATTCCGCTGTAGTCGATAGTGCAGTGCCTTGACCCTGTGCAGCATAGACACAATGCAAGCAGTGCACTTTTTTAAATGCATTTGCACTGCTTCCATGGCCATTAACTGATATTCATTGTTCTGTCATTTACGCGTTTATTAACTGATTGTAATGAAATTTTATGTGTAAAAAGATAACTTGATGAGCCAATTTTATAGAAAATATATGAGAATTATGTACATAGGTATATTTTGAGCAGAGCTACAGTATTTCTCTGTGAAAAATACATAATAAAATTGATCTGCAAATGGTTTACATATACTTTAAGTAGAAATGCTTGCGCTCCCTAATTGAAATTAAACTTGATTCAAGTGGTGGTAATCAGAAATCAGCATTTTATAAATGCGGTCTATAGTTTTCATATTCATAAGATCGCTTAATAGGCAAAGTAATACAATAAATGTATATGATTATTAATGCCAATCTAAAAGCTTCCCAAGAAAGGCTTCTTAAAGTGCTTTCATGACTGTTGAAAGACTTTGAACAATCTAAATTGCGAAACACATAATTATTAAAGCCACACATGCAACTTATCCCTTAATGGCACGAGTTGTTTAGACTTTTTTCACTTGTAGTTTCAGCCATAAACAAAATGTGCTGACCTAAGAGGCAGCACTGTGGCCAAAGGCAGAACCGTAGCCAGTCAACTGCAACTTCAATTGGCCACTAAGCACTTTCCAAAGTCTTTTGCATTTCGGTCGTGTTTTCGGTCTCATTCTCATTCTCGTTCCCGTTCTCGTTTTCGCTTTCGCCTGGCCCCCAGAAATCAGGTTGTTGTTGTTGCTGTTGCTGCTGCTGCTGCTGGTTATGGCCAAGTTTGTTGCCGTGCAAGTTAGGCAGCAGTTTTTGGCTGTTGTGCTCAAAACATAATGAAGTGCTTTACAAGTTGTTAAATGTAAGTTGGAGAATTTGTCATAAAAGTGAACGTTGATGATGTACTAAGCTGCAATAAATTTTACTTTTATAAGAAAACTACAAGCAAATGCGCTCCCAAAAAAAAGAAGAGGGAAATGAGCAACTCAGAAATCAAGTACAAGTACGAATTTAACTCAAATGGGTTCAAAGGGGAAGCGGAGTTAGCGACCGACAAGCTCAACAAGTTGCCAAGTTCTTGAGGCAACTAAGTGACTGACGACTGACGACTGTACGACGTGTCGAGTGTCGAGTGTCGACTGTCGACCGAGCTGATGAAGTGGCAATGGCCAGAAGGAAACGTCAGTTGAAGTTCGCAAGTCGAGCACAAAAGTTGAAATTAAATCAAACATAAAACTGAGTCGCAGAATTACCCTGACCCTAAACGCTAAACGAGCGCGACTCTCGACTCTCGACTGTCGACTGAGGTCCTTGTCCAGTCGTCCAATATGGAATGAAATGGGGCAAAGACGGAATGCCGAAAGTGTTAGGAACTTTGTTATATTTTTGTTGATTTTACAAAACTGCGGACAGGCACGCACCCAGTCAGAGATCGACACGGAGCCGGAGCAGGAGCAGGAGCAGAAGCCGGAGCTCCAGCAGAGGCGTGATGGATTAGCAAAGTTTGAGTTTAGCGGCAAGCAGCCAGAGAAGGGCGTTGGCCCTGCAGCTCCCCTAAATGTTTTTAATTTTGCAAAAATTTATGAAACTTTCTATGCGCAACTCATGCAGACCGCAGCTGCTGCTACTGCTACTGCTGCTGCTGCTGATGCGGAGGAGGAGGAGTGTGGCCATGGGCGTCTGCATGGGAGTGGGCGTGACCTTCGCAGTCCGTCGCAAGCTCAGCTGTTGTGGCCAACGCAGTCGGACGAACAAGAGGAACAAGTTGTGCTGGTTACGTCGCCGAAGCCCTTCCGTTTAGTTGAGCAACTGCATCAGGATTTGGAAGAGCAACGGAAACACACGACCACAGTGAAGCCATTTAGCACACTGCTACAACAATTGGCCATGGAACAAACGGAACAATTGCGTCAGAAGAGGCCCAATGTGAGTTTCAACATATTGGAAGCACTTCAAATGGAGCAGGACAAGTGGGAGACGCAAACCAGCACAGTGAAGCCCTTCTCTGTGGTCCAGCAACTGCAACACGAACTGGAAGAGGTACGTAAGCAGACGACCACAGTGAAGCCTTTCAGCATACTACAACAATTGGCCTTGCAACAGTCGGAGGAATTGCGAAAGAAGACGCCAAATGTGAGCTTCAACCTGCTGAATGCACTTCACATGGAGCAGGAGAGTTTAGACAAGCAAAGAACTACAGTGAAGCCTTTCCATTTGGCCGCGCAGCTGAATCAAGAGCTGGATAAGCACGAGGCGGCAGAGGCGGCAGAGGAGGAGCAGGAGGAGCAGGAAGAGGCCTTTGAGGTGCTGCAGCCCGTGGCAGAGCCGCTGGAGCAGCACAAGGCAGTGCCAGCGGAGTCATCACGAGCCAAGGGCAGTCAAAAGCGCAAACGCAAGAGGATTCGACGTCGCCGCAAGCGGAAGCGTCGAAGGGGCAAGCGGAAGCGCAGGAGAAACCGCAAGAAGCGAAAGAAGAGGCGGAAGAAGCGCAAGAAGAAGAAAGGTGACAAAGATAAGAAAAAGAAACGAAAGAAGCGACGCAAGAAGCCAACGCCAGCAACAGGCATAATTGGTCAACAGGCACATCTAATCTATGCCAATCCCACCAAGCAACCTTATCACTCGCACAACTATCCATATCCACATCCACATCCACAGCAGCCACTGCCACCACAGCTCCTGCAGATTGTGACCACCGAAGCGCCGGCAACGACTCAAGCTCCCTTCAGCAAGATCAAGTATCTGCTGCGGCACAACAGTCTCTTCAAGAAGAAGAAGAAGGAGTGGTTCAATCATGTGGGTCACGTCCTTTATCCCTTGGTTAAGTTCGTTGTCTTCTTCACCGTGCTGAATCCCTTCACGCTGGGCGTCTTCCTCTTCACGCTGCTCTCGCCCGCCGTCTTTGGCTTTCTGGGATTCGCGGCGTTGAGTGTTCTGGTGAAGCCCTTCCTGCATCTGGTCTTTGGGGTCAAGGACAATGTGGATGCCATCGATAGAAAGCGTTATTTGGCCAATAAGCGAGCCCAGCAACTGAAGCTTAATCTGCGTCCGGTGACGATCCACAAGCATTATTACCAACAGAAGCCACTGCATTCCACGCCACCACAGCGTCGTCCTCCTCTGGTGGATTGGCGACGACGCACAGCGGAGAGGCGTCACAATCCCTTGCTGCCTGCGGATCGAGCAGTCCTTGAGCAACTCTGATGAACCTGAGAATAAAGCAAATCGAAGAATCTCCAATTGTGTCTCTCTCTCTCTCTCTCTCTCTCTCTCTCCCCCTCTCTGTTGAATCCCTGCTTTCGTTTGCTTTTCCAGTCAAAATTCAAATTCAAAAAGTCATCCTATCTATTCTTGACGTCGAGTGCGAAAATGTTTGGAATCTGGCAGCAACTCGTGGTGCAGCTGCGTCTGAACTACGATGTCCTGGCAGCGATGTGTATGCTCTGCCTCCTCGTGATTGCCATCATGGACTATGGCCACATCATGCACGGCTGCGACTTGATCTGCTGGCGCCAGTTGCTCCAACAAGTCGAGGATAAGCCATTGGTTGTTATGCTCTTTGTTGCGGGATTTAAACTCATGCTCATACTGATCCTAACGCTGTTAAGTTACTTGAAGATCCGACCGGATGTGGAGCCCCCAATAACCCATGTGAAGCGTCGCTTCTGCCAGTTCCTTGTGATGCGTCTGCTGGCTGCTCACGATGATTTCCTGCATGGCAAGAAAGATTTGCAGGAACGACATGCGGCACTTGTCGAGGCCATCCATCTGTTTCGCTCCGATGCCCGTAAGCTTTGTGAACGCAACTCCACCGAGCTGAGTATGCCCATCCAGCAGATGCTGCCCGTGGAGGAGCATGAGGAGGCGGAGCTGCTGAAACGTGGCTACAAGTGCGTGCCGCAGCTACGGGAGACTGACATCTACAGGCTGCTCTTGGCCTTGCCCTTGCCCTAGCCCTAGCCATACAGGGAGTGGCTGAGTGACTGATTGAGCGAGAGAGAGGGAGAGAGAGAGAGAGAGGGAAACGGGGAGAGGCGGCTGGTTAACCGCAACAGTCGAGCAACAACAATGTTTAACACAAAATTCACGCAACTTTTTAATTAGGTTTTGCAAACAATTTTTGCTCCGTGCTTTTGTTAAGCCCTGTAAAAGGCAAGCTAACGGGTATATTGTGTGGAAGAGCTGAATTATCATCTTTACAGGGTATCTATCGATTTAAGGCATAGCCATACAATTGGCAGCAAATAAATATCTATATTTTGTCTAAATGGTTTTCATCACTGATTGACTGCATTTACAGGGTATCTACACACACACATTCACAAGGTAGCTATAAGCTGTTGCCTGATCTGTTGATCTATTTGCAGTTACCAACTTGTTATCGGCCCAATTAGATTGTTTGGCCAATTATTTGTTGAGAATAGCTTTTAAAGTTACGCACGCTGATTGTTATTGAGAGTACAAAGAGAAGAAGAGAGAACAAGCGATTGAGAGATAGAGAAGGAGAAAGCGAGAAAGCCAATATCAATTGAGCTTTTGCAATTTGCCAACGGATTGTGAGCCATAATGGAATTGCCTTGGGAACGTCATTTTGTGTGGCTCAAAACAAGTCGCAAGTGCCATAGAAATGCGACAGCGTCTGCAGTACACACAGTGCGAGAGAGAGAGAGAGAGAGAGAGAGAGAGAGAGAGAGAGAGAGAGAGAGAGGGAGTGAGTGAGAGAGCTGGGCTGAACAGAGTGCCAGAGCAGCAGGAAACAGAACGAGTAATAATAAATAAAATTGTAGTCAATTCATAAGGATTTTGCTGCAGTGGCTGCCGAGGAAGTTGAGCAGGGAGAATGGGCAATGAAGATGGAAATGGAAATGGAGCGAGGACAGTGAACGACCGGCAAAGGCAGGCGACAGGCGACAGGCGACAGGCGACATGCAAACAACATTCATTCATATTTACCAAGTGACGCCCACTATGATCCCCACCCACATCATCTAGTACAACTAAACCTGCAGCTTCTCATTTCATCTCCATCTCCATCACCATTTCCAGCACCCACTCCATCTCCATGAGCATCTCCATCTCCATCTCCATCTACATCTGCCAGCACAATGTGCGTATAAATAACGGATTTCCTGTTATAAAATATTTGTAACGACATTTTATGTATGCCGATTTATATGCTCCATTGTGCAACGAGTACTCGCACTCGCACTCGCACTCGCACTCACACTCGCACTCACATTCATAGCACTCACACTCGCAGTCATGAGCAAGTATGCGTGAATCACTGGGTGTCGTCGCTATGACAGTCAGCCAGGCACTCAGTCATCTCAGACATTTATGGTTACACAGTCGTGCTTAACTATAGTGAGTTAGAACTAGAATATTATAATTAAACACCATTTTCAATGGTTATTAATAATATTCTGTAAATATTACTGCTTTTATATTGTTTAATTCTGCATTTTTTAAATGCTTGGCAAATTGTCTAAAGTAATTATTAAATTGTAGAGAAAAGAACGCTTTAAATTCAATTTATTCATTTATTTTGTTTAGAGCAAAATGCAATTTACATCTAAAAACTATTTAATTGCAATTAATACATTAATACCAAACAGTTCAGCATAGCCAAGCTCAACTGTAAATATACAATATATTTGTATATTTCGTATATTTTGTATATATTTATGTGTAAGCGTATCGATAACGCTTGTGATTATGAAACATCTTTTGGATTGCAGCTGTCAATCGACAAGCAGTCAAGTGTGAGACAGAGAGAGAGAGAGAGAGAGAGAGAGAGAGAGATGGAAGGAGAGAGGCAGGGCGAAGTACTTGCCACTTAGCACTTAGCAATTGCCACTTGCCAGGCTACAATGGCATTTTCATAAATCACAGCCATATGCATGTTAATCTCAATCAAAAGTAGCTGCAGCTCTTGACAATAGCAAAACCTTAACATTTTTAATGATGACCCGAGCAATCTCCGCTCAGGTGTATCCAAAGAACTCCCACTTGTCCCCCATCGCACTCCCCTCATAATGGGTTTAGTTGGACTCTTAGATTTGCCACTTAATATTGAGTACGGTTCTCTCAACTAGCGCCGCATGCTAAGCTCCAGGGAATGCTCAGAAGTAAGGGAAAGAAACAGAGAGAGAGTGAGTGAGTGAGAGAGAGAGTGAGTGAGTGATAAAGGGGAGAGTGTAAGGGGTAGGCAGGCATTGGGACATGGCATATCAAAGAGCAGAGAGGCGTTGAAGCACAGCAAATTCAATTCAACTACTGTTGCTTAGACAGTTTGTTGTTGCTTATGTTGTTGTTTTTGTTTGATAAAAGGACCAAACGGGCTAAGTGTAACGATGTGGAGTGAAGCAACAGCAACAGCAACAGCATCAGCAATAACAGCAACAACATTGGCCAAAAGCCCCAAATAATATTAATATGCAAATTGAGTTTTTTAGTTGAGTGATCTAAGCGGATAACTGTGGCCCAAGACAAGGCCCGCAGACAGAAAGCAAAGAGAGCAAAGGGAAAAACATAAAAGGGGAATGAGGAAAAGGGGAAATGGGGACATCAACATGTCCTTTGTATGGGCATCCTCTAGAGATCGAGTCAGAGCACTATTGATTGCCGGCAGAGGAGAGCAGCAGCGAATTATGAGTATATCACACATTTTGAATCAAATGCGACTTGCGAATCAATTGAAATCATATTTTATTAAACGTTTACGGGACCATTTCCCACAGCCGCTGCGGGCGAACAACAATGCTTGAGCCTTTTGGGAAACTGGTGCAGCCTCAAATCAATATACATATAATATATAAAATATAGAAACGTGTGTGTACATACAACATAAATCGGATAAGGATAAGGATCAGCCAGAGGCCAGAGGCCACAAGCCAGAGGAAAGCGGGAAGTGGGAAAAGACAAGCGGCAAAGGAAAGCGCCAACCTTCGGGGCAGAACACCAAAAATATATACAAAAATATTTACAAGAAGTTTGCTGCAAAGTAAACCAGCCAAAGGCAATGGCAAAGGCAAAGGCTACGCATCAAATGCGAGTATAAATACATAAAAAATGGGAGAACCATTGGCGTGGTCGGGTGCTGGAACAGGCCAAGTTATGAAATTTGCTTTTCTGCATGAAATAAATTCAACAAGAAATTGAAAAAAAAAGAAGAAGGAAAACGAAAAGCGCAGCGCAACCAACGCACAGATTGAAAGCAAACGAAGAGGCAGACAAAACTCTAACAAACAGACCGTGCGAATGTGTAGAAATGGCACGATTCCACTTCACGGAGGGAGCAGTGTCCAGGGAAGGCGGGGGAGGCAAGCAGGCAGGCAGGCAGGCAGGCAGGCGGAGGTGGGCGTGTCTGGCAGTGACTCTGTGTGGTAAAGAAAAAAAAAATGGCCCCAAGGATTTGCCAAATGTCACGCAACTCGAAGTTGTCGCTGGCGCTGACGCTGATGGAGTTGGCTACCGATTGAGGTTCGAATACGAATACGAATACGAATACGAAAACGAATACCCATACTCATACGAATGCGGATTCGTTAAATTCAAAGCAAATAGCAAGCAAGCAATTGATTTATAATTACGCTCGTGCCGGAAGTGGGTCGCTGCCAAAGCCGTTTTACCGATTTGCTCAATTAGCCAAACTGGCTGCAACTGAAACTGAAACCGGCAGCAAACCGGTTTGTTAAATGGCCCACAATGTCAGCTAAGTCAACCCGGCTGGAGCTTAAGCTGCGCCTCTCTTGTGCGCAATTTCCGCTTGACATGCTGTTTCGCCGGGCAAATTCGTTTTTTATGCTTTTTTTTTATGATTTCTTTCAAGTTGCCTTCCACCTGTGGCGCACACAGTGCGTATGAGTGTTGCCTCTCCCCTCTTCTCACAATCTCTCTCTCTCTCTCTCTCTCTCTCTGTACTTTGCTTGCCGTAATTTGCTGGCCTGTCCTTGGAGTTGCCAGAGTTTTTAATGCTTCCTCCACCAAAAATCTCCACAACCAAAGTTGTGTCTATGTACAGCAAACTTCCAAGTCTCTTTTGCTAAACATATGCAAATTAGAATATTTGTATGTGGCAGGATAACAAGAGGCAGCCCAAGGCTCAGGCCTGATTCTCACTAGACGCGCCGACGTATGCGGCATAATAAATACATGCCTGTATGTACATATATGTACATATATGTGCATACATTTAGGCTGAGGGGGAAATCACTTTCGGGTCGCTGTCTAGACATCATTTGAAGCCAATTTATAGTGAGCTTAAACTCAAATTTAACTAATATGCATAATTATGATTTTATGCTTTTAGATCTAAAGTTAATATAAATAAAAATGCTTATTTTGTATATTATTTATATACAATTTTCATAAAATCTCTGCAGTGCAGAAGTCAGCTTAAGATTCTCGAGCTCAAACAGAGCAAACGAGTCCACAATTATTGCTGATCAGAAGTATATATTTTTATAAGCCTTAAGAAGAAGCCGCAGCTGTCAGTTAGAATACGGAATTATACGCATGGAATAATTATATAATTCAACACTTGAGTAGCTGAAGAGCTAAAGCAAAGGCTACTCCTCTGTTTGTTGGGGGAATGCGATATCTCAGCTTCTGTAATCCATTGAATAATTAATTCCCACACTTCACATACTCACACCCAATCGCGGGGTCATATCAACACGCATTGAACGAAAAATCGAATACAGGAGGCCGGAAGACGCCTACACGCCTAATCCTGATGTCAGCTCACGCTCGGTTCACCTTTACACTTCTCAAGCCTCAAGCCTCAAGCATGTCCGTTATTTTGTTTACAAGAAAACATAAATCTCAGCCGTGCCGGGCAGGGGGAGACAGCTGCGGAGGGGGAGGAGAGGCGTATAGGGGTTTCTCGGTATGGGCAGGTCTGTCTGAATGCGGTCGAAAGGATTGCCAACGGTTGCCGTGTGAAATGAAACATATCATCACTTGAAGACCCACACATGTGTGGGATGTGTTGGATATATGGGATGTATGGGATGTCGGATGCCGGATGCCGGATACCGGATGCCCAGCCTATGCTCCAAGAGGAGCACGTCTGTGCTGGGCAACCGAAAAAAAGGCCACCCAGCCACCTCCCAGCAGTTGGTGGTGTGTTTTTAAGGGGGAGAACAGGGACTTGGAGAAGCTTTGGTTTGTACGCGTCAACTGTAAAATCCTTTTTGACGTGCCATAGCCCCAAAGGGGGGGAGGGACGAAGGCTTTGGCTTTGGCTTTCGCTTTGGGTTCCACATTGACTACGTCTCTGTCCGAAGTGGCCATAAAAAATGTGTGCTGCCCCCAAGGGTAGCACGAGGCGTGGCCAGCTTTAGATGGAGCAATCCAATTATAAAGAATTTTAAACTATGTACCATGAAGAGGACATTTAAAGCGCACACAAGAACCAGGTTATTAGCGCATTAGTGTGTGTCCATGTGACTGTATGTCTGTCTGTCTGACCATCCGTCCTGTGCCTGTGTCTGTTTGTGTGTGTGAGCAAGTTATTAAAAAGGAGCAAAGTTGTGAAGGGCCACATCAGTCAAGAGCTCACACAGCTGAGCTGCTTCTCCATCTCCGCTTCGTTGGGTGTATAGAAATTGACGTGAAATTTATACGCTGTGTGTTTTTTTCGGGTTGAAAGTTGAAGAAAAATATAGCAACAATCCATAAAGTAAATGTTGCATTTAAACAAACAAGCCAACCAACCAACCAAGCGTCAAACAGACAGACAGACAGACAGCGATGTGACAAACACTGGAAGCCAAAACTGACAGTGACAACTGGCTGAATGAGAACAGGACGATCAGGAGGAGGACCTAGTCTCGTTGATGATGCCGTCGACGTCAACGATGACGACAACGACGACGACGACGACGACGACGTCGACGACGGTGACGACTACGACGATGACGATGACGACGGACGCGTTGCCCCCTCTCCAAGTTGAGTATGTAGTAAAAAAAATTGACATAAGCGGATATGTTACACAGCGCCTTTGTGAGGTTGATAGGATGAGTCTCTCACTACATATGGATGGAGCAAGCTGCGAGTGTGTGTGTGTGTGTGGATGGTGTGCCATAGGCAGTAGCTGCATGAGCAGTGAGCAGATAAATTAATGCGATTTTTCATGCTACATGTTTGAGTTTGATTTATGCAATTATATCTTTGCCCTCCCTCAATGTATTTGTCTGTGTGTGCTTGTGTGTGTGTGTGTGTGTCTACGTCAATCTGATGTACAACTTTTTGTCAAACATGTCTAAAAGCAGTCATTTTTTATATATGATATAAAGCGGAAATGCTTACAATGTTTCCGGTTTGTTACCTACACGCACAATAGTAACAAGAATGATGGGACTTCCCCGAAGTGCTTGACGAGTACTTCAAATACTCTTTCCCAGCGCATGGGATGGCAGCTTCAACAACACGTAGTGCAAGTTAAGACGCTCAGCGAGAAATTGCGATGCATCGCAAAAGTAAAACTAATGATGTTAAAATCCTTTCTTTAGAGGAAATCAGCAAGTTTGCCTTAAATTCAGGTTTATAAAGGAAAAAGGGAGAGCTTAAAGGGAAAAGGGAAAAGGGAGAGACAAAGAATTTCCACGTAGTGTTTAATGGGTACTTGATAGTTTCTCTAAGATACTTAGGGCTCTAGTTTAACTAGAAATTGCAACGAGTCAGAAGGAAAACAGATGCAAACTTTGATAGAACACAGACATTATTATTATGCTTATTATTCCAAGCTTATTTCGACGTTGAGCTGAAGAGTTTCGAGTTCTTGGCTCTTGAGTTAACTACCAATTTATCGCTGCGAATCTCAAGTGGCTTGCACTTTCTTGGCAGCAACGTTGTCATCAAGCTATGATTACCTCTTCAAGAGTATTAAATTGCCAACAGCTGGCAGCAAGAGCAGCAGCAAGAGGATCAATATGGAGTAGTCCCAACAAGACTCAACTAGAATTGGCAGCAACGTTAATTTGTTATGGCAGTGGTTGTGGTCAGCACACACACACACACACACACACACACACACACACACACACACACACACACACACTTGCAAAATTACACAACAAGTGATTGTTCTTTTTGTGCAGCTCTTCGTGCTCGCTGCTCAAATTAGAACTATGTCCTGCTACCTGTAATCTGTACAACAAATCCGATTAAATGCAAATGCTTGCCAGCTTCCCAGCTCCCCAGTTGCCAATCCTCTGGCCACGCTGGCTGCTCTGGCCAGTGGTGGGCCACAGTGTTCCAGCAACTGGTAGAGCTTAGTTGCGTAAGTTATCAGCATTGGGATTGAAGTCTGAAGTGCCCCACAGCGGTTGCACCACTGCAGCAGTCGTCACTCACACAGGCATCTAATTTGGCAACGACAAGCACACACACGCACACACACACACACACGCACACACACATGCACACTCGTACCCTCAAGTGTTTACCTGTGTAAGTGTGTGGTATTGGCACTGCAGTAATTCTCATTGGCGGCTGCTAATTATTATTTCAATACCCGAGACTCGAGCGCAATGTGGAATTGCATTAGCAATGCACAATGCACTACGCTCTATACACAATATGTTGGATCAATAGACTTGCTGCATGGCTTAAAACTCTGCCAAATAGTTGCCATAAAAACTCATTTCGACCATTAACGAACCGACAGTCGCACAAGACTCCAATTGGCGTTGAGGGGACCCGCTTGAAAAGCATATGATGGCCATTTTGCTGGAACCTCGTTGCCTGCCGCTGCCTGGGAAAACTCACAACTGGCTAAGAGAGTTGGAGTAGCAGCAAGAGCAGGGAGCTGGGAGTGAGGACCAAGTCGACGACTCTTTAAAGCTGCTCTCATCTGCAACTACATTGCTTGTTTAAAAAGAAATAAGAAGAAAAACTACGACAAATATTTGTTCAACATTTAAGCATCGACATTATCATCATTGTCGCAAGTTTGTTTGGCTTCACATCAGAATTTTATGGAGCGCACAAATATGAGACAGGATCGAGCACAAGGACCACGAGAGAGGGAGAGAGTAGGGGTAGCGAGGGGTAGCCAGCACCCAGACGATGGTAAAAATAAAAATGCCACTTCCGTTTTATTTGCGCAAAATTAAATAAACCGAAATATGGGCAACCATATTGGCGCATAATAGGGAAAATATTTTGTTCATTAATGTGTCCCCCGAAAACGAGGAGTAGATGGAAAACAAGTAAGAGTATGCAACATTACAATTGCGCGACTAGGGAATACTCTAGAAAGCAATTGCTTAAATGAAAACGAAGCATGAATATTTCGCTTAAGTTTCACTTTGATAATTTAATTAATTAATAATTTAAATTAATTAGGCATTGGTAATAGTTTAACAGATAGATGGATTAAGAATTTATAATAGATACATAGATTTACTAAAGAAATATACCGAAAAACTTGACAAATCAATATTGAATTGATTGAACTTTAAATTGTTAGAAACTATTGCAAGCTAAAGTGGTTTCAGTTTGAGTCATACAAATGTCTCTCAAGTATTCACATTTTAAGTATGTACATTTTAATGCTAAAGGACATCATGTTATGGAGCTGCTTTTATGGCGACTGGGGAAACTTTTCATACTCGCTGGCAAAGTTTGGGTTACAGGGCATACAAAAGTGGAAAATAAATAAGCATGGGAAAAAGGAAAGCCGAAAAGTAAAAGCTTTGCCACTAGCCAGTTTATTGTGTATAAACATTTGCAGGACTAAAGCAGCGCGAGGACATTGTGGCATAGGGGAATGGGGCAGGGAAGTCGCTGAGCCCCTCAAAGTGACTAGCGGAATAATATTAGATCGAAGTTTGTGTAAGCCAGCTAAAGAAAAGAATAGCAAGCCTATTGACGTTTCTTTAAAGCATTCACTTGTATTTGAAGCAGCTCGGAGATAACTGAAGCCAAGGGAGCCAAAGGAGCCCAGCGAGCCGCACTAATCAACACAATTACGGTGCAGTCGAAGGAAAACTTTTCTAATTGAATATGAAGACGCGCACATGCGTTTCTTTAAAAGAAATTCCACTCCTCGAAATTCACGCAGAAGGTCCAAACAATTTGGCAAGAAAATGGCGAGCGACAACAGCAGCATCAGCAGCATCCATAGGCGTCGTTGTCGCTTGAGGACCCAGATCCAATCCCCGTACGCTGAAATGCTTTGACAAATTATTTTTAAGCCAATTTACAACTTGAGAAAAAGTATCAAGAAAACATATCACCCTCCATGGCGAAGGGAGTGAGAGAGCGTGAGTGAGTGAGTGAGTGTGTGTGTGTGTGTGTGTGTGTGTGTGTGTGTGTGTGTGTAGGTAAAGCAAATATAATGCGAGGGATAAAAGTGTAAAGTTGACAACCCAAGCACATTACTCACTCGAGGTGCCAGCAACGACAACAACGAGGACAACGACGGAGATGGAGCTAGAGATGAGGAGAAGGACAACGAAGACGGCAATGGAGACGGCGACGGCGATGGCAACGACGACGACGATGGCATTAAAATAACCGACCAAGCGATTCAACGTCAAATGAACAAAGAGCTGAAACAGAAACAGCAACCGGAGCAGTAGCTGAAATGAGCATGGCCAAGAAAAATGGTAATGCGGTCGTTGCAAAAGCCCGAGAACGAGCCGTGGTGCCATGGCCATAGGACATCCTTAAGTGTATGCAACCAGAAGGCAGTCAAGAGTTCATGTTGACGACGGCAATTGTGTGTGTGTACGTGTGTGTGTGTTTGTGGTGTGTCTGTGTGTGTGTTTAGCTGCTTTCATTCACACTCCTTTGCCAGGACTTATACTTGCACATGATGCCTCAGCCTTTAGCCAGGAAACAGCATTTTCTTAACGCTTCTCTCAAGCTCAACAAAATGACGACACCCGTTTGCCGGAAACCATTAATTTTGTCACTCTCCGAAGTGCGGAACTGCACATGAGCCGTTGGACTCGCTAAGAGACTCGGCCATTGACCAGCGCAATATTGAAAATCATGAAAAAGCAATTAAAGTGCTGCACCTGTGCACAGTCCACTTGCTCAGGAGCTTGTCCCTTTCCTTGTCAATTTGCGGTGGGGGGAGGGGTAAGAAGTCATTATCCAACTGACTTCGATGACATTCAAGGCACAAGTTAATTGTTGGCAAAGCGCAGACCGCAATGACCGCAACGACAACAACAACAACACGCACACAATAACGAGATAGAGATGGAGGAGCAGGGGAGAGGACAACGAATGTTGTACGCTGAAAAGTTCACATGACACTTTCGTGATGATGCATTGCGGCCAATAGCGACTGCTGTTTGACCACAAAAACCGCGAACATGTTTACAGTTTGATGTGCATGTGTTGTCTTGGCAATTGACTTAATAATTACAATGCATAATTTAATAGCTTAATAGTATCTGAAGCAACGAGTCAGATTGGTTATAACAATACAATATGAAATATAATTTAAGAGTAAAGACCATTCACTTGGTCGAGTCACAAGCTGCTTCAGTCTTTAGTCCTCGATAACGCACATCACGTTAATGCCGCTCTTACCCAAATTGACGCCCTCAAGGGCCGATTCCTGGTGGGAGCGCATATAAATCAGAAACTGTATGATAACATAAAACAAATTGTTTCGATCGTAGGCGCAATTGTGCAGCTCCTTCTCGCTGATGAAATTAAACTTCGGCTTCAGTTGATTGTTGGTGATGAGTATGGCGCAGTGAGCCTTGTTATTGACCGCATTAATAATATCCTTCGTTGAACGTTTCTCCTCGCGCGTAAGCACATAACGCGAATGGAAGGGTCGTCCACCACCTTGAGGCAGGGGCATCAATTGGCTGTCCAAATAAACGCAAAACAGATGGAAAAGTATCTGAAAGTAAGTAAATAAATAAATAAAGGTCATTAAATTAATGCCGTATTTTCCGGAGCACTTACGGCAGCGTCTGTGGGCAAGTGATCACCCCATTCCTGCCCATTGTGTGCATTTCCCGAGTTCCATCGGTAGTCGCCAATGCAGGAGCCCTGTGAAAGCTCTCTTATGCGTTGCACCAGATACTCTTGATTGTTAAAGGTATCGAGAAAGGGCAGGAGCATGGGTAACATAGGTGCACAGCTCTGCACGAACTGTTGGTTCTCTGATATCTTGCGTAAACGCTCAAGGCCCACAGCGCCGATCTTTAAATCGATAAGTCCACGCTGGTGGAATACTTCATCCATATGATCAATCTGTTTAACCAGACGTTGCAATATGGTTGTTGATATCCACTGTATGAAAGTACAATTAGTAACAAGACTCCCATTAACAAATTGCATTACTTACATATCTGAGATTGCTTAAGTATTGTGACAATTTAACCGTTGAGATGCGTTTAATGACCTCCGAGTTGCTATCCTTGAACTGTACGATGCCAAACTCCTCAATGGACGAAGGTGCATTCTCTGTGGATGCTACGGGTGCGGGGGCCAACTGATAGATGGATCGTTTCAGCATGTATGCAGCGTTGTTGCAGTAGTTCCAGAATGAGTTTGTAGAGTCCATGTTCTGTACATTGGATGTATCTTCCAGTTCGGCATAGCTGCGCTCGCGTTCCCGCTCTGCGCGCCTCATCAGTGCTGGCAGCTTGCGCACATCTGTTGGGAAGTCATCGCGACACACCTCAGCGTATGGTGACATGTAGGCAGATTCATCGTTGAGATTGCTGGCGTTAAACGAATTATTGGCACCCATTGAGTTGAACGATTGATTGTTGAACTGCTGTTGTTGCTGTGGCGTGCGTGTGGGACTGGGACTGCGACGGGGTGACTGTGTTCCCCAACGGCTGTCCTCAAATGAAGAGTGCCAATTGATGATGGGACCGCTATCAGTTTCATCCAAGTCCAGATCGTAATAGCGCGGTTTCGGTTTGCTGAGAGTTCTCAAGTTATCTAGAAGCACATTTTATAAAATTGTGACTGGATCAACTAATGTTTCTCCAGGTGATAGTTTACCATTGGTTTCATCCAGCAGACACCTTTGCAGTTCAGTTACGGACACAGGACCGCTGTCTACCATTAACCACCAAATGTACTTGCCAACGCAGGCGACGGCGCTCAAGAAGATAAGTATACCAACTGTGTACTCCGCCTGGTACCAGATCGATTCTTCATTGACACACGCTTTGCAAATGTCAAAGGCCAACACCGCCAATAAAACTATGTTTATGAAGCCCCATTTCAAATAGTTTCTAGCCTCTGCACGCCGACGACGAAGTTCCAGGCTCTCCTCCACATTGACACGAGACACCGGCGACTTTTGCCTGTGCTGCACGGCGGGGCTACGGTACTGTGGCGAACTGCAAATCAACTGCTGTTTAGGGAACCTTGATTATGTTATTAAATTATTATATTTACCAGTTATTCCCTGAGAAGTTCATGTTTCTGTGCACATCTAAATAAATGCCGCAAATTGGCGGAATAAGGCAGTGTGTACACATGTGAGAAATCTGATAAACTCACGTGCTATGCGATATATCGATAAGAGTTGTAGAGTAGGAATGGTAACCCTATTTATAATCAAGCTGTCGCTTGTAAGCTACTTGCTATGTAACACATTGGCGCCAGGTTTTATTATTTTAAATATCGTTTGACAATAAATACTTTAATTTAGTAATAGTATTTATTCGAATAAACCATTCAGTAAATTAATTTTATTAATAAAGCAGCGCTTATCGAATCGATGTTAGGAAGGTAAAGTAAGAAAATGCTCCTTGTATTATCTAAAATTAAATGGGATTATTACACAGCTATTTAAAGTATACAATTTAGAATTACCTTCAGTACGGCAGATAGAGTGACTCGAAAATACTTTAAACCGGTTAGATAAAACGGTCGAGAGTTAATTTGAATGGCCTGTGAGACGAGTTTCATGAGTAGAATATTTTCCTGAACATTGTCCGACTGATAGACAACCTGCTCCCAATCACAACTGTAGTACATAACACTTAAATCATTCGTCTAATAATGAAGGAATATTAAGTATACAGCAGTAACATATTAGTAGATAGAATATACCGTTGTGGAGAGAATTGAGCCGAGCATTCCAAAGGCCAACAACTCACAGAACTTGGCTATAAACCAGATGATGTAGGCGATGTTTCCAAATGGATTCTACAGGCGAAAGTGAAATATCATTTACACTTTCTCATCCTATGGGGAGACTTACCGTATACGCTTTGAACCCCATAACACAGAGAAGAATGGCACTAAAGCTAAACATGATGAAGATGCGAAAACTAAATTCATTTTCCATTTGTTCACCGAAAAAATTCAGGGCAACATTCCGTCGCATAATGTGAATGAGAGCTCTCCGATATTTGGCTGCAATCACCGAAGATGTCTCAACTTCCAGCAAACGTTTGACGATCCGATTGAAATCGGAGCTTAAGATGACATAGCGAGCATTGAGATGCATCATTAGCTCCCCAACGACATTCAGTTCGCCAAAGAGCATGGTGGTTATAATGATGCCCACCCAGTAGTTCAAGCAGATCAGAGGCAGATAGAAGTACAGCTTAGTGTTGTCGAATAGATACACCTGTTGGTAGAGCATATCCCTTCTGTGATTGATAATATTCTGGACCGGCACAATCAAGAAGTTCAGCAGAGCCAACAGATACACCATTGAATTGAGCCGAGTGCCTAGCATAAGTTTTTGAATGCGAGCGAAGAGCACAGGATGCGATTCCTGGGTTACATAGATGTCTGCATAGAATTTCTGTAGCAAGCGCTTGAAGGCATCCTTTCTCATGGCCAACTGAAAGCCACGTATCTGTATCTCCACCAATACCAGATAAGTTGGTCCTCCAGTGAGCATTTTATCAATGTCATTGCGATTCGCAATCAAATAATGAAAGTCCACTTCGTTGTGCTGACAAAAGACGAGAAATCCCAAGAAAAGCAGAACCTTCTCTATAAGCACAGTTCGTTCACTGACTCCGTCCTCCAGTGGCCAGGTTATATGATTGAGTCGACGGTACATGGCCACAGGCCAAGGCAGAGGAGCAGCTCTTCCATCCCGAAGTAGCGGCTGATAACGCATCTCGGAAACCTCAATAGGAACTGCGGCAATTGGGCAAAGCCCAAACAATTTATACGCCCCAAATATAATTATTTAATTGCCAGGAAAATGGTTGAAATTATTAATAAATAATTGGGGAAACCAATTAAAAAGCCATGAAAATAATAAATAAAATTAAACTTTCGAATTATTTATGATATTGTGGAAAAGACGAGCAATCGGAAGAAGAGGAAAACTAATTAGTACAATTATTTGGAACCTGTCAAACGCTTGTAATTCCCAAACAGTTTTGGCCGAATTGAGTCTAACCAAGAATTATTACCTCAAGTAAATTGCAGATATTTTGGTTGATTTTGATTTATTTTGATAATTGCATTTATATAATTGCCATTTAGTTAAGTAATGTATACGTATTTAAAAAATATGCACAGTTCCATTAACTAAGTTAAAGGTTTGTTACTACACGTTTAATGCATTCGCGTAATTGTATTTGTATTTGTAATTGTAATATTTAGTATAAGTTATGTTGGTAATATGTTATATAATACTGGATGAATATGCACAAAACACATACACACAAATTATACAAATACTTTGGATTTTTCATATGTTTTTCTTTGGTTTTTCCGGCGAGCGCTTTCATACATTTTCGGAATTGACCTCAAGTGCTTCGAACTAGACATTGAGAACGGCAACAAGAACGAGAATTCTATGGAAAATATTGACCTAAGACGCGTGTAGTGTTAGTAAGTTAGTAGTTAGTAGTTAGTTAATTAGTTAGTTAGCACATGTATATATATATATTGTTATACACAGTTAGTTTACTAGTTGTAATCGTATCATATGTATGTAAATCCATGGGTAATAATTTGCCTAGACTGTCGAGCGTGTTTAGTTGGCAATGGAGCGCTTGCCCCAGCCCGCGTGCAACTTCTGCCACTGATCACGCTTGCCCCACATGCCCTTCAGGTTGTTCCAGGTCGGCTCACGCTTGCCCCAGGCGCCCCTGAACTTATTCCAGCCCTGGGCCTGACGTCGCTTGCCCCAGGCTACGTTCATGTTCTTCCAGGCGCGTTTCTCCACATTGTTGTTGTCACCGGTGTAGTCATCGCTCTCCTCGTTCGATTGGGACAGCATCGGATGCTGTTGCTCCGGATTGTTGCCACTGGCCAGGCGCTCAAAGGTGTTCCAATCGATGGTGTTGGTGCCGTCGGTAATGACCAAGGGCACAAAGTGTCCCGTCATATAAATCGAATCATCCACTTCCAGGGCAGCCGGATCACCGGATCGCTTGCCCCACGAGCTCTGCAGCGATTGCCAGGCGCGCTTGTTGTTGTAGAGATCAGTGTCGCCAAGTTGATCCACCACCTGGTCAGAGAGACCTGTGGCCGCCAGCTCATTGTTGTTGGCAATCGAAGCCGCCTGGCTGCTGCCGCACAGGAAGGCGAGCAGCAGGAAGACAATGCTGTGTGTCCCACAGCCGACGGAACTCTGCAACTGGGCCATGTTCCTGGGGAAAACAGAGCGGAAAAGGCAAAGTGAACAAGTGAGCAAGTGAGCAACTGAACAAGTGAAAAGTGTTCGATGTGAAAACGTGAAAATGTGAAATATTGAAACAAGGAATTGTGTAAATAGAGCAAAGGAATGCTTGCACCAATTAAGTCAAAGCTCCGACAATGCTCCCCACCGTTCAAGCATATTCCCCAGAGTACCCAAGGGGGGGAAATGAGGCGAGAGACCACGCTGTGGCATCGCTTTGTTTTTGGTGTTGTTGTTGGTGTTGGCAATCATTTCCGCCTACGCCTCAAATTACAGCAACAAGCGTAACGATTTAGCTAAATAACCACTCTAATTGAAAGCGCTGGGGCGGCATTGCTGTCCATCCACCACTCCTCTCTATCCCCTCTCTCCCCACTCTCCCCTTACCGACTCACGGCACTGCACGGCACTCAACTCCCGACGGTGAGGTTGGATTGCCAAGTTCAGTTGATGCCAAGATGCCAACATGGCAAATGCCAACCGCTGTGTTAAAAGCCAACAACGCATAACAGTTACAATTTATGGCCTATTAATGTTCTGTTGCAGCGTGAGGTGAGGTGAGAGTACGCACTGCCAGCGGTAGGCGGTAGCTTTTACCGAGCAGCAGCAGCAACAGCAGCAGCAGCATAATAATGATAATACGCATACGCCACGTAGTACCGCGTATTTCTTGAGCGACTCGTGGACCACCAAATTGCAGGGTCATGAAATTGCTACACTCCACATGCGTGTGTGCGTGCGTGTGTGTGCGTGTGTGCGTGTGTGTGTGGCGTGCGTGGCCCAACCACTTCTTATGCTTTAAAGCGATACTCGGTAATGATAGCTAAGATTATGGCCATGTTTGCGCAACAACTTAAGTGGCTGAGAATTGCACTTATGAACTCTGACGCCACGTCGCCCACTTGACAGACAACAACAACAACTACAGCAACAACTGTGACAACAAGCGAGCACATCTTGTGCCACTAAGCGGCAAACTGTTTGAACTTTATTCTTACAAAGTTATTCATATGCTTTTGCATGCGGCAAAACTATTCATTAGCATTTCGCAATAGAAAACCTCGCTGCCTAATAGAGTGAGGATTAAAATGAGGATTATGGTCTATTGTTGCGGAACTTCATCAGGAATAATGCAATGCAATGAATAATGTATTCAACTGCTTGAAGAAGAAGGCAGCAGATTGCATAGATTATAGAAAATGTAAGAATACGACGATCATAGATCATAGATCAGTAGACTATAGCTTTCCAATCTAGTAACAAAGTGCCGAAAGCAATGTTGCTAAATATAATTAGAGAGGGAAAAGATTCAAGATGACTAAATTAAGCAGCTTGACTTAGCAAAGATATAAAAGATGAAGATATAAAGTCTATTCTTCACTATCTTAGAATCTGAAGTTGCTCTTTGTTCTGCTTTCAAATTAAATATCTTATAATTACTTCTATAAGCTCTACAGCATGTTTATCCCTCTCTTAGGAACTGGTAATTGAATTAATTTTTTATCTATAACTTCTTCTAAAATACATATTACGTATTTTGCTATCGCTTAAGCCCTGAAGACTGTATATTTATCTGAGCAATTATTTGAGCTCATTAATTATTATCACACTGAAAGTAATTAGCTTGACAAGAAATCTCCACTAAGGTGTTAAGTCTTTAAAGCCCCCTCCACTCGTCGAGAGTGTGGAACTAAGCGACCCCATGTGGAGTATACGTATATTACTATCTAATCTGAATCTGGGGTGCCTGATTAAATGATGTTTCACTCAGCTGGCAACTTAATGGCGACGCTGCTGGGATTGGGCCAGTTAATTGAAGCGGCCAAAGTTAGATGAGTTGTGTTCGTTTGTCGTCGTGCTGTTTGGGCTGCAGTTGGCCAAGCTGTTGGCTGTTGGCTGTTGGTTGTTGACTGCTGACGGATTGTATGAATGAAACTGGCATTGGGATTGACGCTGGTTTTATGCTGTCTTACTTTGCATTTAATTTGTGTGCTTGTCGTTGATTGATTGACGCTCAGATGAAAGTTTTAGCGGCTTTGCGTTAAATTATAATAGATAGCCTCAACGCGTTGATAGGGCACGCATCAAATTTTATGACCACACACTCGACCTGGCAGCACCCAAGCAGGCAAGCAGGACGTTGCCCTTGGTTACACTAACCAGGACCACAGCCAGGAATAGAATCACCAACGAGCCCAGCACGTGCTGAGGCAGCTTGTAATTGAAATTAACAGAAAATATTTATGGCTCTGCTAGTTGCTGACATTCCAGTGAATTTGAAGCCGAGTCTGTGCTTGCGATTGGGATTGGGATGGGGATTGGGACGGGAACTGGCACTGGGAGTTGCTGCATTATTCAGCAGTCTGCTGGACAGCGCACAACATTATTCATGGCCATGTCTTGCAGTGACAAAGACAGGTGGCCACACTTGGCCAAAGGATGCTGCTTCAAATATACAAATATACATAGTCGTGCACGCATATATTCATTCATATGTAAGTACGTTAAATGTACACAGAGAGAAGTAGAGAGAGAGGAATTCGAGTGGCGAAATTAAAACGGTTTCTTCTTCTTCTTTGGCTGCGGATCGAGGAGGCGTGTCTCGGTTTGCATTTGTATTTCGTCTTCGAGTAGCTGTCGCTGTCGCTGCTGCTGTTGCCAATATTTGCCAAAGGAAGGCATTTGCCTATAAGTATTCTGTTTAAATAGGTTTGCTGCCTAACGCCTAACGCCTTCCCACGCACACAGCGATTCGCATTTGAATAAAAATCATCGCCACTGCGGCAGGGCGATGATTCAGCCATGAGGAGTTGAGGCGCTGAGGCGCTGAGGCATCAACGAAAATTCGTAAACAAACAGAATATCCACAGAAGTGCAAATAAATTTTGGTTGCTCCAGCTGGAGCCGCTGCCTTTCTTTTTTATTATTTTTACTTTTTTTTGGGCTATGCATATCTGAGTTCTCTTTCTCTTGCTACTCGCTTCAACCGCTGCCATCTGCGCCGTGTCCTGCATGTGTCACGAATCCAGAGCTGCCCCCATTCCGACACTGGCTAATCATTCAATTTTTAATGCGACCTGCGTTTTGTTTGGCCAACAAACTTGTCCATTATTAAGTGGCTAAGGTAAACATGTTTATTTACGCTGACTGCCTAATGACGTCTAAGAATATTGAAGAAGAGCGCCTAATAATAGATGGGATAAGTCAGAAATTGACTTGAAAACCAAGTTTAACTTATTGAGAGACTTAAAATAGCTTAGCTTAGCAAATTAGTTATATTTACTCTTCTTTCAAATTCAATTAAATGTTTTTAAAGCACTCACTATAAATACATTATTTTTGTTATCTCTTGCGAGTTGAAAAGAAAGTTTTTTTTTCACTTTAAAAATTCGATAAAATTGCACAAAAAGCTTTTCATAATCAACTCACCTCTTTGTCGAAATGTTGTTGTATATTTTTAAAACCGGAAACGGCCAACAGGTTCCGTTATTGCGGTCGTAGAGTGCGGATATGGGAGTGGTTGCGTGTATATCACCAATCTGTATTTGCACTTTATTCGCTTTATTAAGTTGTCTTGCTTTTTTTTTAACTTTTTTTTTAGTTTGCACGTGAAATTACTTTTATAACTAGATTGCGGTGCAGTTGCAATTCAATTACTGCACAAATATGAAAAAATGGATTATTCTCGCTCTCTCTCTCTCTCTTTTTCTCCCTGCTTCTTCTTGCGCCGGTTGCCAGCGAATTGTTAAAAGCGAGCCTCGGTCTCGGGATGTCTGCGCAAACCTGTTGATCAACTGTTAATGATACGCAACTCGGCCGCGACGTCCGTTTATAAATCAAAACGGAAGCGAAACCGAGTCACGATTGTTGCGTACGAAAAATACGAATGTGGCACACGAAGTGCACACACACGCACGCACACACGCACACACGCACACGCACGCACACACTGAGATACAATGGACTGTGAGGACAACAGGCACTGTGACGGCTGCAGCAACGCGTCGCGACGGAAGTGGCCAAAAAGTGTTGCCTACTTAGAGGGGCAGTCAACAAAGCGTTGACGTCGACGGCGGCATCGCAGTTGCCATCGCAATCGCAGTCACCATCGTCAGTGTCCCCTGCTCGAGACTCGTTTCGATTTGAAGTTGATGGCACACATGCGCGCCCTTGCAATGTTTATTTGGCATCCCCTGGGAGCATCGACAGGACCCTGGACTTTGGCCACAACATATGCGTGGGCTCTGGCTTAGCTCGGCTCATTCAAATTCATGTGCATGCTCGTGGAGAAGAATAGAACGACAGCTCCTTAGCCTAAGCCAATGCCCAACACCCAACACCCAATATCCAACACCCAACATCCAACGTTCAACGTTCAACGCCCGTGTTGGTATTTAAAACTGAACGTGTTGCCCCAAAAGTGAAAGCACTCATCAGAGCCATGCAATTGCATTGCTCTCTCGACACGGGCGCTCACAATTGTGGGGGTCTTCAATACAATTTTTCCATTTAGTGTCAATTTGCGAGCTCGTATCTTAGGATGGGGCAGAGCCACCGCAGCGTGGACAACCTAAGCATCGATACAAGTAAAAACCCTTTTAGAGCTTCATGAATATTTATGGGGAAACTCGTTGTTGCACAGCCCGTTGTTGCTGCTTTCTTTCTGCAACATTTCAATTCCCTTCAAAAACGTTTCTTCAATTACGACTGAAGCGCAACCTTTGATACATGCGACCAATGTGTAAGTGTGTGTGCGTGTGTGTGTGTGAGTGTGTGTGCCTGCATGTGTCTCTTTTGGATATCAACAGGTTTTCATTTGTGTGCCATTTGATAGCCACTCCAGTTGGGGTGACGCCAAATAAACGATGATGGGAATATTTATGACACTGCCAGCGCTACCTGTGCGTATAATGAATGGGTTATGCCACAACACAACACAACACAGACAACTGAGCACTGAGCACTGAGCACTGTACATTGAACATCGGTCAATCGATAAGGCGGCTGTGGCCCTTACGTAGTTACTAATTGATTTCGCTACTGATAAATTGGTTAGAAATAATGTTATCTCTCTTAGCAGACAGCTACTACATGTGTTTTTGCTTGTGCAGCGATTGTAAATCAATCGCTATTTACATGGAAAATATTATTTGGGGGTTTATGTCTAATTGCTGCCCCCTCCACCGCCAACCATTGGCATCAATTTAAGCAGTTTACTAAAAATGAACAATGCTCGGGATTGGCCTTTAACACAGCTGGACTGCAGCTATGCACTGTTGCACGCGTTGAAGCCCCGCTTGTTGACCAACTGGCCCCTACACACATACATTTCTCTCTTTATAATGGCTACATTTCTATAGGAATACCCTTGGCGCTTTCATTGTAAGATGAAGTAGCAGACGCAGTTGGCAGCTAATAATAATTTGTTTGCACTTTGCATATGCCAGCTGGCAACAAAAGCAATCTTATTGTGCGACCAACATGGTTTGCATACATGTAGGAGTATTGGTATATTAAATAGATTTAATATTGATTCATGCACAAAGCGTTTAATGACTTTTCACATATTTATGATAAGCTGCGCTACTCACTATAATACACTGTACATTCTTGTTAAACCTTAATTATTTATAAATATAATAAAATCGGTTCAAAAAAAGGTTTTTTGTTTTTGTTGTCTTTTGCAAGTTTGAAATCTGCCGCACTCAACACGTTGACAATATCTCACAGCTACAGCACTTGCTGCTATCGATACTTACTCGACGTAACCTTGCCATATATTCCACCCCATGCTGCACATCACTAGTGAACATGTTTGTTGCCGGTAGCGAATAGACAATTGTTTTTTTTTTTATAATGACAAATAAATAGTTTGTTCAGTCTATTAAGCGAGTGATATAAACTGCTCACGATGGATATAATACTGCCAGAGCTTCACAATGAAGAAAAGTTCCTTGAGTGCGCCGCACAGATACAATATGACGACTTTAACGCAGTAAGTAAAACAGATTTCCCAAAATGCTTGTAGCCTTAACACAATTCTTGTTCTTTTGCAGAAAATGCTCGTCTTTTATACGAGCAGAAGTGATGTAGATGTGTATCAACTGATGGCCGATGAGCGGCTGGTGCAACTGTTATATGGCTGGGATGTATGTCGGGTGCATAGTCGGGAATGCCTCACAGAAGATGTCGGCTACATTGTCAAGCACTTGGCGCATCACACGCTGCAGTTGTGGTTTAGCCAGGAATGGATTGGATGCTCGGAGAGCTTGAAGCGAATGTTATTGTACTATCTGAGCAAAGCTACCAGTGCGTTTGCCAAGATTGAAGGACTCTGCGATATCGACTGGCAGTATATGCTTAATTTTCAAACGAACCCTTGGCGTCTTCCTTATCTGCAGCGGCTCTTCGTCAACTTGCTGCAGAATAAACATCATATTATTGAGCATACTGTGCCTCTAGCCACAGCAGAAGGTGTGTATGAATGTAAGCTTTAGTTTCATCCAATCAATCAATTTGTTCTTGCAGATGTTACTTATCTAATGCAAGAACGCCTGCATCTTATAATACTACGTCTACTGAAGCTGTTCGATGCTGGCAGCTGGGAAGCTGTTAAGCAACTCTCACTGCGCGTTCTCGCTGCCTGGCTAAAGTGCAACGGCAGTGCCAGGTGTGAGAGTTTAGAGAACGAACAGGCATCCATCACCCTTGTGGGGCATCTTTATCTGCTCACGGTTTTTGTAGCAGACGATAATCGCGGTTACGCAATCGACAATATGGTAAGTAATCAGCCCTCTGAATATAAATATCATATCTAATCAAATGAGTTCAAAATCCAGATGTACAACATACGATTCTACGCTCAGAGCATGCAGGAAGCTCCACATGAGGTAGACTACACTCCAGCTAGACTAATTGCCCAGGTGTGTGTGCGTCTGGGCCTAGGCAAGGATGATTTCTTCGAAAGCATTGTATTTAAAAAATTTGACTTGAGCTTAATCACTCCGTGTGCTGTAATGCTCAAAGCTTACACCAGCTACGTGTTGGGAAATCAGGTATTGCAGCTTATGGCTCTTAATGAGCACGACTTTATGGCGCACATGGCGAAATTTAAGGTGCTAATGCATCGCTATATAAAGGAACGCGAGGACAGCGAGCAGTTTTTGTTAAATGAACTGCAGAAGCTGGAGTCACAACGGAATAGTCATGCATTGCCACAGACTGTCAATTTGAACCTCAACTATCAACAGCAGATTTGCAAGGGTAATCGGGCTAGCAACATTGGAAACTACAAGAACTGCGACGATGATGAAAAGCCACTGCTGGATGTGGACGAAGAGCTAGACAGACAAATAGATCCAGTCTTTCAGAATGTGCCCAATAACGAGGAGGTGCTGGAGTTTGTTTATGAATTGCTGGCACGGCGTGTAAGTTGTTAGCTCTATGAAGCAAAGCGATCTATTGTCAATTCTATTTTCGCATTACAGAACTTCAGGGGCTGGCAATTTGCCAAGATTGCGCTGCTGCTAAAGATCATTGGTCAGAAGCTTAACACAATCGAAGTTTGGCGCTATCATCCTGGCTTAACAACAGAGTTTATGCTTAATCTGGAGCACAATCTGTCGGTAAACTATGCAGATTTGGCAAAGGTCTTTCTGGAACACGGTTTCATGGAGGCGGAGTTC
Organism: Drosophila macrospina; assembly: GCA_035042075.1. NCBI lineage: Eukaryota > Metazoa > Arthropoda > Insecta > Diptera > Drosophilidae > Drosophila > Drosophila macrospina. The sequence continues at coordinate 3,588,293 of JAWNLW010000454.1, read as the reverse complement.
TGGCTGACGGCATTCTACCTTAATCCAACTCGCGCCAACTATAATGAGGTAAAGCGTTGCTCGCGCATTAAAAAGAAACGCAAGGACGAGGATGAGCTAAGCTCCAGCAAGTCAGCTGCTCGTTCCGAGAAATTGGATCACATTAAATACGAATTGTTGAGTTCCACGATTGATGTGGATGAAATTGTTGCCATTACGAATCACAATGCACCCGTATCTGATTACGATCCCATCTGCAAGGCGCTGCAGGCCCTGCGTCTGCCACGAAGCATTCTGAAAGATCTGCTGACAGTGGCTTTTCAGCCTCGGAACAAACGCTACTCCTGGGCACTAGAGTGGAGCATTTTACACGAACGCTGCAGCGCTCTGTTAAAGAGCTCAGACCTGAAGAGAAAATTCGTGGCTCTCAATATGGCCGAGGCTAATGATCGGTTAAAGTTTTTGAAGATCGACTATGCCAAGTACAAAAACCGACCCCAGTTAGACTATGGCACAATCGAGGAGGGCTATGAGAATGCGGCTGGCCCAGCAGAGGCGGAGATGGAGCTGAGCGCCGATGAAGATGAGGAGGCCATACAGCAGGCAGCTCGCGAAAAGGCAGAGAAAGAGAAGAAACGCAAGCGAAACACCAGAAAATTCTGGGATGAAGGTGGGAAAAATAAAACAAATTCAAATCGAAAGATATTCTAAAGTTACTCTTTATTTACTTGTAGTTTTAACAGAAGATGAAGAGGAGGAGGAACAGGTATCAGACGACTCGGAGGCGTATTACACAGGCACTGGGCGACGAACTCGCGTGCGAGCTGCTGCAATGGTGGCCAACGCAATGATCACAGACATGGACAGGGCTATGCGCAGCGGACGACGTTCTCCAACGCAGCCCTCTGCTGATGTCAAGCCTGAGGAAGGACAGCCCTCAGCTCAAGAGCCGCAGTCGACGTTGCCACAGCAAGAACCTCCGGGACCAAGTCCACAACAGCAGGAGCCGAGTCCACAGAAGCGTTCGTTTGGTGAGATGCTACAGGCCCAGGCTAAGTACAGCAATGAAACGAACGGCTTTAAATCATTCGCGGACATTTGGAGCTTTGAGAAGGATGAGCTGATAAGTGTAGAAAATGATAATGAGCTCATGGAAAGTAATAGGCTTCTCAGCAAGTTTAGGAACTTACAGGGTCTGAAGCAGCGCGCGATAGCAATGACAAGTGGATGTGCTGCCCCAGTTGACGAGTTCGGTTTGAGGTCGTCGCGTCTCAGTATCAACAGTGAAGCGGACAGTTTGCATTCGGGAACGTCCACAATGGCTTGCCACGACGAAAATGAGTTCGACGAGGGACAATATGGCGTAAGTAAAGAGTTAACGCCTCCACCGCGTACATCTTCTGATTTTTCAATGGAGACAGCAGTGTTCCAGCTCAAAAGGCAGGTTCTGTCCAGCAACGAGGATGCGCTGCAGACAAGGCCGATTGCCGAGATAGCTGGGGCATCGGAAGTGGAGCCGGACACTGAACAAGTGCATCATCCTGAACTAAATGAGCAGGACGTGAAACAGGAGCAGGAATCGCAATGCCAGAGAGCCGAAAGAACAAACTCCGAGAGCTACGTCGATGCAGCAACTGAAGAAACCAAGCACAGTACTTCTGGCACCGATTCTGATCCTGAGTTGAAAGCACGCCTGGTCCAAGAGTGCCTCACACGCCAGGTTGAAGTGAGATTGGATAAGCTCACATCGCAGGACATTGAGAAGTTACGCGGAGTACGCGTGCTTGTTAAACGCACCGATTTCGGGGAATATTATCGCGAGCGATCGATGCAGCGGGAACGGAAGAGGTCCGCATCAGGCGGCAGGAGGAGTCACACTCACACGGAGGACAGCAACGGCTCGACGATCACCTCGGAACCAAAGAGCGAAATCGTTAAGCGATTTGTGCACATAACTTCCGATACGCCAATGCCATCGAGTGGTTTGGTGGCTGCCAAGCCACGTTTTAAGCAATTTCAGCGATTTAAGCACATCACGTCTGATTCTTCAACCTCAACAGATCAGGAAGACTCAGTACGTAAAGCCTCTGTGCGCCGACGTCGTGGTCAGAAGTCAAGCCAAAAGACAAGCCATACAAAGCCGGTGAAAGCGCGTAGGGAGAAGCATGTGACTGCAGATTCGGATGTTATAGAGCTCTCATCGGACTCGCTATCGTCAGCCACATCTCCAGTGCCAGTGCCAATGACTGCGAATCGTTTTCCGGACGTTGCCATGCCCCTGGAATTGGATCCACTCTATGAAGAGGAAATTGTGCCCTTCTGAAGGTGGAACGCACATGCTTAGCTGGTTCTCTGGGCGGATAGACGTAGCCTAAGGCTACGTGCTTGGAACGAATGCAGTCGGGGTTGCACACCAAACACAGACACTCACACACACACACACACAGGCACAGCACACACAAGAGATTTGGGAACGGGAATTGGGCACACACGAGCAGCTCGGAAAATTGAATTTGCGTCGCTTGTTAGAATGCAATTAGCCTGAGGCATATTCGGTGCGTATGTATTTGCTTTGGCTCGGACTGTGTCAGGACTTTGATGTGATTATATGTGTACACAGGCTATAGTCTATAATCAGGGTTCTCTAGCGTATAGTATAATAATGGCTTTTATTTGGTTTTGCGCAACTGTGACGCTGTTGCCTTGAGGCTGTGTGAAAGACTTGGGCGACAATATTTCGTCTTTTATTTTTTACACACTTTACAAACATTTCAGCAGCGACGCGTGTGTCCACTCACACTTCAATTAACTGTATAATTGATACGCATTATGAATCCACAAAATCTCAATTAGCCACACGCGACCGATCAGTTGCTGCCACTTGAGCTGGTCGAGGCGCAACCAAATACAACAAATTGACACCCAACAACACGTGTCCGACTGGTGTGAACTTCGATGGCAATAGAAGTGTGAAGCAGAAGCTGGGGAACTAATTGTTAACATAAATCCTTTAAACGCATTAGCAGTAATAAAAGAATATATATTTAAGTAACCTATGGCCATAGAAGTAACGTCTTCATCAGCTTTATAAATAATCATTGAGAATTCCCTGGGATCTCTCACAAATAACTGCAATTCAGCGCCAATTATTATTAATTTCAATTGTATTATTGCGAAACAAAATTGTAAAATTGTAAATTATTTGAATGTTTATTTAAAAATGTAACAAATTGTCCCAAATATTTATAGAAATAGTATTAAGTCGAAAGGCTAACATCAGTAATGCCATAATCATTAATTATTATTAGGCGCAGAAAATGTAAGCCTTTATTTTGTGGGTACTTGTGATTACTTAATATAATTTAACAATTGTATATATACAAATATTGCTATTAAAGTAAATTAAATTATGCAATAAATGCTGTACATTTTATTAACATAGTCTGTAACTATTGAGAGTATATAAAGGGTAGACAGAGAGATTAGCAAAGCTAGTTAATAGGTTGAAAAGGGGAGGGCCTCTGTACACTACACTAACCTATACTATTGTAGGATACATTCAATATATATTTATATTGCTCAGTGACAATAGAACTTAGGCATAATGAGAACTGGATACCACATCTCTTGCCGTGCCCACTCGATATCGCGATGCAATTTCATGGAATTGAGAACTTTGCCATAAATAAGATCATATTCGGCAATTAGCATACTTAACCCTTCAAAGTTGTATCCATTTAAGCAGTAATTTGTGGAGTGCTAACTCGTGTCGACAATTTGGCGTGGATATCATAACAAGTCCGCACGTGGCAAGTGGCAATTGGCAAGTGGGAGGTGGGAGAGGTGGCAAACGGCAAGCGGCAGCGGCAGCCACTTAAAGCTGCAATCGCAACCACAGGATGGTGTGGCTGTGTGTCTCTAAGGCACAAAGACACTTCAGCAGCTGGTGAAGGAAACCGAAAGCGAAAGCGAGTGGCTCAAGCCCAATTGGTAGGCACGTGCCGCTGTATGGGTTTGAGGGGGAGATGTGTGGCATCTTCACATGTTGCGCTTATGGAAGTGCTGCTTGTTGCCACGTGGCGTTAATTCGTTTAGCGACAGGCGTAAGTCCGTTATGATTATTGCGGTTTAGTTGCAAATGAGGTCGACCAAAAAAAACAAAAACAAAACAAAAAGAAAAGAAAAGAAAGAGTTGGAAGCAATTGAAATGAAGTGGCACAAGTTCAATGTTGTGACAAAAGCAACTGATAACAGAGTGTGGCATGCCGCTTTGAACTTTAGCGACGGCACTCAATGATCCTCCACAATCAAGAGATAAACAGACAGAGACACATCCTTCCGATTGGTTTACGTTCCGACGGGTTATCAAAGCGTAAAGAATGCTCGTGTTTTAACTGGCAGTGGTAGTGAGTGTGTGCGCCCTTGGAACTGTGAGTGTGTGAGTGTCTCTGTGTGTGTGCGTGTGCATATGTGTGTGTGGGCAAAGCAACCCCTGGGGCAGCAACGAGCGAGCGAGCGAGCAAACCGAGCGGCAATCACGGCGCGCATATCTTTTGGGATTTGTGCCATGGCGCCGCCATCGTCGCGACCGACGACAATGCGCCGAGGGTTGTTGCCGTCTAAATCAGCGGGCTTACTGGGCAGCTCTACAGCTCTACAGCTCTACAGCTCTGCAGCTTGCGCACTAATGGCAGAGTACGTAATGGACATAAAACCGACGCGCACTCCGTTTCAGCTTTTAGTTGGTTCGGGCACGCGAAACGGTTAAGGCGACAATCAGAAAGCAATCTTAGAGCGGAAAACGGAAACGGAAAATGCGTGTGTTTGCAATTGAAGCATAGATAAGAGATACCAATATATATCTACAACTACAAGCTACAACTACAGACTGTCAGACAGCACATTGATCTCAGCAGTATGTCCGCCTGTTACAACGCCTACAATCCATCGCAATCCTTTGAGTTCGATGAGGATGACGACGATGATGCCTCATTCGACAGTGGCTATGAGAAGAGCTTCGAGACGGATGCGAATGCCAGCTCACGTCGTCGTCTGGACTTTGAGGAGCACTACAACAACAGCGCGGCCAATGCCAGCGGCACGCCTCCCGTCCAAGCTCATGCCACCTTGGGTTATGCCGGCGGCTGGGATGTGTCGGGTAACTCTCCTCCGGCTGGCTTTGTGGGTCTCTTGGATACCAGCAGCAATCACAGCACACGCAGTGGTCGCACGCTGGTGGAGCATCTCAACAGTCGGGCGCCAGCGAGCAGCTTTGAGCCACAGTTGACCAGCACGCCCGTTAAGTCACCGGAGGATCCGAATGCGCCACGTCCGAAGCGTAAATATGCCGTCGGCAAGAACAGAGTCACCCGTTCAAGGAGTCCCCTGCAGGTGGTGCGGATCAAGAAGTTCCGGCGCATGAAGGCCAATGATCGGGAGCGCAATCGGATGCATACGCTCAACGATGCACTGGAGCGTCTCCGGGTAACGTTGCCCTCGCTGCCGGAGGAGACGAAGCTGACGAAGATCGAGATACTGCGATTCGCACACAATTACATCTTTGCGCTGGAGCAAGTGCTTGAGAGTGGCGGCACCATCAATCTGGATCTGGAGAAACTGCAGAACTTCACGCTGAGCGGGGAACGCATCACAAAGGAGCTCTTCGAGGCGCTCTTTGTGAATCCTCAGCCGTTCCCCATGTTCGGCAGCGGCAGAATCTTTCCGTATGGAGCACATCAGCAGACGCCACATATGCACTATCCGGCAAATCAGAACGTGGATTATCAGTCAACACAACCAGCCGGCTTCGACTTTGGCAGCAGCATGCGCTTCTACCAACAACAACAGCAACAGGAGCAGCAGGAACAACAGCTTCATGCAGAGCCAACAGCTTCAGGACACTTTTCCCAGGAGAAATACGATCTGTTTCGCAGCAACTTTGAGGCAGCTGCAAATGCAACACCGTTGCCAGCATCTGAGCCTGGTTTGCATCAGCAAAGCAGTTTCTACACCCAAACGCCGCCCTGGAAGGAGTACCACGAGGAGCCTCTCCATCAGCAACAACAACAACAGCAGCAGCAGCAGCAGCAGCTCCTCTATAAACAGTTTGCTCATCAGGTATAGCATAGTTTTGGGGGCATCTTTGGTGTCAGTCTTCTCTCTGGGTGATATGTTCGACACTGTGTAGACTATGACGGCACTTTAACCTGGCCAACTCCACTTGGCTGCTCTAGCAACTGCTTTTTGTTAGCCAATAAAAATCTCTTACTGAGAGCAGCTGCCAAATTGTGTGGAGATCTTGCCAGGTTTCAGTTTCATCGTAGCTCACAAACAGTTGATATTTTGCAATAAGTGAACACGAAATTGATTGCTTAAGACTGGCTAAGCAGCTGGACTTGGTAATTGATTTAATAAACTTCATTTAGTTAGTTGCACAAATGATAAAACAATCAGCTTTAAATTGTTTCATCTTTTGTGCAACTTTCAATGAATTGACTATTTCAACTTAAGCTGCAAACATTTCTATAGATTAGATATTACAGTTTGCACCTTAAGATTTGATAGTCGATTGCATTTGCTTTATAATAACATCGGTTGTCCATGTAAATTTAGTAAGAGCATCCATGTACCTAACTAGTAAGCCATATACACATTTAAGTAACTAAGAAAGTAACTACTAACAGCAAACAACAAACTACTATATCCTTAACCAGTTTTAAGCATTAGCTGAAATTGTAACAACAATACGATCGATTTATAATATTATAATATTGTATAGAGGTTCAGTAACAGGATCAGGTTTAGTGTAGTTTCTTAGTTTACGATTGCAATGCGATACAAGAACAAAGACAAAAACAAAGAAGAGAGCTAGTCATTTTATAGTCAGGTTTTATATTTAACCTACGTGATAAGTTAAAATTTTGTAAACTATTTTTGCCAATAAAGTTGAACGAGAAAAACCGAGAAATGCTATAAGAATGGAAATGGAAAAATGGGAAAAGTCAAGGCAAATAGTTGAGGCTGTCTTTTCTGGTAGCGAAAAGCAAACAACCCCGTGCGGATTTCAGATTTCAAACAAAAGACTTAAATTCAAATAAATATTGTATATTGCAGTGCACATAAAATGAATGGCTTTATGTGTGTAAGTGTATGTGTATGTGTGTGTATGTGTGTGTGTGTGTGTGTGTGTGTGTGTGTGTGTGTTGCTTGTTTATTGTAGGGGGCATTTTTGCGCCCTTAGAATTCGACATGGGGTGAGTTGAACAATGGAAGATTGCCCGTCACCTGCCACAGAATTACGAGTACAAAACGAATGTACCAATACCTAAAAACCAACAAGGACAACAACAAGATCTACAACAACAACAACAACAGCAACGAGAGCGGCAACAACAGCAGCCGACAATCCGAGTGAAACATGAGCCAAGTGGATGTGGACCTGCATGAATGCCACTCAAATTATTTAGTTGAATGAACCGGCAAGAGTCGAAATAAAAAGCCATTGCGACTGTCGGACTGTCGGACTGACTGACTGACTGACATTTTCCGTTATAAACGCAAACGCAGCTAGGAAACTGAGAACTGCCCCTACCCCCAAATAAAAAGGGTCACAGCGGCAACTTGCAACAGCAAAGTTGCAAGAACTATGGAATGCAACTTCTAGAAGGCATTCACAGAGCTCAGTCCAATACAGGAACTAAGCCGCTTGCCAAGCGACGCGTTTGTCATTTGTGCAGCTTTGTTGAAGGTGTCGGGATTTATCTTTACAATAATCATTATTATAGCCAGGACATTGTCGCTGTGCCGTTGTGTCGTTGTGCTGGTGCGTTACAAAGGCGCAAATACGCAGCGGGCGAGCTGCTAAGCTGCATTCAATTCCACAGAACTGGCGCTGACTGAGGGATGGATGAGGGCAGCACGACAGTGGCAGGAGGCTACAGGACAGACAACAAGGAGGGAAAAGGAGCAGAAGCAGAGGACACAGCCTGGCATCATTAGCGTGCTGTATGCTCCATGGCCAGAACTGTTGTCACGGGGTAGCTGTAGATGTCTATCTAAGGATCAATGACGGCATTACGAGTACGTATCCCTCTTGCCACCTCCCCTCCCCTCTCCAGATGACTATGCTAATACCCTGCGAATGCTGGGCTAAACAATTTGCCGATTGCCGTAAGACGATAAGGAAACCAAAATGGAAACAAATTGCCTGCTCGGTGCAAGGAGCAAACACAATAACAAGTGCAAGTCCTTTGGGTACGATTTGTATGCGACCCACTGAACAGTAGAGCATTGATTCAACTCGAAACTGGAGAAAACATTAAAGACGAAATAAAAAATAGAAATAGACAAAGAATCTATAATCATTGTATTGCTAAACGAATTGATTTTTATTCATGATTTGTTTCTGTTTCTTTTCTATTTTCGATAAGGTGAAGGTTCTGAAATTGCAATCTTTAGATTGTTAATCTTTATATAAAAAACCTACAACAGTTGTTGGAACTGAATTTGTAATCATTAGATTGTTAATCTTTATATAAAATAGGAATAAAATAATTGCTTATTATTTTGGCAACCGCAATTTCCTTAAGTTATAGATACATTGTATAAATTGCTTGGCCATGGTGCCATGTGCGCAAGGCAGACCGAGTGAACTACATCAATCACTGCTTGCATATGTAATAGGAATAAGAAATAACAAAAAGAATCTCAACTTATATGCAATAAAATGTGAATTACATTTTGAAATATTAATTAAAATTCAGGGTATAATAACCAATACAATATAAAACAAATATGTTATAACACATCAATGAATAAACCTAAAACATAAGCAACACATCACTGTGGATGCTAAGTTTGGCAACGCCATCTGTAGGCACTGCCGCGACTCACACCTACATGCATGCTCACTGCAGTCAGCATGCCTAACTGATCACACGCATAGACAGTGTTGTAAGCAAGCACTATAGCGTTCTCCCTCCCATGCATGGATGCTAGCTGCGGAGAGCTTGGCACACACATGTAAATGCCAATGTGTAGATTAAATGCGAAAGCTCTTGGGAGGCAATAGACTACAAACACACAGCAGCAACGCTTTCGTTGTCGTGTGTGCTCGCTTATTTTTTAGGTTCCTCTTTTATTTTATTTTTAATGAGTTTAAGGAACTAAAGTACACATTTTGTATGAGGTTAAAGACCTGCAATTCTTGGCCTTAAACATTAAATCTTTGTAATAAATAAATGACAGTTTTGGGCATAATTTATGATCATCAATATAATCCATATTCAGGCATAACTCTGCCAATTTGTCGTTTCAGTTCCGTTTGCCAATCGCAAATCGAATTTTATTTGCCGAATTGATTGTTTTACGCCTTTTTAGCATTCGATGATATTGAGTTGACACACATTTGCCAAAAAATCGAAAGAAAAATATTTTTTAACCCTTTTGCGGTGCACGTGCAATGTGTGATGTGCCCCTTCTTACTGCTTACCCCTTTTCTATATCAAACAGCATTCGCTTTGGTGTTGCAACTACACGTTGTTGTTATTGCTGATGTTGTTGTTGTTATTCTTTAACGGGTGCAAAGCCGAGCAAGTTGCTCGACCTTTTTAGCGATTCATTACCCTGCTCGAATTGGTTTATCTGTGAAATCTGTGACGTTGTGTTGTTTTTGTGTTGCCTCCGCGCTCTCGGGGAGTATATCTGTATATATATGCAGTGTATACTGTACTGTAGATCCTCGATGTGCCCTACCTTGTCCGCTTTTGAGTTGTGTGCTCATCTAACCGAAAAACATTGGATAAACAAACAGCCGTTCGAGTATTTTGTTACATTTGTTGCCTCTCCGAGCAGGCCAATCTGTCGTATTTGTGTGCATGTTCATCCTTAGGATAAGTCTCTATGTGTGTGTGTGAGTGTGCGAGTTGAAACTGTAAAATGTGTTGCAAGTTTTGTGATTGTGATTTTAATCCGATCTGATCGGTTTTAGTCAAATTTAAGCAGATTTACGTCACATTGTTGCAGCCAAAAGTGGTACGCACAAAATGTAAACACATGTAAATCAGAAATCATTTTAGATACACACGAATCGAATTGAGATACATATCTAAAATTAATGCATTTGTATTTGCTTTTTACTGTCTTGATAGAAAAGGGAACTTATAACGATACTCGAATTAACAATTACCTAATGAAGGGAAGATTCTGAAATCATAGTAAGTTCTGCCTTAAACTGTTAGCTTTTAATTAAATTGGAAATTAAAATATATTTTAAATAATAATGTCAAGTATATGAAATGTTCATTAAATTCGTTTTTGTCTTCTTTCTTAACTTTTCTGACTCCTTTATGACTTTCAACTGCCCTAACTTCATTAAATCTCAATTGATTCTCACACGGACTGCCTTATGAACATAAGTTTAACTCAAATCGATTCAGTATTCGAAATGTATTCATTTTGTGAACATAATTTAATAATTTTTGATAACTGAATTGATAATTTATAAAAATGTCAGCGTGATCCATTTGGAGTGCAGTTTTAATATGAATAATAAATACGATTTCACTTTGACATTGCAACTGGATGCTGTGATGTTATTGCAACCTTTGAAAATGTTGTGCCCTTTTCTACCCCAGAACTACAGTCATATTTCATATTCCAATCACACAACGTGAAATTCCTTTTCCAAATGAATAAACTGTTAGACAAACAATACATTAAACTTTACAACTTCACACCCGCTGCCTGTTTATAGAAACCATTAGGCATGCACTGAGCTACCCCAATCCCAGAGACCAAACAGCGTATTCATGGCAGCATTGTTAGTGTTATGGCATCGACTGTGGCAGTGGCAATGGCAGTGGCAGTGGCAGTGACTGTGGCAGCAACAACTGCAGCTTGAGGCTGTGCCACAAACGACGAGTTGATTGTTATGCAAATGAGCACAACCAGGACGAAAGCATGCGCACAACCCCAATAGAATGCCAGAATACCCATCCAACTGGGTATAGTTCATCAAGTGGTCATAAATATATTTGGGAAAAGGCAGCAAGGACGCAAAGACGCAAGGACGCAAGGACACGAGAGCGCCAGTTTCAAGCCTAATTATTATGCAGCGCCATGTGCATAATGAATGTGACATTCGTAATTTATGGTTGATATTTGTTAATTCTTTTTTTTTTTGTTTTCCATTTTTCCTTCTCTTTTGGCAGTGCATAAATTGAATTGAAGGTTGTCGCTAAAATGTCGACACAACAACGGTTTCATGCCCAGTTATTGTTAATGTAAACAACGCTTGATTGAATGCGGCAACGGATAGAACGAGTAGCGGCTAGAAGGCTGGCTAATAGTTCGATTGATTGACATTTTGTGCCTAAGCTCGGTGTTTACTCTCGCTACCGTTCGCCTGATCTTAGCGCTAATGCCACTTCCGGTTTAATGAAAAAATCCGCGAAAATCCTGCGCTTAAGCATCCTTTGTGCGGCTTGCCATAAAAAATATATATTGCAAAATTTGCAATTTTTACCCCCAAAAAAAGGAAGTAAAAGTGAAATAAAGAAAAACCTTAACAAGTAGTTAACTGCAATTACAATCGCGTGAATTACTCAGCGCGGGGTGGGACCTAAGTCGCTTTTTATGGCACCTCTGACGGGGACGAGAAGAGTGATCAGGGAACAGGGGACAGTGACAGTTAAAGCGACAGCGACGGGACAGAAAGCAACCGTTATGATTTACGCAGATACCGTACGATATGTGGCAATAGCACGCAAGGTACGAGGCTTTGATATCCTGCAAATAGCAAGCTGAAAAGGGTATACACAGAACAGCAACCGATAAGCGCTGCAATGATGCCTTTCTCTGTAGTTTAATATAAGTTTTTAGCTGTTTTTATCAATAAAAGTTTGCGAAATTATTATAAGAGTTATAAATTATGTGAATTATATTTTGAAAGCAATTATAATAATGTTAGAAGAGTCATAAATTGTTTATATTGAAAGATTAGAGATTCTATCAAATATTTTATTATTAAATTATTGTTTTTTGTATTATATATTTTAAAATAAATGTTTAGTATTTGGGCAAGTAAGGTAAACTATTTATAATATATTAAATTCGTACAAATAAAGATTGATTGCTTTTGGAGTATCTTTAATATGAATTGGATTTCATCTGCTCTTATTTACTGTAACAACTTCTCTAGGGTATGTATTAGTCAATCACATTCAATGCTACATTGCTCTGTGTACTTGAAACTGTTACAATTTGTTGCCTTCTAAAGCAAAGGAAATGACGGACTTCCCCTTACGAGAACGTCGCCCGAGCTCACTCATTAATTGTTGGCATTGTTTGTCCATTGAAGTTGGACATCTGGCCAGCTGCCTGCACAGCTCAGCTCAGTGACTGCCTGACTGCCTGGCTGACTAACTGTCGGCCAATGAATCTAGGGTAAAAAGTTGATACGCACACATACTTTTTGTGCAGACTGTTTACACAGGACACCTGCACTAAGCAAATTAGTATGGCAAGCTTCCTTCTACGGCAATTGACAGCACTTGTGGCTGGACTTGGGAGCTGAAACTGGGAGTTGACGGTGGGTTGGCGCCTCAGGTATTAGCATGTGCATTAATTGATGATTACTGCAGCTTAGGCAAACGTGAGTCAGTGTGGCAATGTGGCAATGTGGCGCCCGTGTCACTGTGTCATTGTTTTCCCAGCAAACAAAGGGCAGCGACGTCACTCGAGTTTGAAGTGTGATTTACGATCGTCATCATCAATCAATGTTCAAGTGGAAAGTGATTTGGCACTATTCGAATATACGATGGGTTACTCGTTGGGTGCACTCACTCACTCATTCACCCGCTCGCATTCGCCGCTAGTTTGGTTTTATGCTAATTACAAATGCGAATAGTTGAGTACTTTAGAAAGGAAGAGCTGGAAGATGGCTGTAATTACACATACTACAAGCGGAGACAACCCCCATAAAATGACCCACTGTACGTTGATTTACTTTGACCCCGAACAACACTTGATTCCACCTTGTTGTTGTTGTTGTTGTTGAGTTTTAAAAAGTTATAAAAATAACTGGTATTTTCAGCTACAGCTTCAGCTAACTACTTAGACCCGTCAACCAGCCACCCCTGATCAGTTCAGTTCATCTGTGTGTGTTTACTTGTAACTCACACACACACGCTTCGTTGCACCCTTTGGTGTGTGGTGTGTGGCAAGCTGAGTTCATTTACCAGCATCATCATCCCTTATACAGCCTGAGCTGCCCGAGGCTAATGAGCGCCGCACATTAGTTTTAACAACATTTATTATTTATGGGTTTTTATTATTTTACTTTCTTTGCAACGAAATTGTTGGACTTTCAAAATTCAAATTTAAATTTGCAATTAAACTGAGCATACTTTATGATCTGCTTATAAAGTGGAATATATCTCAAGGAATTGCTGCCACTTGTGCTATTCCAACCCACTAAGCTTACTCTATAATAAATGTTGTATTATAGTATATAATGTGATGGAGAGTGTTTTGTAAGCATTCCAGATCATTGAGAATTAAGCTTAGATCATTAACTGCTCTGGATTACATTTTCTTTTGTTGATTATCCCCGAAAGAGTTTAAACCAAGGAGCATTTACTATATTATATCTTACTATATTATTTCTTACTTTCATATATAATAAGCAAAGTTATTTATTTAGAAAAGTGTTACAGAAAGTGTGAAGTTTTACAAAAAATGCGTTGTCTTTTTTTAAGGAAAACTGTGTTTGTCTGCATAGAAAAAGTCAGTTTAATTATGATTTTGCCTTTAAATTACTTCCACACTTATTTTTGACAATATATATTAATATATTAATTGCTAGCTCCTACATTATGCAGTTTAAAGTATTTCCCAGCCAACCATTAACTGTTCTCTGTTTAATTTATTGGCGTGCTTTCATTACACTTATCATTTTGCATGTCCATGGAATGCGTTCAAATATGCGTGTTTATTGCACAGAGAATATATATTTATATATATATAAATATATCATTTTTTGTAGTAGCAATAGATACAATTTATTTGCACACATGTTCACATTTGGAAAAGTACAACTTTATATAAATATACTTACCTTAATGGGCATCAAGCATATGCATTTGTTTGGCCAGTGGAAAATGCTCAATGCTCGCCACGCTTCGCTGGCCATTTGTGGAGCTTCAGGACTGTAGGGACAGAAGTGACAGAAAGACAGAGGAGTTGTATTTTAAGTGATATTTATTTTGCACTTGTTTAGCATATTGTGAGCAAATAAACGATAAGATAAATGATATATAAATATAGGTAAATGCCATTTATTTGTTGCTAAAATAAAACAAAATACAAAATTATTCCAGGCGTTGCAAAATCTGTTCTATCGATTCGAATTTGTAGATGACACAGTAAATGACTTGCGATTCGCGTTCTAAACTAAAACTGAACTTATGCCTAAGTGATTCGATTGGACTTTATACAGTTTAAATTACATTATCATAGTCTATCGTATTTAGTTGTATATTAGATGTACATACTAGATCACGTGCATAGTATGCTTATGCTTGTATGGACTGTTTTGGCCATGTTCTCCATTCGTTTTGGCCACCTAAGAGAAGCCCCATCGACAGCAGATCAGGGAATCTGCCAGATGGAACTTGAGTCTTGTACACTAGATAACTAGACTTGAATTCAGCGTCATTGCCATTGCCACTGACTTGGCCTGGCTGTGCAGAATATGAGCTGAGGCTACAAAGGTCCATAGATGGGCTCCGAGTAGAGCACGGCGGGCATTGAGTAGCTGTATGAGGTCGGAGTGTGCTCCGTCGGTGTTCGCAGACTGGCTTGCAGACTGCGTTTGCTGTGTCGCTTGAATCTGCGAAGAAGGGGAGAGAGAAGGAGAGTTTTCTCTAGACTGTTTACTATTTCAATTCTTTACTCACTTCTTCTTCAGACAGCAGGCCGTGCAGAGGGACACCAAGGCGGCCACGCCTATCAGGGCTGCCAGTATGACCAGCCACGCCCCCGCGGACATCAGCAGATTGCCAAAGAGGGCGGCCGTGTGGGTGCGTCTCACAGAGCAGGACTCCAAGTCACTCACACCAAAGGCAGCATAAATATCGAGGAGCTCGTGTCGCAGCTCCTTGGAGTTCATCAGTTTCTGCATCTCGCTGAGAGACAAAGCGGCGCCATTGCGGAACATCTGGAAACAGGAGCTAGTTGCCGTGAAGTCCAGACTCATGTCAGCACGTGTGAAGACCTGAGTGTCCAGCACATGCAGCTCCAGGCCAAGAGGCTTGAGTTTCTTCTGCAGCTGCTGCTGGAAGGGTTTAATGTTGTGCTGAATCTCATTGGGGGGACGAGCAAAGACGAACTTCAGCAGCGACTTGTCGCGTATGACAAAGACCTTGATATTGCTCTTGGTCTGTCGCTTCACGTTCGCCGAGTTGTTGGCGCAAATCCTCATCAGGAAGTAGCCATCAACGTAGTCGGCAAAGGAGCCGCCCGTGCGAAGTTCCCCCGTGCGATTGTTCAACGTGAAGAGACTCTCCAGGTTGCCCGTGGCCAGTTTGCGACTCCGCTTGTAGAACTGCGGCACAAAGGTCACGTTCTCAATGGACAAGGCTATCGGAGCAGCCTCGGCATCAGCATCACTCGCTTTCAAGGTTGTAATCACCGTATCGATTGGCACATTGATGCGAATGCCGACAGTTGAGTCGGGATTCTCAAACGTCGGCAAATTGTCGTCAATGTCAAGGATCTTCACTGTAATACGCAGATGCGAGGGATCCTGGCGATCATAGGCATCGCCTATGTACTTATAAGCTGGCTCTCCCAGCTTCAGGCACTTCACCGTCAGCGTGAAGGACTCCACCAGCTCTCGATCGATGGGTTGGGTTGTCTTCAGGATGGCCACACTCTCGTTGGTTCGCTCGATGGTGAAAATCTGCTCGTTGTTGCCCTCGATGATGACATAATCGATGGCTGCATTCTCCCCCATGTCCTCATCAATGGCTGTGAAATTACCCACAATTGTGCCCGCTGGCTCCTCCTCCCTTACGGACATGGGCAAGGGACCCTCATCCTGTTGAAATCAGATGATTAGAGTTTATTAAGCATACCTATCTGCCTCATTCACTTACGATTTCCCTGGCAAATCTGGGCACATGATCATCCACGTCGAGTACTTCTATCTTCAGGATGCGCGTAACCGACTGCTTGGGCTGTCCATTGTCGCTGACCTCGAGCAGAATCTTATACATGCTCTTCTCCTCGCGATCCAATGGTTCTCGCGTTGTTATCAATCCAGTATGGGCATCTATGGTGAAGGACTCGGCGTCCGCTGTGTCCGGCAGAATGCGATAGGTTATTGTGCCAGATGGAGTGCTCTCATCATCCGGATCGCTGGCAATCACTTGGAAAACAGGTGCTCCAATTGCAGCATTCTGAAGGGAAATTGATTAGAGAACTGGACTCAACTTATTGAAAGTTCTCAGTGGACTTACCTCCGTTACATTTGCCCTTTGACCCACTCGAGGTGCCACAAAGTAGGGCACACCGTCATTGGCACTCACATCCCCAATGAAAATGCGAACTTCCACATCGGAAGAGAGCGTAGGCTGCTTGGGCACCTGGCTTCCATTGTCCTGAGCTCTCACAATGAGCACATAGGCCTCGGCTCGTCCCTTGCCCGTCAGATTGCGTCGAGTTGATAGCAAACCATTCTGCGCATTGATGCTGAACAATCCATTAGCCTCGCCCTCGTTAACGAGTTCGTAGCGAACTTCTCCCCCAGGTCCTTCATCCGCATCGGTAGCTTCCAGTTGCAACACATTCTCCATTTGGAGCGCATTCTCCGGTATCACAGTACTATAAACTTTCTTGGAAAACTCTGGCGCATTGTCATTCACGTCCAGCACATCGATCAGCAGCTCAACTATGCTCTGCTTGGCATCGGTGGGTTTTCCGGGAGAGTCCTCGGCCTTCACTTGGAGTCGAATGTGAGGAGTGCGTTCCCGATCGATGCTCTGGTTACGTGCCACAACGATCTGTCCAGTCAGGTTGTTAATCTCAAAGAGCATGGCGTATTCTCCCTGTAGGGAGTAGATGATCTTATGGTAGCCCAATTGCTCATCTCGACTGTTGAGAGCCGCATCCTTGTCGTGAGCTTTGACTTGAATCACTCGCTCCGGATAACCCTTGTTCTCAATGATTGTAGCATGATAGGAGTTCTGCTCGAAGATGGGACTATTATCGTTCACATTCTCGACTGTGATGTTAACCCGACTGACGGTGCTTCGCTGGCGATCGGCGCTGTTGGCTCGCACCTGGAGTTCGAAGTTTGCGCTTCCAGTTTCCGCCAGAGCTTCATAGTCCAAGCGTTTCTTTAATATAACTTCGCCAGTTCGCTCCGATATGTGGAAGTATTCTAGATCCTTTGGCTCGATCAGCTCAAAGCTGGTTATGGGCTGCTCCGTCACGGGATCCTCCGCTTGCAGGATAAATAGGGCACTGTCAATGGGCATTTCCTCTTTGATCTTGATATTGACAACGGGACGGGAGCTACTCCAGCCTGGATTCTTGAACACAGGATCCTTGTCCTTGAACGACTGTACGTACACTGTCACCTCAGTGGTGTCCACTTGCTCTTCCGGATCGACCTCGGCATTCAGATCCTTCACTGAAACCGTAAAGATGATAATAGCAGCGACGTCATGGCGTAGAGAGCTATTGACAAAGATTTCGCCGCTCTGGCTGTCAATGCGGAAGGCATCCTGTACAGGATAACTGCTGCGATTGGCAATGCTGACTCCAGCCTTCGTTGTGGCACTCACCGGACCCTGCAGACTGTACTCCAGGCGGGAGTTGAGATCCTTATCAATCGCCTTAACCCGCAAGACACTCTCTCCGATGACGGTGCGTTCGGAGACGTAGGCTGCATAGCTTGCCTGCTCGAACTTGGGCTTCTCATCGTTGATATCCTTGACATTCACATAGACTGTGGTTGTGGCAGTCTCTGGAATGGGAGTACCCGAGTCCACGGCATTCACAATTATCTCAAAGCTGTTCATGTTCAAGTCGCGATCAATGCGCGCTTGAGGGGAAACTGTAATCAGACCCGAGCTAAAATAGGAAAGTTAACTAAAGTTAGTCAGAGTTGCTAAGGTTTAAATCTGCTTAACTTACAGTTCATCGATCTCGAAGTTATCGTTGGCACCCACAATGCGATATCTGAGCAGACTGTCCAGACCATCGGGATCGTGAGCGGAAACAGTTGTCACATTGTAGCCTGGCGCTGCATTCTCTGGTATAGATACCCTGTAACTGGGAGGTCCAACTACTGGCAGATTCTCCACATTCTGGAAGTGCCCCTTGAAGATGGGACGCTGATTACCGGAGATACCCACGCGTACCAGGACACGGGTAGTGTTGGTCAATGGAGGAATGCCTGACAATGGAAAATGATTATTAATTAAGTTGATCAACATTTAATTGGGCCAAACTCACCAAAGTCAGTTGCAGACACAACCAACTCGTACTCCCCACGCTCCGTATCCATAGATCTGGCTGCTTTCTGCAGCGTTATTTCCCCCGTTTCCGGCTCAATGCGAAACACATTTCCCGCAATGCTATTTTCCGACACCAATGCGTACTTGACCTTGCCATTTCCCTGACTGATGCCATCGTCATCGTGAGCTCTCACAAAGAACTGGGGCTCGAAGATTGAGGCTCCCTCCCGTATAGTTCGACTGTATTCTTCGCTCTCGAAGCTCGGATAGTTATCATTGACATCGAGGACATCCACGAAGAGATTGGCATTAGATTCCCTTCCGCCACCATCGACCGCTACGACAGTCAGGCTGTATGTGCTCTGCTTCTCGTAGTCTAAGGATTTCTGCAGATAAATGCCGCCAGTCTCTGGATTCACGTAGAAGTAATCCGCACCAAATCCCTTGAGAACGTACTGCACATGACCGAATTCATCTGAATCCGCATCCGTGGCATTCACGAAACCGATTAGGGAATCGATCGTTAGGTTCTCGGCGGCCGTAAAGCGATAAGTTTGCTGGGCAAAGATGGGGGCATTATCATTGGCATCCAGTAAATGGACCTCCACTCGTGCTTTGGCCTGCTCCACGCCATTCGAGATGGCTACCAAGTCGAATTCGAACTTACGCTGCGCGGGATTATCATAATCCAAGCGACTGGCATCGAGAACCTTCACCACAACGGGGGTACGTCCCTGTCCCTCCGTAGGGGAAACTGCGAAGACGCCAGCGGCATTGGAGACATCCTTAAGCTTCAGCTGATATCGACTATTCTCGCCCATGTCGCGATCATCCACGAAGATCGAAAGACCTGGCAACGGCATTCCATTGGCCAAATTCTCCGCAATGGAAACATTGAAGTGAGCGGCGCTAAACTCCGGCTTATGATCGTCGACATCTGTTACCACAATGGTCACCCTTGTGATGGAATGATCTGCTGGTATGCCACCATCATTCAACTCGGTGGCGCGTATGGAGAAGACATAGACACCGCCGTTCTGAAGAATGTCAGGATTCTCCCGATCTAAAGGCTCGTTTGTTGTTCTTAACGTGGCTGTACCATCTGTGGGATCTCCGAAGGGCTCCAGCTCAAAGTGACCGAAGGGTTCATCCTCCAGCGACAGGAAGATCTCTCGAGGAATGCCCACATCGCCATCGATAGCCTTGACAGTGAGTATGCTTACTCCAGCTGGAGTATTCTCGGCAACAGTTGCGGAATAGGGAGCATTGGTGAAAACGGGAGCTTGGTCCTGCACATCGATCACATTGATGGAAATGGTAGCAAACGATGTGAGGCGATTCTCCAGGGCGCTATCCGAAGCAGCTATGGTCATGATATACGAGGGTCGACTCTCGAAGTCGAGGGCCTGTTTAAGGGCCACCCTCGCTGTGTAATTGCCTTCGGCCAACTTGACAGCTCGCACCTCAAATATGTCACAGATGTCGTTCTCCTAAATGTGAATCAATGTAAGATTAGCTTGACTTGGCTGAGGATGCATTGAACCTACCTCCACACACTTGAGCTGCACCTCCGCATTGATGCCTTCATCAAGATCGACAACAAGTACAGGAGGCTCAACAGTCAACTCGCCACCCACAGGAAGCGATTCACTGACACTGGCCGTGTAGGGTCTTCGAAAGAATGTCGGCTGATTATCGTTATAATCCCGCACGGGAATCTCTCGACGCTGAGACACAGTGTTGGGTTCCGTGCCATAAATGCCCTCATCGGTGATGCTGATAATCACCTCAATGGTGTCTTGAGTCTCCCGATCCAGTTCCTGACGCAATCGCACAACACCCGTTTCCCGATCCACAGAGAAAACTGGGCCAGATATGCTGTACTTAAGACGACCTCCCTCCGGGTCGATGCCTGGTGTGAATTAGAGAAGTATATCAAATGAGTTGCGAGCAATTGTGACTCTAGTTTGGCAGTAAAAGCGGTTTGTCGGGCCTCGACACGCTCACTGCTTTAATTACGAGTAGTCGTAGTCGTAGTCGTAGTAACGTCATATCAACTGACACAACGAGTGACTAACTGACTCACTAAGTGACTGTCGGACTGCCTTTCAGTCTGTGGAAGCGTGTGAAAAATGCAAATCAGTTTCCCACAACCTCCTTCTATTCAGTTTCTAGTCTAATGCGTCGACAGTTTAGCTGGGCGTGGAAATGGAGCTAACTATGTAACTATGGAGCTCTAACTATGTCTGGGAGTTAGGTCAAGTGAGCTAAATATGGTTTGCTTTTGTCTTTACCCAAGATACTTTGGCAGTTTCTCTTTCTCTTTGGGGTCTTGTTGAGCACAGGAAACTACTTACAACTGTGCCATGCATCAAAATTCCAAAAGCGCAGCTTGGGGGCAACATTAGAAACGCTTACAAAGAAAGAAAACAAATCCCAGAACCCAAATAACAACAATAATGATAATAAAAAGAAAAGAATACCCAGCAGCGGTCGGGAAAACGACTTTTGGCACAGGCCCAGACGAACAGCCAGACAAAGAGGTAGACAAATATTTTTTATTTTCAAGTTTGACGATGTTACAGAGTTGGGGAGAGGATGACGGGGAGGAATACGAAGACAATTGCAGCTCCACGACTTGTACTCAAAGCGGGAAGCAAACAACACGTTCTTCAGCTTACTACACCCAACTTTACCAATTGCGGTCGCCAACCCGGCCAACCTGGCCAAGACTACTGCCAACCCGTGCCGCACTTCCCCCCGCCTTGACTCGTGAGTGGCTGTTCCCACTTTTTAATGTACATAATCATTTTTTGTAGTTTTTCTTTACTATTTCTCATTTCGGGTTTACACAGTTTTTGATGTGATTTCAGTATGTATGTGCACGTCTTGGGCCATGATTGTTGTTGCTGCCCCATATGGAATCTTGTCTTCGGGAAAAAAGAAAAAAACACACACAAAAATGAACTAACTGAGCCCTGTGTAATAACAATTATGCGAGTTTTTCTGTGTCGAAAAGCATTTCTACTTTTCACTTGTACAACACATGCAGTACGCAGAGGGGATAAATAAATTGTGATTTCATGCTCCACGAAGCGTATTTGTTAATATTTTGCTATTTATTACTCCAACACACACACACACACAGACACACACACTCGCAGCGAGTCGCTAACAATGGAAACTCACCCGCATTGTGGCAACATTTGCCCAATTATTTTGGGTTTGTTTTGCCGCACATTTTCATTTAGGAGTGTAAATAATTATTCCATGCTATCTAATTATGTTATTTCATTTTCTATTGTTTCTGTTGTTTGCTAAATCATAATCAATTCAATATCTAAAATTGCCAAATACATGGAAAGTGAAGGAAAAGATATGGAAGTTTTTAGAAATATTCGGAGTGTTATTCGAACATCATGTTTGGGAAATGTATTAAAATAACTTAGGGAGATATTTACAAATCTATAATAATTGATTGTGAAGGAAGTGCACTAAGGTATTTTACTGGTATATGCTTTTAAAGTTGTTGTTTCATTTAGTTTTATTTAGTAGTAATTTGTTATATAACTATAGCATGTAGATATGCGGAATAAGAGTTGTAGATGCAGAGGAACAAATATAGATAAATAATAAGTGAGGTAGCTTAAGTAAGGTATATATCTTATCTTTCATTTACCTCTACTTCAACTTGACTAAAACTCAATAAAGTGGAAGACACTTGCTTGTTAAGTTCAAAGGAAACACTTCGTATCCTAAGTACACATGTCTAAGCATACATTCTTTCAACTGCCGCCTTGTTCTATGTGCCACAACAATAACAGGTAGATAAGTCTCTCTCTCAGCTGCATATTCCCTCACCTACTTCCCTCCTTTGCTTCAAAATGCATTTCCGTGAATCATTTCTACACTTGTACTTGATTAAAGATAAAGAGTGATGTTATTATCTAAATGATAAACACGTTTATACGTATTCTGTTGCTGTCGTTGTTGTCAGCAACTACTTTATAAGCTCAGAGATCTCTTAAAACTATACTTTGTTTGCATTTTGTTAACCCAAATGAAATATGCATCGGTAAACAGCCCTGAGAGTGAGCTTTTGTTTAAGTTGCATGCATTAATTAAGCACTTTTATCAATGATTTGTCAATCAAATGGCTAATAACCTGTAATATATATATTTGAATATTGAGTTAGCGGAAAATTGACAAACTCTGTGATGCAATCTCCGTTGATGATTGCCAGTCAAAAGTGCAATAACAAAAAATTATGCAGTTGTTAGAGCGGCTTCCTGACTCACAGTTTAGCCAATGCAATTTAAACGTTTTGTTGGCCTGGCTATTTTTCAATTTGGCTGCAGTGTTTGTCTACTTGTATGTGTATATGTGTAGAGGGGTGTGTGTGTGTTTTTATGGCACTCTTGATTTCAGACGCAGTAAATTGTAAGCTCAAACTCGTTTCTTTGACTACGAGTACGAGTATCTCACGGATGCAGCTTGCAAAACTCAACTGGCTGGGAGGCCAGTTAGATAGGCAAGCTAGTCAGGCCCCAAAATGTATTTACATTCATGGTGCTTAACTATCAACTACTTGTTGCCACTTGCAGCTGTCTGATGAGGACTCGAAAATGATATGTTATAAATATTGTAAATCTCAATTGTTGCAATTGCGTTTTGCGTTTGCAAGGGAAATCAAGTCTCGACTTGAAAGTCGTCTACCTCTAAGTCAGCATTAAATTACAGACCTCATCTTTGCTACTTTGCCACAATATTAACTGGGGCTCTGTGTTAGGGTGTCAACGGGGCAGCCGTACATGCCACAAAAGCAGGTGCACAGCCAAAGCCAAAGCCCAACACGAGCCCAACTCAATGCGATCTCGTGCAGCTTCAGAGTGAATGCCGACAGTTTGTTGTTTGTTGTTTGTTGGATAATCATGCGACGAAAGGTAACACCAGAGTAGTATACTAAGACTTAGTAGCAGTCGCATTATGTTGCCGCCCAGCTGCTGTGGCAGTGGCACTCGCAAGTGGCAAGTTGCAAAAGGAAGCGATTACGTCAACGTGTGTGAAAACCACACCTGCAATTGGCGCCGCTTTCAATTGAATGTTAACATTAAAGTAAAAGTGTCATAGATTCTGCGTATATAAAAAGTGAGCGCTGCCACTTGTGGCAAGCATCTGCATCTAATAATACAACAACTAGCGGCACGACATTCTCGGCATAATTGTTATCATTATCAGCGCCGTGTTGCAGCCATTATCGAGGCGTTTGTTTTGCTATCGACGATTGCTACGCACAAACGTGTTCAAATGCATTTCCGTGTCTGAAACAATGCAGATACAATACACTACTCAAAGTGAATGAGTGAGAAAGAGAGAGAGAGAGAAAGAGACATACAATGTTTGTGTTTGCGGCAATTGATTACCTGTCTGCATTCTTAAGCATGTGAGGCCCAAAACCGAAACATAACTCGACTTTAATCGCAAAAACATGAATTGGGTAATCGCGTCCAGTTATTTTTTGTGTATGCTACATATGTATCAGCAACGGAGGCATGCAGAAAACGTGCATAAGAAACAGAGAGACGAAAGAGACAACACTGAGTACTCTTGCCAAGGTTATCCACAAAAAGTAGGTGGCGTTGTGGCCATAATATTTCAATTATACTTGTATGTCTTATTGCCCACAAATGAAATGAAAGTCATCCAATTTTTTGAGTCGCAAATTACAAAATAATTAAACTATCAAATGACCAGCAAAATAGACAAGCAAATGGTTTCTAATTACTAAGTTTAAGATTTGCATGAACCCGCTGGCTGTTGGGCCGCAAAGCATGGCTAAAACAATAATGGCTTGCTGTTAGTGAAAGGCATTGGGAGAATTGGGGCTATTGTGGCTGCAATGGAGTTGAGGCCTTGACTTGGCCATTTGATGCTTAGACTTACCTTTCAGCTGATAGACGGGACTGCCAACTGGCGTATGCTCGGACAGGCTAAACCGGGACATGTCTCCCGTGCCTGGCACAAAGTGTGGCGGATGATTCAGCAGCTGGGCCGCAGTCAGTCGAAGCCACACTGACAACAACAGCAACATCCATCGCGACGGCAGCAACATGTTGCCGTTGCTAATTTCAGTGGTCCGTTATGTATCTGTATCCGTTAGTTGACTCGAAGAATTTCGATGTTGTTTTCTCAAGTATTTAGCACATCTAGCACAAAGCACGGCACGATTTACACTTCAACTTCTTTTCTGCCAGAAAATGCAAAACCAGATTTTTCGTTAATCGCAAGATAAAACAACAAAACAACAAAATAACAAAATAGTTCTTTCAATGTTAGCCTCAACGCCCAGATGACCTTGGCTCTGAGTTGGCAATGCAATTGTCTTTGATATTGCTCTTCTCGATGTTGTTGTTGTTGTTGCTGCTGTTGCTGCTGCAGTTTTGCGCTCAGTCAGCGGAAAATTGTGTGGCCGAGTTAACAATACTCAATTCAAATGTTTGTTTACATTACAATTAATGCCTTGGCCAGTTTGTAGTTTAGGCTGATTGAGAAGTCACGCACTTGGAATGCAATTAAAAACTCATTTAACTAATTCTAGAAAAGAAATTTTGAGAGGCAAACCAAAGCAATTTCACTTTATGCGCATGTGAAAAGTGGCACATGATGATGAGGCGGCAGCAGCCGATGAGTTCCAATCATTGGGCTTGGAGGTGCTTCTCGTGTCGAGCGCCAAGCGATTGGCAAACGCTGGCAATGGCTTTGGCTTTCTCGCACAAACAGACAGCAGACAGCAGACAGCAGGCAACAGCAACAGCAACAGCTGGAGAATGGGCAAGGCGAAGGCGAGGCGAGGCGAAGGTGAAGGCGAGGCGAAGGCAAAGAAAGCAAGAAAGCAAGCAAGCAAGCCACACACTAAAGACCAAAATGTGCAAAAAGGCAGCTTAAATAAATAACAAGTAAGCGCAGAAAACAGAACTGGTTGCTAGCGTGCCCGTAGATACATAAGTATCTGCAAGATACACATACATAGTTTAATGGTCAGCACTGTTAGTTGTTGTGGTTGTTTCTTTTTAGGCAAAATACACGGGGCAGGCAAGGAAACAAAACTGCAGAAATTCTCAAGTTCTGGATGAGTTTGCAGTTGCGAGGGTAATTTCTAAAGTTGCCACCAGATTCTCACGTAATTAGATGCACAGTTATTGGCACTTAGGAAATGATTATTTCACTTTTGCTGGCCAGAGCGAGAAACAGTCGAAATACACACGCAAAAAATACATACGAACGTATGACGCCAGGTACGAAACTTGATTCTCGATTCCGAATTATTTGTATTTCTTGTAGTTTGTTTTACTTCTTTTTCACACTCACAGCGACGTACGAATTCAACCGTAGCAACGTCTTAACGACGCGACGCTCGCTCACCTTCTGTCTTGTAGCCGTCTTACCTGTTGCCGTTCTTGGCTAGCCGAAACGGCGAACGGCGAACGGCGACCAGCGAGCAGCGTGCGTGATTCGATCTCAGGTAAATACTGGTTTCGTGTTGTTGCCGGTTTTGTTTTGATACACATTTCGCGCATGCGCAAAACGAGTGGCAATGAATTGTTGACAAGTGTGTACACACTGCGCACTAAAGCGAATTCTTTTTCGATTGCAGCGCAAAAGTATGCTACACATTTTATTCAACGCATATTTGCAATTGTGCATTCACAATAGTTCTGTCTGCCTTGTTTACAACTAAATTGCTTGCTTTTATTAATGTGGGACTTAAATACTATAAATATTATTGTCGTATACAAAAAAATTACAACTACTGTGCTTTAGAGCGCATCATCCACTTGAAACTGTATTAGATCCTCGACGGGAAAGCGAAAAAGCGAAGCTGTCTGCGCCTCGGCCGCCAATTGATCGATGTTTGAGCTCTTGGGAAAGCGAAAGTGATCTGCCTGAAGACCGTAGCGTTGGTGACTGGCAGGATTACCAGTGAGCGCTGCGGCATGTGGCAACTGCGGCACCTCGGCTGCCACAATAGGATGCTCAAAGTCAAGTAACGATAGATTATCGCTGCGTGAAATTGAATGATTTGTGGCATGTTGTTGATGTTGGTGTTGCTGTTGTTGCTGTTGTTGCTGTTGTGTCTGTTGTTGGGTTTGATTTTGATGTGCCTGCACTACGGAAAGAGAACTATTTGCTGCCTGGCTGGATGCCGCCTGACGTGGCTCAATCGGACTGGGTGGCTTCGGCAGCGGTTGCTCCCTGTCCCCCATTGTAATCGCATTGCGTTGTAATCCTGTTCCGGTTCCCACCGAGTTGTAATTCAAATTGTGATTGTAGAAGGGATTGGTAGACGCACGGATCTGAGGCAATGCCGTGGGCTTCTGCTTGGGAAAGACATTCAAGTGTAGCATTATCTGATTGGAGTGCGTGTCCACAGCTCCACTGTTGCCGTTGCTGTAATTAGGTTGCAAGCAATCGTCGGCCATCACGCTTGGCTGAGGCGGCTGCACAAACTTCTGGGATTGATAGAGAGCCTGTTGTTGGCTGTACCTTGTGGCCTGATCGGGAAAGGTCATGGACATGTGCGTAGGTGGCTGTGTGGGAAACTTAAAAGGCGTCTGGTAGATGCCATGCTGCATCTGCGACTGCCCATAAATAGGTCCAGAGGATGCTGCTAAGGCGCCAGATGAGGGCATGGCATAGTCAGCCTGGAAGGGATTACGCAGCACGGAGGTGGGACGGGAGGGAGGCAGCACAGGATATATATCCAGATTCACCTTAAAAGGAACTCTTTTGTGCTGCGGCTGCCGTGTGGCATTCAGCGTGATGATGGGTGGAAAGCTCTGCAGGAAAGGATCGGCCACAAAGTGTTGTTGACTTCCATGCTCCAACAACATGTTGTAGTTGCTCTGCGCCTGCTGCTTCTGCTTCTTGTTCTTCTTGGAACTGGGCTTGCTTGATGGTTGCATGGCCAGCAGATTGACGTCCTGCGGTGAACGAGGCTTAAATGGATACAGTTGATCAATGGCCACTCGCTGATGTGGCGCCCCTCCATAGATCGACATGGGCATGCCCATTTGCAGCATAGGCAGTGGAATGCTGAACTGCATCTGCTTCTTGTTGCGCTTGCCACGCAGGAAATTGGCAAGGCCACTCGACTTGAGATTCTTATAGCTGCCAGCGATGTGGAGACCCGTGGGCATCATGACCAGCGATGGGGGCGGCATCTTGCTGGGCATCATGCTGTTGATGTGCAGATTGTGGAGTATATCCTGGATGTTGTTCAGCGGCACATGAGGACGCTCCGCCTCGCCCTTCTTGAAGTGCTCGGGCAGGGGACCCTCGAAGGGAAAGTGAAACGGCTTTGGCTTGTAATCCTTGTAATCCTTGTACTCATCGCGCTGAGCCAGACTGCCCGGGGTCTCCGAGAACTGGCGACGCAGCAGGGCAGTTGAGGGAGGTCGCTGTGTGGAGAGACGTGGCGGTCTGGGCAGCTGATCCCGCAGAGGCGTCATGGTGACGGATCGCTTGGGCAGCCGCTCATACAGGTGATTCTCATCGAAGTTGTTGTTGTAGTTGTTGTGGTTGTTGTGGTTATTGTTGTTGTTGCTGTTGGCGCCTGAGTCGCTATCACCCAGCGTGTTGAGCTGAAGTGCAGCCATTGATGTTGCGTGCTGCAACGCAGTTGCTGCTGGTGGTTGGGGTCGTCTCGCTTTCGTGCGCCATGTTCCGTAAATGGGCGCAACGTCGTCGGCACGGTCCAATAAGTAGGCAGTTTCGCCAGCACCTGCATCGCCCTCGCCAACACCATCCCCCCTTGGCATGTCCACGCCATTCGCATGCAACTGCAACTGCATCTGTTGATGCATCTGCTGAAGATGAAGCTGCATCTGCAACTGTTGCTGGCGATATTGTTGCTGCTGCTCGAGCTGCAATTGTTGTAACCTGGCACGCATCTTCTCGATGTTTTGACGTTCCGCCGCTTGAGCTAAACTATCACTAAAGTTGTCACTTTCAGTGCCAGCTGCTCTCTCTGCCTCTGCCTCTGTCTCTGTCCCCGTCAACGCCTCAATCTCTGTCTGACCTGCTGTTGGCTCAATCTGGTTGAGTAACTCTTGCTGCTGTTGCTGCTGCTGCTGCTGCTGCTGTTGGGCTGATGTGGAGACGACCTTGACTACCATAAGAGACATCTGTAAAATTGAAAGTCGTATTAAGATTGCAGCATACACCCGGTCACCTGTCTCACAATTGTGTACACAAATATCAGGCCCATAATCCGATGGCAGCGGCTGCTTTTAGCCTTCTTAATGCCGCCTCTTGCAGGATCCGCACGCAGCCGTAATTGATGGACGTTCCGTAACTCTGGCTCTGGCTTTCCAACTGGCCTTATAAACATTTTTCCACTCTGCGAATTGCGTTAACCGTCTCGCTGGTTTTGCTATATCGGTGGTATCTGCAGCTGGAGCACCTGACGCGACTTCCTCATCGCGAATCGCAAAGACGACTGCCTGCAGTTTTGGCCAAGCAGCCCCTAAAAAACATGCATGCTACAACTTGCAACCAACTAACTAATTAGAAAGTTTAACAACAATACACTTGCGAGCCCCGGTCTGTGGATACGAAAGCAAAATACACAAATATATTAATTAATTAAATGATCTCGTGCTGCAGTTGTGTAAAAAAGAAAGAGCTATTCGGCGTATTGAAATGCAGCGACCATGAAAAACATAAGATACTCCTACTTATAATAATATATTAGTTGTTATACTAAAGAATATCAAATATATAAATTGGACTCGATTGATGAACTGCTTAGATAAAGTTTAGCTTAATTATCTCTCATTAACCAACTGCCGCTTAAAAGATTCATTTATCATAATCAACTGTCCATAACCAAATAATCAATGGAGCTTATATATTTTATTGTGGGTCCAATGACTAGAGAATTTTATTATTATTATTATTACTGAGTCAGAACTAAGCAAACATTGTTAGAAGATTTATTTAAGACTTATTCAAAAGGAAGCTAGCTCCTTTATGATTTAGCATCTATAGTTAGTAAGTAAAAGCTGAAGTTATTAAAGTTATATTGTTTTTGATTAATTATTTTTATCTTTCTTTAGGGAACTATGCGAAACTTACTATTTGATGAATTTTAATTGTATTTTTGCAATAAAATGATTTATTTGCCTTACTTTTACCTAATAACTATTAGATTAAGAAGAGTCAAAGACTTTCTTTTAAGATCTAACAACTAAAGCAGTTTAAGCTTTTCATTTGGGATTTATAACTAGGAGATTCCTCTTACTTTCACATAGCTATCAGTAACTAAGTAATTGATGAGTTGATGAATGAAAAGGTTCTTCTTTTAGCTCTTACCTATCCATAACCATCCATAAAGAAACTAATGAAGTCTCTGCATATCATATCATTAAAGATCTATAATTATAAGATATAAGATATAGCTAAAGTTTAAGCAATTCACTAAGAATTAATCAAGTAAAATATTTCTTTTATTTTGTCAACTATTCATTGCTTACTAATCGATGAAGCTTTGATTTCCTTCAAGATCTAATAACTAGCAACTTATAACAATTGTCGAATTACCCTCTCAATAGCATAACTAATCCAATGCTATTAATTCAATTTCCGTTATGGAATTAAAAATGCCAAATAAAATATTCGATAAACTTAATTTATTGTTCGGGGTTTTGGAAATTTGTATAAAAGATATTCATTATATTTCAATATATAGAGCTAAATAGTCTTGAGGCGTTTTTTATCCGAAGGAAACATGAAACTAAGCAAGATTATGTTTTGTTTTTCATTTTTGGGCAGTGTAGGCAAGTGGCAAGTGGGTCAGGGGGAAAGGAGAAGTATATACTTTAAGATTTACACAGATTGATACATAGATCCCTAATTGTATGAGTATGTGATTCATTAATTAATAAAATAAAAAAAACAAACATATTTCATTCTTGCTGACGCTTCAGTTTCACTTTACACTTTTCACTTTTCACTTTTCAGTTTCAGTTTCAGTTTCGTTGGTCGATTGGATCATTGAGCACCCTCGTGAAACGCATTATGAATCTTTTTGACTGTATTGACTAGATGTATCTAGCCCTAGAAATATGGTTGGCATTGCATTGCTAGATATACTTTTGTTTTCTTTTCTCATTTATTATCATTATTATTATTATTATGAAAGAGCATCAGTTATTGCATCCCCTCATCAGACAAAATTATTTCAATTAAAATGAAATGAAATGTCACCCATTCTGACCGTCGTTGAAATCATCGACGTCGATAACTGAGCTAGTTAACCGGGTGCTTAAAAGTCAAAGGGAATGCTGGGCTTGGGGTATTGGTAGCCCTGGTGTTTGGTCGTTTGTGGTGGCACGCTAGCCCTGGTTGGAGGAGGCACGTATGGAGTGGTCCTACGAGTTGTGGGCACTGTGGCACGTGTCGTTATCCTCTGAGTCGTTGGGGGCAGGTACGTTGGAGGTAGTGTTGGTGGACGTGTAGCCCTGGTTGGTGGTGGGGTAGCCCTGGTTGGTGGTGGAGTTGGGCGACGAGTTGTTGGTGGTGGTGGTGGTGGTCTGCGAGTGGTGGTCACAGGGGGCAAGTACGTGGGTGGTGGGGTTGGTGGACGTGTTGGTGGACGAGTCGGTGGACGAGTTGGTGGACGGGTTGGTGGCTGGGTAGCCCTGGTTGGTGGTGGGGTAGCCCTGGTTGGTGGTGGGGTAGCCCTGGTTGGTGGTGGTGTGGGCCTACGAGTAGTCACTGGAGGTTGTGGCTTGTTTGTAGGGGGCAAATAAGTAGGCGCAGGTGTTGTTGTACGGACGGTAGCGCGAGTTGTACGGGGAGTAGCCCTGGTAGTCGGAGGTGGTGGCGGTCTGCGAGTAGTGGTCACAGGGGGCAAGTAGGTTGGTGGTGGGGTTGGTGGACGAGTTGGTGGACGGGTTGGTGGTTGGGTAGCCCTGGTTGGTGGGGGAGTCGCCCTAGTTGGTGGAGGAGTAGCCCTGGTTGGTGGGGGAGTACGCCCTGGTTGGTGGTGGTGTGGGCCTACGAGTAGTCACTGGGGGTTGTGGCTTGTTTGTAGGGGGCAAGTAGGTTGGTGCTGGAGTGCTCGATGGACGAACTGTAGCACGAGTTGTACGTGGGGTAGCCCTGGTAGTCGGAGGTGGTGGTGGCCTGCGAGTAGTGGTCACAGGGGGCAAGTAGGTTGGTGGTGGGGTTGGTGGACGAGTTGGTGGACGGGTTGGTGGTTGGGTAGCCCTGGTTGGTGGAGGAGTCGCCCTAGTTGGTGGAGGAGTAGCCCTGGTTGGTGGGGGAGTCGCCCTGGTTGGTGGGGGAGTCGCCCTGGTTGGTGGTGGTGTGGGCCTACGAGTAGTCACTGGGGGTTGTGGCTTGTTTGTAGGGGGCAAGTAAGTAGGGGCAGGTGTGCTAGTTGGGCGGACGGTAGCGGGAGTTGTACGGGGGGTAGCCCTGGTAGTCGGAGGTGGTGGTGGTCTGCGAGTAGTAGTCACAGGGGGCAAGTAGGTTGGTGGTGGGGTTGGTGGACGGGTAGCCCTGGTTGGTGGTGGGGTAGCCCTGGTTGGTGGTGGGGTAGCCCTGGTTGGTGGTGGAGTTGGGCGACGAGTTGTTGGTGGTGGTGGTGGTGGTCTGCGAGTGGTGGTCACAGGGGGCAAGTACGTGGGTGGTGGGGTTGGTGGGCGGGTTGGTGGACGGGTTGGTGGCTGGGTAGCCCTGGTTGGTGGTGGAGTCGCCCTGGTTGGTGGAGGAGTAGCCCTGGTTGGTGGTGGTGTGGGCCTACGAGTAGTCACTGGAGGTTGTGGCTTGTTTGTAGGGGGCAAGTAAGTTGGTGCTGGAGTGCTCGATGGACGGACTGTAGCACGAGTTGTACGTGGGGTAGCCCTGGTAGTCGGAGGTGGTGGTGGTCTGCGCGTTGTTGTTGTCACTGGTGGCTGTGGCTTATTTGTGGGAGGCAAGTAAGTTGGAGCTGGAGTGGTGCGTGGAGTAGCGCGGGTGGTGGCCCTGGTCGTTGGCACCGTACGCAGAGTAGGACGGGTTGTAGCCCTCTGAGTTGTAGGTGGCAAGTACGTTGGTGGTGGGGTGGGTGCCCTAGTCGGTGGTGGAGTTGGGCGACGAGTTGTTGGTGGTGGTGGTGGTGGCCTGCGCGTTGTTGTTGTCACTGGTGGCTGTGGCTTATTTGTGGGAGGCAAGTAAGTTGGAGCTGGAGTGGTGCGTGGAGTAGCGCGGGTGGTAGCCCTGGTCGTTGGCACCGTACGCAGAGTAGGACGGGTTGTAGGCCTCTGAGTTGTAGGTGGCAAGTACGTTGGCGGTGGGGTGGGTGCCCTAGTCGGTGGTGGAGTCGGGCGACGAGTTGTTGGTGGTGGTGGTGGTGGCCTACGTGTCGTGGTTGTCACAGGGGGCTGTGGCTTGTTTGTAGGTGGCAGATAAGTAGGGGGCAGACGAGTTGGAGGCCTGGTCACCGGGGGCCTGGTGGTTGTACGTGTTGGCAACTCGAATGGTACATCTGGAGGAGGATAGAAATAACCCTCGGCGGCACGAACCTTACGCTGAAATGGAGGAAGGTTTCAATTGCAGTTGAGATCAGAGAGCTCAGCTCATTCCTGTTCTCTTACCTCATGCGTATCAGCCGATGCGTTGGCAACTGCCAGAACGCAAAGCGCCAAGACAAAAAGTGCACTTCTCTGTGGAGAGACGAAGAGAAGAATTGAAATAGTTAGAAGAAGAATTGCAAAAGATTTGACCCTAAACACCCGATTGAAGTTATTTCTAATTGCCTTATCGAATTGTTAGCTAATGCTAAACGGCTTTTAACGCTCTAGGCCTAAATGCAAGGCAACTTTAGCGCAAAGCACGCTTAAAGTTCAGACGATGTCAGCCATTTAGATGGAGTATACAAATCAGCAACACAACAACAACAACAACAACAACAACAACCACAACAATAGTCGAAATTACTCTAAAATGTTAACGTGTAAAGTTGAAGACATTCAACTTTGACAGCATCTCTAGGTCACGGTAGCCAGCGGCCAGGCCAAGCAGTTCCACAGTTTATACAGGTGACTTGTCCAAGTCTTGTTGTTAGTTTTCTCGTATTTAATTTGTGCTCATGTGGCTAATCAAAACACAAATGCAGATGAAATAATTAATTACTTTGGAGACGCAGAGATCGCTTGATCAAATGCAAATGATTAAGTCATATCTTCCGCTGTCTTCCGTTAGGGCTGTCAACGAATCTAATGTTTTATAATTTGCCATTTAAAAGTTTCAACAAGGTCAGCTTTAAAGTTGTCAACATCAACGAAAGTGGTAAATGTGCTTAAAACTGCAATTAATTTGGCGGACACACGGATTTCGACAAACTTCAACTAAGAATTTGTTTGATAAAACCCAAAAAAAAAAAAATAAAAATAAAGAATCATAAAAATAGCTAATTATACAAGAAACCGGATAGCCAGAAAGTTCTGTTTGACTAGTTGTAGCCAACGAATGCCGCAATATTATATAATAATCGCCAGCGGGCATTAATAAAGTGAGAAAATCTGAAGTCAACGATCAGCTAAATTAGCATACGCACTAATCATTGACAGTCGGAGAGTCAGAGAGTCAGAGAGTCGAAGAGTCAGAGAGTCAGGCAGTCAGATAGTTAGACAGGCTGTCATCAAATCGCCTTTCAGTTTGCCATATAGACAAAAGTTCCTTAAGTAACGCATACAATCAAACACGCACGCACACACACACACACACACACACACACACACCCATAAACTTACACATACCTACACACTTAAATTCTTTAAGGTAAGTTTAAGATATTTGCCAAATTTTGACATATCGCTAAATCACAAAAGAGTGAACAAAAAATATCTTATTTAAATGTAAATGACTTTTAAATTATTTTTTTTTTTGTTAATGAACTTGAATTTGGTGATCTTTTAACTTGTTTGGTATTCAGATATTCAGATATACAAGTTCCTGAGAATCTTTAAGTGGGGGCCAACGCTTGGTTAGCACTTTGCCAAGCGATGAGATGCGATGCGATGCGATGCGATGAGAAAGTGAAAGGACTAGAGTCTTATTCAATAAGCTTATTTATAAGTGCAGAGCGTTGGCTATTTCAATGGATTTAATCATTGCCAAATTTAGTCGCAAGTACCAAATTGTGGAATGTGCGAGAAACATTCTTGAGACAAATGTAGCAAAGATTTCTTTCTTCTCTATGGAAACTGTCTGCGACCATGTGCTTTCAACATGCTGCCCAATCGATTAATCGAATATGTTAATTTATGGTTAATTAATTAATTTTACACATAGCATTGACCTTGTAATCTGATCAAAGAGTCGTCAATGACGCACATTTGGGTCAACAGACGTCTTCGGAAATGAGCGAATGTTACGCATTTTCTTTAACTGACATTTTTCACGTTACTAAACTGGATTGTTCGGGGTTCGAAGAGAGACAAAGATGAAGATATAAACATTTCATGAGTTTATGAATAGAGTTGTAAAATAAAGACATTGAAGAAGGGAAAAACCTTTCTGCAGTTTTCGAAGAGATAATGATCATAATGTTAACAATGAAAAGAAGGAAAATGTAAAGAGTTCTTAAAGAGATTCGAATCAATATAGAGAGTTTCATTTTCGCAGTAAGACAGAGTTCATTAGATTCTAATTATTTGACCTCCAAGCTGAATGATTAACCCTGTGCTTAAACAGCTCTTGTATTTGATTCTTTGATCATTTGCCGTTAATCTCTGTTGCAATCGAAAGACTTAGGCAACAAACTTGCTGCAGATCATTAACTGACTAGCAGAACGACAGCACAGCTGGCTATGATGGTCTCTCAATGGCAACACCAAGAATATTATTATTATAAAATGCATAAAATGTAACTTAAGGCAACGTTTAATGGTCATTTGCCTAAATATGCCAATTCAAATGTCAACCCATGAAATTATGGAAAATTAAGCAAAAGATGCAAACAAGTTTTAATTTCATTTGACATAGAAACTCAAAATGGTTGCAGCTTCTGTGGTTGCACCTGAACCACAGCATGATGAGCCACACCATGTGTTAGCCATCTTAATGATTGAAGACACAAATTCTGACAGCAACATTGAGCCGCAGACCCCCGCAGACGCCACGAGTCCACGTGGGTGTACAGAGCGTATGCGTAATATTGGCAAGAGAGACTCTCGGACTCAGTCTGATTGGTCATTTAAGCACTTGCACCTTGCACCTTGCACAATTGAGCACCAGCAAAACGTAGATGGAGAATTGAAACTCTTTTAAATGTCACTTGGGCAGCAAGATGAGGAACTCGTAGTCGAGTCTGCCTCGTTAGATAAGCAAAACGTTCATAAGTAATTGATTTAGTTTATTTTATCGGTTTCTTTCTCGGTCTTTTCGGTCACTTCTCTCTCATTTTGGCACTTCTTTTATTTAAACACAATTGTCTTTAGTTATTTATTTAGTTGTTTTTTCTTCTTTCGCTATTTTTACTTTTGCAACTAAAGGTTTATTTAGTTACCATGGTGAGCACTTTGGACTGCAACAGATGGCAGCTGGTTTACGCTTAAAAACTTATGAAAATATCCCGATAATGACGGTGCAACGGCGACGGTGGTGTGTGTGTATAATCCTTGTGTTCCGATCGTATCAAAATTCAATGGTCAATTGAATTTTTGATCGATGCCAAGCAGATAAGTTGCTTCAACTTCTGGGTCGACTCTGGGCTAGCAACTAAAGCATCAAAACTTGTAGATTCTCTACTTATATATACTCGGGGCGCTGCTGCTGCTGCTGCTACTTCTGCCGCTGCTTCATTTGCTGCTGCGACGAGTTGGGCGACAGCTGTTAACACTCGGACCGAGTGAAGAAGATGCTGCTGCTGCCGCTGCTGCTGCTGCTGCTGCTGCTGCTGCTGCTGCTGCTGCTTCTGCTGGCAAGAAAGACAACGCTGTCGCCAACAACTGACCAACCGATGCCAGTTTCGGTTTCAGTTTCGGTTTCAATCTCAATCTCAATCTCAAGCCCAGACCCAGGCCCAGTCGTTTAGCAGCTTCGTAAACGAACTCATCGTCTCAGTTGTTGTTGTTGTTGCTGCTGTTGTTGTTGCTGCTCTTGATGTTAATGTCAACGCAGCTTAACAACAGTCGCACAACATAAGTAAACGCATTAAAAACAATATAAATAATTTCAATATATTATTTAAACAAAAAATCCCCCTCTAAGAAAAGGTTTCAGGCAGCAGATGCCTTCATTTCATAGTTGTTGTCTGCCGCGTGCTGAATTTGTTGCCATTAGTTGTTGCTGTTGTTGCTGTTGTTGTTGTTTTAACAGTTGCTATTGGCATATTCAGTTAGCTGCTTTTATTTGAGCAAATTTATTAAATGACTAGTGACTACATTTAAGCAGACACTTGACCATTCAGTCATTTAGTCATTTAGTCATTCAGTTATCTAGGCAGTTGGCCAGCTTGGCTTGGGCATCTGCCTAAAATACTCGTATTTTGTTTTCTAGTTTTGTTTTCCTTGCTGTCTGGGAAACGAGTATTTCTTTTTTCTGTGTTACTGGATGGATGGTTGGGTGGTTGGAATGAATGTGCTCAGCTCGGCTCAGCTCGACTCGGCTTGAGTGTTAAACAGATTGTCATGCAGAGTCTAATTTGTAAGCGAGATTAACATTCGTGCAACGAAATGCGAGTGAAGATGTGTTGTAATTTTGGCAATCGCTTTCAAGGCTTTAATCGAACCACAGCAAAAGACAAATATTTGTTAGCACAACTGCGAGTAGTTTGTCCATCTCTGAGGTGCAGTTTGTTGTTGTTGTAGTTGTTGCTGCTGTTGTTGTTGCTGCTGTTGTTGTTGCTGCGGCTAGAGGTGAAATTGACTGCATAAATCAGTCAAATTCCATGCAATTGCGATGGCTGTCACAGGCGTTGTCTATCTGCCTGGCGGCTGGCGGGGATTAGAGCCAAGATTAGGCCTACGTGCAACCTGCCGTCGAAGATCATGATGTTGATGATGAACCGGTTGTGCTGCGTGCCATCGCATGCCGCATCCATGGGTCAGTCGTGGTGTCCAACTTTGGAATTGAGCTCTGAATGTTAAGGTAGGCGCGTACACACAGACGCTGCAGCCCCAATAACCAAATGACCTTTAAACGCAAAATGTGCTGTCAATAATAATAAAATGTAAAAAAAAAGAAGAAAAATAAAAAAGCAGCAACACACACGCTCGACAATCGCCCGAACACATTTTGTTTTTATTAAATACAAAAAGATGCTGCAGCCAACTGGCAGTTGTGGATAGAGATGCAGACTTGTCGAGCTCTACAGATGAGTCCGACTTCAAGTCAAAGTCGCAATCGCCGTCGCCATCGCAGTCGCAGTCAGTGCAAGTTGAGGCCGTGGCGCATCATTTTTGCAAGTCAAACGGGTTTCCCCTCAGCCAAAAAGCTGCAACGTATTTGTGTTTTTCTCAAAAAGAAAAACAAAAACATCGATAATAAGCTGCATTTATTTATTTATTTGAATTGCTACCCAAAAACATGAGCCGCAGTCACGTCAAAGCATCGATGACGATGCTCAAAACTCGACCATTTGGGCGTCTGCTGCCCACGCGACAAGTGTGACAAAGGCGATTGTGACTGAGATCTAATCGGTAGTTTAACAACTTCTAGTAGTATTGCTTACTCTTAAATATTGACTCTATTATCTAGCTCAATCTTCAATGAGGTGCTAAACTCAACATGGCTCATCAGTTGAATATCTTTGCGTCGCTTCGACAAGTGATTACACTTAGCGAAACATTGAAAGGGTATTAACGGTAAGTTCAATGCATAACAACAATATTATTAACAATTATCTATTATTAATTTGTTAATGAACATATCTGCGTTCAATTTGCCAACTCTTTAACCACTTTAGTGGCTTTTTGCAAGTGAACAACAACTTAACATTGATGTCAATTGTTGCGCCACTCAACAACAAATAAAATAGAAAGAGTAGGAAAAAAATAATTTTAAATAAAATATTGATAAACAATAATAAAATAAATAAACACAAATTAATATTTGTTTCATTTCGAAATCAGATTTATTCAGCAAAGTGAAGTTACTTACTTGTTTAGAGGATAGAGCTGAAGTTACTTTCTAGCACTTGATTAACATAAACTTATAGATTATTCCGAGCAACTTATGACTGTAGATGTAGAGATGTAGAGATGTAGAGATGTATGTAAATGTAGAGCTACTCTTAACATCTGTTAAGTAGCCAAGCTGTTCAGTTTGTTCTGTTTCTGTTTCGCACTTTGCATTTTTGGCAAGTGTATTGCGTTGACTTTAATGACATTATCAAAATGCGTTTATTTGAAGCAATTAAGTAACAACAAAGTGTGTTAGTAGTCATTAGAAACTATAAACTATAAGCTATAAAGTATATAGTATATAGTATACAGTATAAAGTGAGTGCTATGCAGTTGCACTTAAATGAAACATACAGGTTATAACTTTGGCATTAGGAAGTCACCCTTAAGAAGCTAATTGCCGAGATGACCGTCAGCTGAGCTTAGCTTGGCTTAGCTTAGCTCAATTTAGATACTTATAAATTGTTCTTTTTAATGGCATTGTCTCTGAAAGAAACCTCCACCCAGGTGGAGATGACAGACAGACTGCCAGACAGACAGTTGGACTGTGATGCGATGCTGTTTGGTGACGACGACAACAATTCGGGTCATAACTTGCTTTGCAAGCTCTGCTCTCAGAGGCAATGACACTTGGCGACTTGCTGACATTTTCAGATTCGTCATTGTGATAAAGTTGTCGTCCCAAAAAAACAAATAAACAAATATAAAAAAAAAAAAAACAGAAAAACAGAAAAACCATTTCATTGCAAATATGTAAAACTTTAGGTTTAGGAAAGAAAAGTAAGCAACTTTTTTTTCTCGCCTCTCAATTTTTTATCGCATCCGCCGCGCTTGCAACATGCAACGTGGCAAACACATTGATGACTCTATTATTCAATCTACAGACATGGGCGAAGGACGTGTCTTTTGGTTGATATTATAGATCGATCAATGGACATAAAATTGCTTAAAATTAATTACAAAACTGGCTTGTCAAATTAACGCACCCGTTGCCCATGACATGGGCCAGTGAAGCTGTGGATCTCTAACCAGATTTAGATTCAGCTTCGTATGCTTCGGATTCAAATTCTAGACATATTTAACACTCCAATGTGATCTATTCAACAACTGCAAAATTAACAAACATTCATAAATAAACCATCCCAGACTAGTTATTGTTTTGCCTTTTGTTTTCAGTACGGAAATAATTTGTACATTTTATCAGAGCAAATATCTCATTTAATTAGCGGCATATGTTATTCATTGCTCCAGAGAGCCATAAATCTTTCCAATTTTGTGTGGAGGTAATTGATTATCCTCTGCCTACAGCAATATCTAATCCTAGTAATTAAAGACCTGCACGCCCCGACGATTAAAATTGAAATCAAGATTTCCTAGGCGAAGCAGAGACGTTGAAAGAGCTGAAAAGAATAGGCTTACTGAATATTTATATGACCATTGTCAATTCAAGCCCGTTTCCCAACTTGGCCAACACACACCGATATATTTAAATATTGCGGATCTTAATAGAAACCACATTAAAATAAAACATTTATTTATACATTTGAAGTCAAATGGCGAGACAGACGGTGGGTCAGTTGCGTCAGCAGTGCCAAAGCTAAAGAATACAACATTTTGGACATCTTTAATTGTGCTTATGATTTATGCAAATGTATCCTTTATATAAACAAGCCCGAAATGAATCTACATACCAGTCAAGGCAGAACAAATTTTATTACTTGTCAAGCTGCTTTAGATTTATATTTATGTAAATAAGCGAATCATCTAGACAACTGGACAAGTGGAGAAGTTGAGAAGTTAAGAAGTTTGGAAGTTGAGAAGTAGACAACAACCAGACCAACTAGTTCGGCATCACATTTCAAATGTTCGTCAGTTGTATCTATGTTTAAGGAAGTCACAAAACTCAAATATAGATACATATAAATACACACATTGTCTGATTATATTTTAATATAGACTATGTGCGATAGATTGGGATCGTTTGGGGAACTGGATTAATCTGAAAAGAATTGATGCTCAATCATATGAGCTTTGCGTGTTCTTCTCGAAACAAAACAGCTGCTCAAGGACATGCGAAAGAGAAGTTATGTAAATTGAAACAAAATTTCAAATTAAATATAATTTTTATAATTCTTTGCAGCCGTTGAATTACTTTGATTTCGAAATGAACAGCAGAGTTCAAGATTTTGCAGCATTTCATTCATTTTGTACAACTTTTTGCATTTTAATTCTCGTGTGAAGTAATTTATTTAACCTGCTTTTTAACATTATTTTATAATTATTTATGGCGAACTTCTTCTTCTCGCTTGACAGTTATTTTATGTTAATTAATAATTTTTAAGAATCTATTTCATTGATCTTGTTGTTTTTCGGCTTATGTAATTAGCATTGGAATAAATCGTGCTAATAACAATAATAAAAATACATAAATTAATGGCAATTCGTAGACGGGAATAATGTTCAAGCAAAGGTTAAACAAATGTTATTCTAGCCGTTTTATTGTTGGGCAATTGCCGTTAGTCGAGTAATCAAACACACAGGTAAGCTAACGGAGTTTTTTATACTTATATTATACATTTTAAGATGTAGTAATAATATATGCCATTAAAAAATGTATTAAGTAGCTGTGAAATTTCATTAAATAAAAGCGAAACCCGTAAGCGACGGTTTTTTGGCAAGAAGAGGAAAAAAAGATGCAATAAAGGTGGCCCAGTAAACGTGTTTGCCTCAGCAATCATTAATAAGTCTCGTCAAGGACACTGCAGGCCGCAGCCACAACCAGTTTTAAAATGGGCAATTTATTGGCCCAATTGCCGGCCATTGGCATTGAAATCCTTGTGCCTGGCCAACTCACTCTGGACTGGTGTTGGCCTGGCCTGGCCCGAGGGTCACATGCTGGGGAACTGTGTCGCTGTCGCTGTTGCTGTCAGATGTTTATCGGATTCCACGAAAACCTGTTGCTCTCAGAATCATTTGTGGGAATTATGTAATAATTTACACGCTGCCAGGTCAAGTGAAAGTATACAAGACACTGAACGCATAAATAAATAAATCAAACTTATAATTATAATTAGTCAAAAGAGTGAAAGAAATGACAGCTATCAAGTGGTCATCAAATGATTTGATTGAGCCACTTATTCAATTGGCTTCAAGTTCAACTCAAGCCGCAACGGAAGGCGCTCAACTTGAAACCGAATTGGAATCTGTTTTGATTTATGGCCCCAAAAAGAGCTCGATTGCTGGGCTGGTGAATTAGCCTAGTTGTATATACAAATATATATAAACAAGAAGAAGAAGAACCAAGTTTTGTGTGCAAATCAAGCCAAAAAATTGGAGCAGCTTTGTTCACACGCGCCGACAGACACAAGGCTGTTAAGTGAACAGTGCTTCAAGTCAAAACAAAAGCAAATTAGAAATATACATAATCACTACATATATAAAAAGCATATATCTAGTTGTATATACATATATATATTTGTGTATATATGTATTGGCTGCTTAACACATTCTACGCGTCTTGGCCAAATTTGTGCGAGATGCGACAAATAAAAATCGAAAATTAATTTTAAATCAACGACTAACTGAACGGGTTATTTAACTTTAAAGCGAACTGGTTCGCTTATAGACACCAATAAATATAAATATATATATATATTCATATACAGATACATGTGTCTCTGTATAGCATTACACTCTGCTTGGGACCTTACAGACAGAAAGGCTCAAGTTCTACGCCCAAAAATTTACAAGTTTCGCATGCAAATTTTCAAGTTTGATTTTGGTTTTTTTTTTTTTCTTTCCCCCTTTTAAGAGCTTACAGATTCAACTTGATTCGAATTTATGGATGTCTAATGTTTGCTGTTGAATTAATTTGGCGTTCAAATTGGACGCCTCTGGCAACAAACATCTGAGAATGAATTATCGGTTAATTAGATTTGATTTTGAGCGAATCTGTTGTGTGGTCCATTAGCTGGTTTCCGTGTAGCCAAGTTAATTGTGCTGCCAAAAGTATGCTATAGTTAATTGTAACAGTATATCCTTGCTAGATTATGTAGTTATATATATACATTTATAATTACACTCGTTGCTACATCGATTGCCTCTTCGGTCTCTCAGTCTCCAGTGCGTCTGGTTTGTCAGCTGAAGGTTAGTGAGACAAGTTTTCAGCTTTTCTATGTGTATAGCATCAAATTAAAATCAAATCGAGATAATATAAGTAAATAAAATATATATTTTTGGCTTAAGGCAAAGGCTGTGGCCACAGTTCGTGTAGTTTTATCGAGTAGCTAAAGCCACAACGAAGAAAAAAAATCAAAAAAAATGGGCGCCTAACTATTTATTAGCTTTAATTTGAATTTAGTTTCGTATAATGCTGCGAACAAAACTCGTTGAGCCGCTTCTGCAAAGATGCTTCTACATATTTCACAAATACAAAAAAAAGACTAAAACGCAGAAACAACAACAAAACTAACACCACAGCAACATCATACTAAAAATCAAGTTCACCTCGAGTGTATCAAATTTGTATAAAATTCATCAGCCAGCAAATACGTCAGCTGGAAATACATACACACACACACACGTCTCTATATGTGTATATGCTTTAAAAGCCACAACATTTCTTGTGTTATGCAAAACAGAGGAAGCACTGCGGTCGCACTGCCAAAGCCAACTTCAAAGATACAAAGATACAAAGATACTTATGCACGTACGAGATACGTATTTCCAGCTCGATGATCGTTCGCAAAGTGTACCTGTTGAGCATCGATTAGCATTTAGCATTTTAGTATGAGCATTAATGATTTTCACTAATATTCCAAGACATAAATCAGTCACTTGTTTATCCATTAGATATGGCTCCAACTATTTGCCATTGTCTTCTTCCATTGGCAACAACAATTTGTGTGTGGAACCAACTGAATTAACATCAGCGCACATTAATTATTATGTCTTTTATGCTTGTAGACAATATGTTTAATGAATCTGCATTGTTTATACAAAGCAACACATACGCTTCTTCGCTTATTAATAATTATAGTTATGATATTGCAACCGTTAAAATATTCGCAGCCATCTGATAGATTTGCACATCATATTTTAAGGCTACTTATTGAATATTAAAACTATGTTCAAATTGTGGGCGTAATTGCGTTTCTTACTGATTTACCGTTCTGCAGTGGGCGTACCCATAAAACCATTTAAATCGGGATTTCTATTTTCAAATAATCTAATGAATTTGCTCAAGTTGCTTTTCAAGTTCATACCGAAAAGTTGCACAACAATTCCTTCCACATTTAAAATGCCGATTTGCCATATTTTATCTTCATTCATTATATATTTACATATTTCTATATTCTTAATATTTATAGCTAAAATCATTTTAATTTAGTAATTAAAATCCAGTTGCGTCGAAGTTTCTGAGATTTGGTAGACATATTCGCCAGCTCTTTGGCTTTTGTATGAACTTTTTGTAGCATACTTTTAGGCTGAGCCATTTTTCATGTTTGCTTTATTGCACTGTGGTTCTTCTGCAACTCAATTTGGTTTCTCATAAAAAAGAACTGAAAACGCTATAAACTGTTCCCAACTATATGATATAAATATCTGATTTAACTAAAACTTTGATAAGAAGTAGGTATAAAATGTTAATTATACTGAAATATGCAAATAAATCCCACATTTATTCTTCATCTTAGGCGTAGAGTTTTAGCAGAAAGGCTGGACGCTTTCCTTTTATTTCCTAACACTGAAACTGTTTGTTTTCTTTATAGTTCTTAACACTGAAGTGTCTAAGCTCTCTGTCAAATATTTAATGACAGTTAGTAAAGAATAAGTTGCTTTTTCCTTTCAAATAGTAATTGCAATCTCTCATGAGTCCATTTAGATATGAATATGGCTGCTGTAACATGAACATGGATATAAATATCTTAACTTTTTTCGACTGTGTCAACAGCTTTCAAGCAATGGAACATTCCACAGCCGATTGATATGATAGCAATGATGGATACGGACACAGTGAACCATTAGTGAAGCGTTGCGTACATCGAAATAGGTAGAATACGAGGGATACTTTAC
The DNA here is from genome assembly GCA_035042075.1 of Drosophila macrospina. Classification (NCBI taxonomy): domain Eukaryota; kingdom Metazoa; phylum Arthropoda; class Insecta; order Diptera; family Drosophilidae; genus Drosophila; species Drosophila macrospina. Next base: position 3,543,540 of record JAWNLW010000454.1, on the reverse strand, counting down.
CGGTGCTGCACAAGCTTCCATATACTTTTGCATAATCCAACCACTTCACCAATATTTCACAGTGACCATAAACAAAGCAAGTAGAGCAGCGCTGAGGAGGATTCAATTAAATGAGAAGACATGACACAAGAAAACAGCATCAAACAATTAAATCTGGCCTGAAGTTGCCTAAAGCAAGATGAATTGATTCAACTACACACATATTCTCTACTAATATAAACAGCATTTTGTTTATAATTTACTAATTATATATTTTATTACATTAGATCGTTTATTGTAATCGTTGTGCAGTTGGCTTAACAATTATACGCAGTTTCAAAGACTAACTACACGAAATATTAGGACAAAACAAATTACATACATATATTTAAACGATTACTTAATGGATTCACAGACATACAGATACACAGATACATACAAATACATGCACACTTATTTAACATAATATAAAGCTTAACTACTTGGAATCCCTGGAAGGATCACGCTTCTTAGTTGTGGCTGCCGCACAGGAGAAGGCGCCAATTACAAGACGATCAATGACAACAGAATTATAATGTATATCAAAATTTGCTTAATGCACTAACAGGACTAACAGGACTAAACTAATGCTAGGCGTCATACTCTCTCTCTCTCTCTCACTCTCTCTCTATGTACAGCTCAAAACTAGAAGATACACTTTGCATATGGGCATAGTTCGTAATTCGTTAACTTAATGATAAATCTGCATTCAGTTTTCTTACAGATTCAGATACATTTATTTTGGATGCAACAAGTCTTTTGAATGTGAATGCTTCGTTTGCGTTGGCGTTGGCGCTAGCGATTTACAGCTCCGTCGAGTACTCCTCGGGATTGACGTTGAACTTGCGCCAGCAGATGTGATCGCTTGCAGCCGCAGACGTGGGCGGAGGTAGCTTGTGCGTGTTCACATTGACCACTGAGCTGGCGGATCGCTTGATGTGATTGTTGGGCGCCGGCGCCAAACAGCCCGTGGAACGACCCAAGGGATTGCGAGACATGGCCGCGTTGGCATTGCCATTGCCATTGCCATTGCCATTGACTTTGCCATTGCCGTAGCTAATGGACTCGTTGGAGGGGGAAATCTCAATGCGGGTCGAGTGATTGCCACTGCCGCCATCCGAGAGCCGCCTGATGTACACCACCTCGCGGTGTTTCTCCACAGTCGTTGGCCCTGCCGGAGCTCGGGTCAAGGTCTGTGGCTGGGCCGTTTGACGGGCACGCTGCGAGTATCTCAGCGGCTTGCCATCGTTGGCCTGGAATGGCACATACTGCTGCGTGATGCCTGGAAACTTGTCCACGCTGATGTCTTCCTCGATCGCCGAGTCACCGAACATGGAGCCGCTGTAGTTGGGCGAACTGTTGCCCGGCGTGGATGACTTCCAATGCGTCTGGTGCGGATGTGTCGCCTGTCCGTTGGTGGCAAACTTCTGGGCACTGGAGTACTGCCCCTTCTTGATGGAGTGCGTGTAATCTCGTGTGCCGCGACGACGCAGTGTAAAGTCACGACGTCCGGTGTCCTGGCAAACGGAACGCCACTGCTTCCAGGAGTGGCGGGCCAGCGGATCGGCTGGGCCCCATTCCTTAGCTGGCTTCGAGGCCTCACAGATCATGCCAAAGAAATTATACTCCACCTGACGGAAGATCTGCACACAGGCAATGATGAGTATCACAGCCAGGGTGAACAGTATGGGCGACCAGCGTGGTAAGTATCCAGCCAACAGATCGAACTGATCATCGTCCGCACACCACCAGACGAGTATGCCAGTGAGAATAGCCGGACAACTGCACCACAGCCACATCCAGCCACGGAAAATGGGTCTGCCAATTGAGAATTCCAGATCCGTGTAGATATTCTTGGCGCCATAAATCCACGTAATGGCGATCAGCTCAAACACCAGCGCCGTTATGGCCAAGGTGCCCACGAGACGCGCATCCAGGACACGCGCTATCAGGAACTTGGGCGCTGCAAAGGACATCACTGCCACCACCAAGGCTATCAGGCAGATCACATAGTTGGGACGTCGCGGCACTAGGCGCGTTGAGGTGTACACCGCCACACAGATGGAGACGAGGGCGGAGAGGATGACAAGTGCGTAGATGAGCGAAGGCACCAAATGCCGCATCAGTTCACCTTCCGTCTGAGAGCCGTAGAGGACACGATCATAGATGGCAGTCAGAGGCTTCAGTTCCTCCATAATCTCTAAGCCATTGGCCGAGAAGTCAAACTGCACCATGAACAGAGTCACGGCAATGGCATTGATCAGCAGATTGAAGCACAGATACACAACGGAGGTGCGCACTGCGTCGCCCTTATAGAGGAACTTTCCCGTCACCATGGGCAGTGAACCAAAGCCGCAATTGACCGAGAACAGCACCTGCATCAGGGCATTAAACCAGATGTTGCTGTCCGCCAAGAGGCTGCTGTCAAAGGGCCACAGCTGTGGGAAGTAATGCCGCGAGAAGGAGTTGCGCACCTCCCAGCCAGTCAGGGCGCAGAGCAGAAACAATCCTGTCAAGCCGTAGACAAAGAGACTACGCCGTAGAATCTTGCCATTGTGGGTGCTAGAAGCAGAACAAGAGAGAGAGAGAGAGAAAGAGAGCAGAGTTAAAGCAAGTCCAGCAATGTATGCTAGCCACACGCACCACAACATGACCACAATCCAGAGGCCAATTAGCCCAGCTGCCAGCAGGCCAAAGTAGAGGGGATTGCGCCAAAAGGGCGTGAGAAACGTCTGTTGCAAGCACTCCTGTCCACTGTTGCCAGTTACCGAGTAGCCATGCTGCAAATATATATATATATGTATACTTAGCTATTATAGAAACCACAATAATGCATTATATTGATATAACCACTCACCATATTTAGCTTCAGGTTGCCCACACACTCGCGAAATGGAATTGCATTCGAGGCGAACATTCCGATATAGGCCAGGGCCAAGACGGCCTGCAGTGACATCCAGATGGCCGACACCCACGAGGCAAAGCGACTTATAATACATGCCCCTGAAATAAAATGAGAAAACACAGCTATAGTATATAAAACAAGTTAAATGAAATGCTGAATGAATAATAAATGATGAAACAAAAGAAGGAGTAAACTGTTAGCCAAGTTAACAATGTTATGGGAGCTTGAAGTTTTTTAAAATATTAGGGAAATAAATGAAAATTTCTGAAATGAATAGTCTTGCGATGCAGAATAAATTTAGAGACACAATATTAATCATATTGATATTGCAAATGAAAATCGTTAAAGTTTTCACAAAATTATGAGAGTTTGAAGTTCTTTAAATAATCTTAAATACTCGACAATATTTAAACAAAATTTAAATTAATGAAATCAATAATTTGTAAAAGCAGAAACTATTTAGAACCAAAACGATGATCAGTTTGAGTTTAAACAATATTATAAGAGTTTTAAATTATAGAAAAAAGTAAGTTAACTTTAAGTAAATGAATCAAGTCTAAGTGCAGAATGAATTTAGAGGGAAGCTTTACAAAAAGAAGCCATTTTTCATAAAAATTGGTTAAGTTTTAAGAAAGTTATGCTATTTTAAAGTTTTCTAAAATATTCCCCAATAGAGAGATAGAGAGAGATGGCAACAGTAAGCACCACACTTGAATTTCAGATAAACGAATTAATCGTTCTCTTAGTTCGTTTGTACACTTTAGTTTAAGCTCTTTGTGCAATCGATTAACATGCGCTCGATAAACGATAAATGCCGCAAGTTCTTTTAATTAACTGATTGAACGAATTCTAAACGATTAACTAAGAAGAGAATCGCATAGCCACAACATTTGTTAGCCAAGCGAATGTATTTATGTTTGTTGGCCAAAACGAGTTCAAGTTATGTATTAAGAAATTATTGCAATTACTTGTAGTCGCTGAAATTAAATAAGTTGCATTACTTTAAAATGTTAAATATATATTAATGTGAGTGCGATTGCAATGTGATGTATTGACTGCGTGTGTGTGTGTGTGTGTGTGTGTTGTGTTGCTGAAATGCAAAAAAGGGGCGATACAACGAAGGCATTCCTCTGCAGCACCCAGCATTATGTGTATTATACTGAGGTCTTTTCGAAGGTGTTGTGTCGTAATTTGCAGTTTTTCATTTTTGCTTTTTGCCATTATTAGTATATGTTGCTCATATTGCTCATTTTTTTTGGAATCGTTTGTTTTCTCGTTACAATTGATTTTTGGTTTATACTTTTGTTCATTTAGAATTTGCCTTAAACGTCTCTATGGTTATTTTTTGTGGACGCACCGCACGCCTGCACATTTCCCTCAAGGCGGGCTGGACAATATGGTTATCCCAATTGTAGTATCCACCACTTGTCCATATCCATGTAGTACACCACAACTTAGATGAGAGCAGGGGGGGGCAAGGACTCAGCAGCTGACTTCGTCTTTGCCCACTCAAATGTTGCTGTTGTTCTTGTTTGTGTTGCTCTTTGGAGAGGAGAGGGGGGCTGGGCTGTTGTTATTATAGTCACACACAGGACAACCAGAGAGAGCCCAAAGAGAGCCCGGGCTCTCTTTCCAGCCGGCCCCGGGGGCCGTATGCCGGCATTGGTGCGCCAGCGATTACACGAACGGGACACACACACCAATGCATTTTGAAGTTTTTAATATTTTTTTTAGGGTTTTTTTCAGAGTTTTTCATTTTGTCCTGATAACACGATGATGATCATTACCTACTAAGTCACATTTAAGTTAGTTCGTTTTTTTAGTGTATTTTTTATGTGTTTTTAAGTTTTTTTGTTTGCATTGATATTCATTTGGTCTGATAGATTTTGCTTTTTCTCATTATATTTTTATCTTTGCGTTTCGTGATTTCTTGTTCTTGTTTTAGACTTTTGCTTGTTTATATTTGTATATATATATATACATATATATATTTTTGTATATATACATATATATATATATATTTGTGTGTATATATATATAAGTAGTTTGCTCTTTGCATTTGCATTTGCGATTGCTTTTGTTTTTGCTTTTGTTTTTGTTGCTTTTTTGCTTCAGAGTTTGACCAAAGTTTGCGTAACTTATATTCTGCTGCTGCTGTTTCTGCTTCTGCTTCTGCGTCTGCTTCTGCGTCTGCTTCTGCTGTGCTCTGCCATCCAACGGACACAATTTCAGATTTGGGTAAACGGGATGTGTCCAACCGTCGTGGCTGCGAATGCACGACCGCCCCACTGAGTGCTGCACGCGTAAGCGCTATTTATGCTGCAGCATTTGGAACTACAACTTGAGAATTATAAACTGTAAAGTGCAGCAGCTGCAGCTTTCGCAATAAGCTTTCGTCCTGTCGGAAGGGGTTGCACTGCACAGCTTTCGTGTGGCTTAAGGGTTGCTCGTGCTATTGTGCAACCCCACTTAACCCACCTAGACAACCCATGCCACCCATGACACCGCCCCAATCAGCTCAATCAGCCCAATCACCTGTTGCTTTGCCAGACCTGTTGCTTACCTTTGAATATGGGCGAGGCACGCCAGGTGTGTGCCGCCCCTTGGCCCAGAAACTGACCCACAGATATCTCGAGCAGTATCATGGGCAGACCGACTAGAAACAGCAGTATCACATACGGCAGCAGGTAGGCCGACCCATAGCGATCCAGTTCACGTGGGAAGCGCACAACGTTCGCATAGCTGACGTTCAGGCAAATGCAGAGCACAAGGCCACGAAACACCGAGCATTTTGTCTGCAAAGAGAGAGAGAGAGAGAGAGTGAGTGTTTGTTAAAGATGCCAATTAAACAGGTGTGCAGCATCCGCCGGCAAAGCCAGACGTCATTTGAACTATACAAACTACTCAAAGAGCACCCACAATACAAAGTCATTATCATGTCCGGCACTTCCGCTTTCGACTTGTGTAATAATTATTTTCTTTTATTTAATTTAAGTTAACAATTTGCTTGATGTTTATTTGTTTTACGAATCACACACACAGACACACCTATACAGAGGTTCTTATATTATATTTGCTTGTCTGTATTTATCTATCGCGTAATGAGCAGCAAAAGAAAGTAGCGCCCCATTATGAAGGTCTGTGAAGAGGCCAAAATGCCGACGCCTGCGAATTGTACCGCATAAGCTCATTAGATGCGGGCCAAAAGCACCACCAACCACAGCAGTGACAACAACAACAACAGCAACAGCAACAACGGCAATAACTATAGCAATAACTACAGCTGTAAATACTTTCAAAAACGAAAAGGTAAAAATAAAATAAAAGATCATAAAAAATTTAACAGCACAAAGCAAAAATTACAAATAAAAATACAAGAAAGAAATGTAAACTTGTTCACACCGACGAATTGATGCACTTGCTGAGCGGTATTTTCTATCTATCTATCTATATATATATAACTATACGTTACAGTGCTACGATTTGAATTAAATTTAGTCAGAATATATATAGAAGTTGCCGCAGGCGCAATTTGTTAGATCGATTCAGCTGTCTCAAGAAACAAGGAAGTTGTTTATAATAAATTGAGATTATAGAGCGATTGTTGCGATTATAGCTCTATAAAGTAATCCGTTTTAAATCAAATTTAGTCAGAATATAAATAAGTCAATAGGAATATATATATATAAGACATTTTCAAATACACAAACTGTTAGATTAGTTGATATATTTCGAGAAACAAATAAGTTTATCGTACTAAAGGTTCATATTCAACTGATCATTCCTAAGGCAGCTATACGATATAGTGATCCAATCCTTCTCTATTTCGACATAAATACTGCCAGCAGCAAATAGCAACATCTGTACCAAGTTTCATTAATATAGTTTTGAAACTAAGAACTAAGTTCAAAAAGAAAGAAAACTACGACTGCTATAGCAGCTCAGCTCATTGCTCTGATCAATAATATTAGATATATAATATATATATACCTTAAGGGATCTGCCACGCCTCCTTTAATGCCTCACACATTGGTAATACCCGGCGCAAGGGTATAAAAAAGTATTTTCATATAAAATCGCTTGGCACTTTAACATTTTTAAGTGAAATTCATTCAGTCGGACGAGCAGAGGGACAGACTAATACACAGACGTAGGGACAGAGAGACAGTGCGTCAGACCGTCAGACAGTCAGACAGTCAGACAACGTGACGACGAAGTAAACGCAGTTAATAAAGCGCAAAACCACATAGTGAAAATGTAAACAATAAGCTAAACGCCAGTTGCAGTTGCAGTTACAGCCAGGCCGAAGTATCTGACGAGTACTCGTAATCTGGCTAAAAGCAACTATTAATAGCAGTATCATGTGGCATATGAAGCATGTCGCCCCATCGCATGCCTCGTATTAGCCATTAACATTAACAGTATTAACAATCGAAGCATAAAGCTATTGCATTTATTAACACGATTCCAAGATTCATTTGCATGTGCATAAATTGATTCATGTTTAACTTCTGATATTTGCTTTGGTTTCAACTTACTTTTCGATAATATCGGAAGGGCACATCCTCATGGACAACGTATAGATAGTCGGCTAGATATTTAGTTGTTGGTATTTCCATCTTTGGACAGATCTTATATTGTTTATAGGTGCAACAGAATTTGTCATTTTCTTGCATTTGATATTTGTTGCATATAATTTACGTGGATTTCTTTATTTGCTTCCGTTAATTTGCAATTAAACTGGGATTTAATTCGATATTTGTGCTAATTGCAGAAACATTGATAAATCTGTTAATTTATTTATTGATTTATATGCAAATTTCAGTTAATTGTTCAACTGAAAATTGTCAAATAAATCTTTATAACTTGATTTTGTTTAGTAAATTGCAATTAATATCATTTTCAGATTTACACAGCACGTTTCATTGCAATAAGTTCTTATCGATTCTATCAATTGTTATTTTTAATTATTTGTTGTTGTTAAATACACTTTTTATAATCCAAAAATCATGCAAATTTCAACGCTGACATTTAAGATTTTTAATTTTCGCTGGAATATCACTTGGGCCAGACAACAACAGCAACAATAATAATAATAATAATAGTAATAAAAAATAAATTTATAAGGTAGCTAAAAATGGCAATGGCAGAGTAAAGAGATAAATATATAGTATAAAGAGAGATACAATACAGCACATATGTATGCATATGGAACAAGTTATCGCGTTACGACGACGTCGCTTTAAATATTAATTGGCAACACCTTCATTGCTTAGCCCTGAACCGCTTATTGAATGTCTTTTGCGAATTTGCCAACGACAATCGCATCGTATATCAACGATTTGTATTGCTGTTCGTTGGTCTTCAACGTCATCGACATCGACATCGACATCAACATGAACCTCGACGCGTGCTGGTTCCGTAAACGAAGACATCGACGATGCGGCAAAGTGTCATTAGATACGGATTGCAGACATTATTATTGCGATATACGGAACAGAAGATACATACATATATGTATGTATTTATATGTATTTATATGCTGACAGCAAGCAACACACGCGGCGTATGCGCAATGCTACGAAATGCAATTGACGCTGAATTTGTAACGCATTCACACATCCAAATGAATCGGATTCATCACTCATCACTCTTCACTGTAGCAGCGCCGAGCAGCGACTGCGACTGAAGCGAGCTGCGCAACGAAATTATGTTTTGGAAAATCGCATGAGACACCGAAACGAGTTTTTCATTAATGAGTGCGCGGGCTTTTCTTCTCCTTCCAACAGCACTCACTCGAGTTATAGTTGAAGCTGTGGCTGTGGCTGCTGCTGCGGCTGCTGGAAACTGGGGGACTTTTAGGGAGTAGGGGGAACTCGTGAGACTCTGGGGGCGACCACACGTAGCGTGCGAGCGAGCATGAACCGAGCTGCTCTCTCATTAATGCAGAACTGACGCTGACTGGGCGACCGCGAGCCTCTAAAGCGTGGCTTTCTATCGCACAGTCGCTGCGCAAAGTCAGCGCCCAAACCGAACCCCAAACCGAACCCGAAACCGAAACCGAACCGAGCCGAGTTAACAGAGTGTACACCTCATCTGTCTTGGACAGTGTTCGCCAAAAGTAAAGCACGCCTCACTGCTTCTCCCCAAACGAGCTGATTGTGCGTGTGTGTTTTCTGCCGTTTTGATACATTTGTTTAATACATTTTTTATGTTCTTCTGTTCTTCGTTGTTTTTACGAGAGTATTCTCTTATCTTCTAACTGAAGATATCTTTGTGGCTTTTCACTCGTAAACGCCCACGTCTAATTGAAAGTTCTGAAGACGCTGCGCTAACTGACTGACTGGCAGACTGACTGACTGTCGCTGTTGCTCAGATGTCGTGGGCATAATTAACTAAGGCAACGGCAACGGCAAGCGGGCCAAGCAGGAAGTGGGCTAAGGCAGAGAGAAACTCGTCTATTAGTCTTGGCCATTGCGTTGTGCTTGTGCTTCTTCTCACAGTTAAATTAAATTTCATTTTAACACGTTCTAAGCAACAGCAACAGCAACAACAACAGACATACGATCTCATAATTTTTATAATTATTATGTAAGCATGCGAGCGCAACTGGCGCATCATCTTGACGCGAACTCGAACCCGCGCACTCGAGACAGCGCCAAAGAATGGGAACGAGAATGAGAAAGAGACCGAGAATGAGAACGAGAACGAGAACAAGACCAAGACCGAGATCGTGCCCGTGCCTGGGTGCATAATTAACGATGCTCAGTGTGCGCCTCAATAAATAAAAGCCTAGCTCAAAGCGTTAATAGAAAATAAAAATATTATTTTATTGACGCACACGTTCTCAAGTATAAGAACAACAATAACAACAACAATTAGGCATTACACACGATTTAAGCTTGGCACATTTAAATTTATATATATATTTCTATATATATATATATATATATAATCGTTAAATCAATTCTTTATTGGCCATCTAGCGAGCCTGGCCATAATCGATTCTTGCAACGGAAATGTCGAGCCATTCGACGAGGTATTGATGGATTGGCCAAACTCCGCTGAGAGCGTGACTTTCCCGTGTGTTCAATGTGTCTTTGATACGCATTAATTGTGCGCTATGCCCTGTAACTTATAACCTCAATAGGGCATATTAGACTTGTGGAAGTAAGCAAAGTAAAACTATACTCTACTTTGTAGAAGTATTCTCCACAACTAAATTATTCGCTGTATTACAATTACTATTTTCACAGGGTATGCTCAGGGTCGACTACACGGCAATTCTCTTTGACAGCTTGTCAGGTTGTGTCTGCATATTGGGGCATAGAATTTGTACTTTTGGCCTTGCGTTTAGCATTCATAATTGCGTTATTTTCATCAGTTTTTGGTGGCTTTTGTCAGATTTGTGTGGCTCGCATTTCAAATGGACAAAGTGGCCGTTGAAATTCTGCTTGATTTGAAAATAATAATAAAAATTATTAATAATAAGAGGTCCAACGAGGCGGCAAAAGTAAAAGCGTGCTGCAGACTGGCCAATTGAAATCTAAGCCGAGTGGAAACGAACTGAATGTGGCCTATAAAAAAAAAAGACTTTCATTGATTTTCTAAGTATATAGAATTGATTTTGAATGAAATCTTTATATAGAATTCATAGAATTTGTATCAGTCTGTCTCTCTGTCTGTCTCTCTCTCTCTCTCTCTCTGTCCTTTGCAGCTGCACAACAATTACGAGCATCAATTTATAGAGTTTTTATTAATGCGTGCGACAATTGTGTGGGGCTCGGACACGAAATTGGAGTGTGAAAATGCGTTCACAATGGAGGCTAAACCTGATCACAAAAGACGCCTGCAAGTCTTTTGTCAACAGATTGAATAAGAGACGATGCTCGGACAATCCCTTTGTGTCGACAGCCAGTTGGCCACTTACTTGAAATGTTGTAAAGTGTTGTGTAGGGATGCAACTGGAGGCACTCGAGCATTGCGGTCTGCCTGCCTGCTTGTCTGTCTGTCTGTCTTTCTGTCTGTCAGGCAGCTCAGTGTCTTTGTGACATGGCTATTGTTTTACGATTTTCGGTGCGTCTCGTCTAATCAGCAAGTGAAAGGAGTTGGATTCATGAAGCCATATAGCTGCCATATCGCTAACTAGCCAAGTGCTTCGTTACACCCAACCCGGTAGCGCAGTGTAGCGCAGCGTAGCGTTGCCCAATTGTCGTCTCTCCGTTTGGATTCTCACACACACACACACAGAGCATATCAATATTCTGTTGGCCACTGCGCTGAGCAAGCAACTTGGTCACTTTCACTGCGGAGGCAGCTTTCAACATGCCCATGTCTCTCCATGCAATTCTAATAACCGCCAATTATCATATTGCTTCCCACAACCGCAGCGTTGAGCGCCGAGCGAGCTCAAGCGCATGTCGAGCCGGTTTCTACAATCATTTCATTTGTATCAATGCAGCAAACGATAGCCACATGACGTCATCGTTCAACAGACAACGCACCATATCATATCAAATCAGGCAGGCAGTCAGTCAGTCAAGCAGTCAAGCAGTCTGTAAGTCGAATCGCCAGTCCACAAGTCGCTCAATATTACAGATTTTTTTTGGGCTGTGCCTCTCTTAACGCACAAAACGTGCAACTGGCGACGCGACGCCGAATTTGCACCGAAAGTACGAGTCGAGTTGCTGCAGCATATTTTTCGTTTTGTTGAACTTGTTAATCAGCGAATTGGAAACGAAAAGGCATAAGAGATGAAGTAACTGATCCAAGTGTTTGTGCGCTGTGTACAACACCCGCTTCACACACACACACACACACACTCATACATACACACGCCATAGCAAAACATGCTGAGTAAGCGACGGGGCGGCTGCCTGTGTTTTTGCTATTGTAGCAAGCAATTGCAAATTAGTCGCCTTATGACTACTCGCATTCATAGCCGCATGTGAATAATTATTGTACGATTGCGATTGTTCAAAATACAAACATTTATGAATGCATTCAGTTTGCAAATCATTTAAATCAAGCTGAGAACACGTTAATATATATTTTCAATCCAATATTTAATTTATATTAAACCTGCTTAAGTGCAAACAAAAGACTTAAGCAACAAACGCGTTGGTTATCATAGCCTTGAGCTTATACTTAGCAATTGTGCACTGATGAAACGCAGTGCGAAAAAGTGTAGCATGCTTTTAGGCAGCTGCATTTATTATGGTGCAGACATCCGCTAACGAAACTCTACTATTAAACTGTTATACAAACAGCTGTAATTCCAATTGAAACGTGAGAAAATGTATATAACAATAAAAAATAATGTAATAAATAATAAAAAAATAAACTTACAATTAAAAAAAGTAAATTCATATATAAATGTTTCATTTAATTTTCTATGTTGAATATTTAACCCAAAAACCTGGTACTATGTGATACTAAAAGTAACGATCTCTTAACTTTTATAGTTTTCACAACAATAGAAAGACTTTTAGCATTTCTAACTAATTAAAATTGACCAATAAACTTTGTCAGCTTGATAAATTGCAAGAACCTAATTTAAACTGGTACTATTTCAAGATTAACAGCAGCCAAACAACAATCAATGAACTGTTTCTAATTTCGAATTAAGGACACTGCTATTAAAATGATAAATCTAATTAAAAGCAATTATCAGCACTTTGGCATATTTTCTGTGTGCTCTTTGCACTCATTACAGAACATGAATAACAAATGCAATTAGCACAAATTGTAGAGCTGCCGCTAGACGCGAACACTTTGAAACAATTGTGCGGAACTCGAGCGGCAGACGAGTAGAAAAGCAATGATGGTCAGTCTGAGACACTAAAGTAAAACCCGTGCCTCACTAACCCAAATAAACGACAAACTAATGCCGAAACTTGTTTTATGATGTTGATGTTGATGATGAGCAGACAACCCTATAAACCAGGCGCATTAAAGCAACAAACGGCTTAAACAACAATCAACCACTAAACAAAGAGATAGTCCCCGATTTTTGGACTAACAACTTGGAATTTATAAAGATGTCAACAAAGTGTTGTGCTATTTCTGTGCTTGTCAAGGCCCACGTGCAATACACAGGCAAACAAGTTTGTCTCCTCGCGGATGATGATAAACAAACAATGCTAGAGACAAATAAAAAGCGCGAAAATCAACGCTTGGGAAATGTCAACGCACAGTGTCTGCTATAAATCAACGGCCCTGGAAGCTTACACCTTGATAAGCCACAAAGAGAGTACATTACTGGCTACCGCACGTAGCTGCCATCAGACTGATTGCCCTGATCTTAGACAAGTTAGGCATCTCGATTGATCGATTCGAATGCGAAACATTCTCATCCAAGTCCAAGTTGAGATACTTGCATCACGTACTTTTCCCCACTTTGTTCGCACATTACTCTCGTGATTGCGAGTGTGAGTAATGGATTCATTCATGACTTGCTAAACACACAGTGTGAAAACTGATAAGCAGATGCTGTTTCATTTTCCGCGTTTGCGCAATCAAATTCTTAATCTGCATAAACAAAGCATAAAAGCTAAGCTATTATATATTATAAAATAATCTATTCACAAAAATACCAAAACGTTTTAACAGATAAATACGATAAATGAGATAAACTAAATGGAATATCTATTCAAGATATTATCTGCTGAAAGATAAGCTTATCTATGCAGCTTCTGTGCTATAAGCAAAGTTGACAATAGCTTGTTCTAGGCAATTCACTGCTTGCAGGAGCATGCATAAGCACGAGCACTGCTTGCTGTTGCTCGTATGCACCTCGACAAGCAGTGCTTATGCGTATAACAACGCTGGCTGACAGCCACTGATAATGGAACGCTACTGATTAGCTATTTATATAATATTTTATACTTTATAACCCTGGAAATGTCTTGCTTCATTTACATTTTCTCAAGGAAGCTATTTCACAATGTTAATAATAACTATTTGTCACGTTCTAATAACAATTAGAAGAATGTAAATAAACAACAAATTACTAACGGTTCTGTATAAATAAATTTATGTAAACATATTCCCCGTTATATCTCCCAGCTTTTAGCTCACTCACCTGCTGATTTGACTCATCCTCCACAGCGGGCAACAGCTTGGCATTGCTGGCGGTCGTGATGTTGTGCGCTGAATGCGCCGACGCCGAGGCCGAGACGGAGGAATAGTTCTTGGAGACGCCATCGTGCAGATCGTGCTCGTGGTAGCCCTGTATATCCGTCAATGTATTGTTGCTGCCACTCAGCGTAATGATGCCGCTGGAGCTGATGCGACCCGAGGTGGCTGTGGTGCGACCACCGCCACTGTCCACCACACTGGACACCGTTGAGATGCAACTGCGCGTTGTCTGTGGCGAGGGTGTCACGGCTGGCAGCTCGGCATCCGCCTTGGCACGTCGCATATTCAGCCAGGACAAGCGCTGGGGCTGGCGACGATCCAAGGTTGCCGCATTGCTGACTCCAGTGGCGCCACCAATGTAGACGCAAGTGCGTGCGTTGTTTGAATCGCTGCGCAGTCGCTGCTCAGTGTCGGGGCGTGGCAGTGTGGCCATGCCACCGGATATGTGTTTATAGGAGGGCGTGGCTGTGGCCGTGGGCTTGACACTTCTGGGCAGGCTAAGCTGCTCGACGAGGGCCTCGTCGCTGCTGCGATTCTTATAATTGCTGCTCATCGATTAGATCTGAAGATGACACATGGAAGAGAGAGAGAGAGAGAGAGAGAGACGGGTGAGAAATGACGCAGATTTGTGGCAAGTTATTAATGGGTTCAAAGCCGAACCGGCTTCAATTCACACGAAACCCCAACAGAAAAGTATCCGCTTTAACATTTTTCAAACGAAATGATTCACATGTGGATTTCATGGGTTTGCTCAGTGGCTGGTGACAGCGATTAGCATGCGAATAAAATCCCAATTTGCAGAACAATAAACCCACAAAAAAAAACACCGTTTATCGAAAGTAAAATTCGCTATCAAATCACAGCAAAATATGAGAAAGTGAAAGCAGCAAATTCTAAAGCGATTACAACAATGGATAACTTCATCATATTATGTACGATTATGACACTCTGGCCGACTTTCATAGAGTTCTGTTTTCGATTTCCATTTTCATTTTAATTCACTTTATTATACAATACGAATTGTGGCAGTAGCTTCTGTTGCCAATTTCACTGAACTGAATTCAGTCAACTACGTTAAATATCTTTCTCTCACTCTCTGAAAGTCAGCAACAGCAACAGAAACAAAAAACAAAAACAGAAACGCATAAACAAAGCTGTAAACAGCAACTGTTTCAATATTCAAGTTAAACAAAGAACTTCACTCGTCTCGCTTAAACATATCAAAGTTTACGCTGGATATGAACAATATTTAGAAACAACCTGACAACGTTCTTTGGCTCTCTTCTTAACCCATTAAGTTTTTAAATGATGCAGAGGAAACTATTAAAAGTTATTGACTTTGTTAATTCGCTGCCATTTGGCTTAATAATAGCACATTATATGTTTCTGGTAGACAATCAGTTTGTTGAGCCGTAGAAAGAGAGAGAGAGTTCATCTTACTAGCTTTTTGTTGAGCTTTCATGTGCTTTCCACGCTTGGCATGCAAGCCTTAGCTCGTTCGCATTAGACTTTCTGTATAGTAAGCGTGTAGGGGAGCTTTCACATGCATTATAAGCTAAAATGTGCTTTGAAAGCTTTATCATTTAAAAGAATTTCAGGATTAGCATAACGTTTGACATATCTTATCTTTAAGCAGTAAAGTAGAGTTTTAAGGTGCTTTCAGCTGTCCAAGCATACGTATTTAAGAGCAAGATTTACTTGTTAAGCAGTTAGTTAAGCTTTAATGTGCTTTCAAAGCTTTTAACACAAACAAGCGACGAATCTGATGAAACATTACAACATCCAGTTGTTTTATCATATTGTAAGCAGTTAGTTAAGCTTTAATGTGCTTTCAAAGCTTTATCTAAATGCACATAAGTAGCTGTAAGCAGCTTCTCGAACTTTAATATGCGTTAAATACTTTCAATAACAAGCTATACGTCATTCTAGTAGAACATTACAACATACTAAGCTATAAACATATTGTAAATACTTTGTGTTTAGTGATCATCAATTAATATATGAATGGGTTAAGTTTAGCTGTTCATTAAAATATTAAACACATATTTATACGCGTGTTTAAACAGCTTTTAAGTAATATTAATTAAGTCAAGAGCGTCATTGAATGATGTATGATGTAGTTTACATTTGAAAAAGCAATTTCGATGTGTGACTCAAATGATATCGCCTGACAGAAAGGTTAAACAAGAGAGTTGTGTCATTTAGTTAATGAATGTATTTTTTTTTTTTATATATATACATATATTTGTATATATTTGTTTGTTTTTCTTTCGTGGCTTTTGTCTCCATGCTCCTCTCGCTTTGACAAACAAAAGGCAAACATCTTATCGTCGGCGATGGCATATATTTTATCTGTGCTTCAAAACAAGCTCACACACACACGCACACACACACACACACACATGAACTCTAAAAATAAAAGCTCTTATCACAATCACTTGGAATGCACATTTTACAAAATCATTATGCACGCTTGCACAAATAAATGAGCTGAGCTCAAAAATAACAATAACAACAATAACTACAACAACAAAAACGGTCAACAGCTTTTATCATGAGTTCGTTGGCTTTGCTGCCGACCACTGAAACAGGCCAACAACACCCTCTCACCATATTTGTATCTCAATCTTAAGCAAATTTCAAGACAACAACAAACAAATCTTTATGAGCTGACGTTGAAGCTCTGCTGACTCAAATTAAGGTAAGCAAAGTGGACGTCGGCTGTTTATTATTGAAAATTTTGCAAACAAACGCGATGCGACTGGCGCCACAGTCAAGATATGCAAGCGTTACAGATTGCAGATACAGATACAGCAACAACTAGAGATACAGATACAGCAACAGCTACAGCTACTGATATGAATAACCAAAGAGAAATGCCGCATACATATATATACACACACACACACACAGATACATATGTTAGGCCCTCGACTCGCTCGACCGTTGGCTCTTGGGCGTAAGTCAGTGTCTGGAACCAAAGCCAAATTAGGCGACAGTCCGCTGGCGGCATCTGCATTAAGTTACAGGTTATTAACAGCTAAAAGACTGCAGCTTGTATGTGTATGTACACACGTCATTATGGCCAACATTCATTCTGCTCTTTCGCTTGCTTTTCTTTGTGCACTCAAATTGAACGGCGACAAGAAAAACTAAATGTATGACAGTGTTGTTATTGTAGCACTTGTTGTTGCTCTTGTCTGACTTTTCGCTTGATAAAGGTTCTGACATGTGAGCAGTGAGAACAACAATAACAACACCACCACCAGCAGCAGCACCACCACCGCCACAAGCAGACGCAAGAGCAACCGCGCGTAACCACAGCCCAAGTCGAACTCAAGTCCGGCAATTGGGCCCAAAGTCTGGCACTGCCAAGTTTGAGCACAGCCGTTAACACAGCATTTAGCCGAAACTGCACTTGTGCTTGCTGGCTAAATTAAAGTGTTTTATTGTTGTGGTAATAAAATGAAGTCAACTCGAAATTGTTCCAGGAAAAAACGCGCACAGTTCTCGGAAAAAAGAATCAAAAGTCAAGATTTGCAATTAAATTATACAAGTTTTATAGCGAAATATGCTAAATATGTTGATAACTAAAGGGTGTTGCTAGTTGATAGTTTATCTGAGATACAAATGTATAATTTACTCATTTCATATTAAGAAAACTCACTGCCATTTAAAGAACATTCGCGTTTTGCCATTTATAACGAGAAGCTATGCCCAGATGCCTTGAATATATCCGGGAAGCAGCTCGATGAGTTGAGCTTAACCTTTTTGGAGCGAAAGTCCACTGACAGAAGCTCAGCTTAATCACAAAGGTCACACAGACAGATACATTAACAATTATTGTTATAATTTGAAGATTCATTCGTTCAACTGAAAGCATAACAAAATGCTTCTGAAAGGCGGCTTAAAACTGAAAACTTAGTCAACAGCTAAAGCAACTTGTGTAGCTTTGTAACTTAGTATTTGTATTTAGCTGTTTATAATTGAAAGTCGTCAGACAGACAGAAAGAAAGGAAAGTAAAACAAGATGAGATTGTTTATTTGTTTGCTGTGTTTATTGTTGTGGATGTTGATGTTGCTGCCAAGCGGCAACATGAACGAAAGTAAAAACAACAAAAGCTGAAACAAGTTCAACATAATTGTGCATTATACGAGCCGGCAGCCGCTTGTCAATCCATCAGATACAGATGCAAGTGAGTATAGTGTAGTCATTTCACAGTCGGCTTGACACAGTTTCTTATGCGTGAGGTGTGTGTGTGCCTGTGTGTGTGTCTGAGTGTGTGTGTGTGTGAGTGTGTACTGTAGCTAGATTATGTAAAGTGCTACGCTTAGTCCAAGACTAACGATGCCGCCTTTGTCCAAGCACTTGTTAATAACAACAAAGATACAAGATGCAAAATACAAAATACAAAACACGGGTAAAAGTGTAGCACAGTCTGTGTGTGTGTGCCTGTGTGTGTGTGTGTCTGTGTGTATATCGCGTTGATTGCTTTTTATTGATTGTTCAATCGAATGTAATTAAACGTTGCCAGCTGCCAGTTGCCCGTTGCCGTTTGCTGTGGGGCCAGTGGTGCAAATCTGTGCCCGACACGCCCCATAACGAGACGGCAGCAACAACTACAACCACTACAACAACGATAACAACAACAATCGATGAGTTGACGCTTCATCGATTTCATTTCATCAATTTACAAATTTACAAATTTACAAATGTACAAATGAATTTTGAATATTCGCATTTAGCAACCATTGTCAAATTGGCCCATGACTTCGTTTCTTCAGCTCAGAGCTGCTCCACTTCAGTGTTTAGTGGAGCACACGCTCAAACATTTCACACTTTCGAGTGGAGTAATTAAACACGAAAGCTCTTTAAGCAATTATAAAGATCAAGGCAGATTATAAAGACCGCAGCAGTTGCGGATTAAAGATACAAATTCTCTTGCCAGTTTTTGTTGTTGCTGCTCGAATATATAATAAACAAATTGCGTTAATAAAGTGCGCCAGTCGAGCGTAAAAGATCTGTCTGTCTGTCTGTCTGTCGGTCCTTTTGTCACCTGTCAGTGGGTCAAGAGCATTAAGTTGTACATGCCATGGTATTCAGGCACTTGGCAATTCAATAATTATGTTTCAATCCAAGCGCAAAGACCCTCTCAAGACCAAACAACCCGATTTCAATCGAGATGTTGCAAATGTTGTTGGTGCTTGAAGCTCGTCTATGACTCGTCAAGTGCCTGATGCCAATGATTTGCATAAATATTACGTCTAATTGCAGCCACAAGTCAGCAGGGAGGTCTACACCTGACAATCATAAACAATACGAATCTCAGAGCTACAACTCCAACTCTGAGTCTGAGTCTGAATCTGACTCCAACTCTGACGCTGACTTGCTGTCCATTAAACAAAAAGGCATTCGCACAATGGCAATTATCGGAATCATTAGCCACAAAGTGACCCCATGCCACATACGAAATTGAGCAAACAAAACAAATCTATTCAAAGTCAATAGAATCGTGTATAAAGCGTCAAGTAGAAACAATAAACACGAGGCCAAAAACCAATTAAGGCAACTGAATTCTACGATAGTTGAGCTGAGATCTGTGTGCTGAGCAGTAAGGAAAGCCATAGTACTTTCTGCAATTGAATTACCATTTAAATAGAATTGTTTTTTTATACATATTTAATAAATAACACACACAATTTCACAATTTGTTGTTGCTACGGAATTATTTGGTAGCTCTAACTGTATTTGGCTTTTAACTGTAACTGTAACACTGCACAAACTGGTAAGAGGAGTCGTGGTGCTCCAATAAAACTCATTCGACAGTCGGTTGTCGACTTAGATGGCGTATGAAAATGAGTCGCGTCATTTAAATACAGGTTCTCACACACACTCAATCACATTTCCATTTCCATTCACAGTCACATTCACATTCACACGGAACGAGTAGTACTCGTTGATGTCCGAAAATCAATTTCAATTCAATTGCAAAATTCCAGGAAATTACGTCGCTTTATGTACATTATTTTGAGGGGTTTTTATTCTCAGCGAATTCGGATTCGGAATGCGATGCGTTCATTGATTGTTACTGGAGGCAAGAGACGCGACGACGACGACAGGTTCGGCAAGACTAAACTGAACACTGAGCTGGGTTGAGCTGAGTTGAGCTACCTGTCAGGTAGTTGGACACTGAGCAGAGACCGTTTTACATGAACAGTTGTACGAGCAGAGAGAAAGAGACAGAGATGTTGGGCTGCAACACGTGTAGCAGCCACAATGTAACTCAGTTGATCAGTTGACTGCGACTAGTAATTGCGTTAATATCAGCTAAACACGCCAAGTGTGTTAACTACATCTGCGTACATCAAATTCAAAGGTTACCTCCCCCCGCACCCGTTGAGCGGGAAACCATCGTTGTGCTCTTGCAGCTCTGAGAAGCCGCACAAACAAGAACCCAGAATAAAGTGCGCATAAACAGGAAATTAATCATTCAAGTGTGTGTGTGTGTGTGTGTGTGTGTGTGTGTGTGTGTCTGCTGCGTTTGTCGATACCTTCGCACAATCCGTATCTTGGTACTACCCAGTACCTTTACCTGAGCCCACAGCCGAACCCGAAACTCAAGCCCCGAGGCCGACAGGGAAGCAAACAGTCAGAGAATTGGAGAAAAGCAACAAACAACAAAAACAACAAAACACAAAAGAGGAAACAATACGGCTGAGCGTTGAGTAAGCTGAACCGTAGAAACTTCATTAAGGTTTTAGGGTAAAGGTAAATTTACACAGAGCTGGCGAAAAGTTTCAAGGTCGCCTCGTCTCACAAACCATTTACAACTTCATTGGGTTTCCGTACGTCGACGTCGTCGTTGCTGTTCTTGTTGTTGCTGTTGTTGTTGTCGCTGTCGTCAACATTGTAATTGCATTCCGTTTATTTTGACTTTTCGATTCTTCACACAAGCATCAGAGCAACAATGCAAATTGTCAGCTAACAATGCTGCAGGTAAATGCTAATGAGTTCCTAGTTGTGGCATTCAAAATGATGATGATGATTCAATGTCGATTCTTAAGATCTTCGCTTCGCCTATTAATGATTACAGCGCGCGGGACAGCAAGTTACCGGTTTCCGGATCATTTCTAATTTTAAACAGCAAAACTCAACAATTATTATTATGCTTCATAATAATTCAAGCAAACCTCTCGTGCGATAGAACATTTTGCCATAATTGATGATGCCCCCAACTCAACACATTCTGATACAACAAAATAACAACAAAATAATAACAAAATAACAACAAAATAAGAAAAAGAAGCAATAAAAAGATACATACGAGCGTTAAAAGCTATTTGCGCCACTTGGAATATCTTTTTGCAATTTATACGGCACGAACTTTAGGTCAAGACTGCCTCCTACCTCTCTCACACCCTCTCACAGCAGCAGTGGCTTCCGCATTAAAAACAGTTAGCAGATACCTCGAAGCTAGCAGAAACTTCAGCTGCTACTTAAGTCTAAGAAATCTCTTTAGTCTTTTGTTCTTAGAGATTATAATTTATGATTAGTTTCTATAAAAATGTGTAATGCATTAATAAAGTTCTGACTGAGGCCCGTAAATTAATAATAAATTAGAACTAATAAATTACAATTAGCCAAATCCTTCTGTTTCTTTGTCTCTAACTAGTCTCTCAATCATGAAGCTAACCCGTTGAAACTTGGCACAGCTCTGTCTCTTTGCTATAGGCTATACATATGTCGAAATCGGTAGAATCGCTTCACTATATCATATAGCTAACCTAGTAAGGTTTGCTCTAAAGCCAAGCTTTAGTAAGAAGAACTTTGTTGATACTTGAGATAACCCAACTCACAGATTCGGTCTTTGATATTGTTTCTTGCCAACTCCCAGCTCGTTCTCCTGTGGCTGACAAACTTTAATTGAAATGAAATTGCTCTATCATATAGCAGCCATAGGAACAATCATTCCAATTAGAAAATATAACTTTGCAGGCATATGGAAACCACAGCGTGGCTGCCTAGCTTGTCGCACTGTGAATACATCTCCATTTTGGCCATTTTCTGAGGGCAATTGTGCGTGCAAAAGCGACATGAAGTTGCCGCACACACACTCACACACACTTACACACAGAAGTTAGAACTGGGCATATGGAAAACCCAGAAAACTGGTCTATATAGACAATGTAAGACACGAGTCCGTCGGCGCTCAATCAGCTGCACGTTTTGCATGGTGAAAAGAAACCCAAGCTCAACTCGAAACAGAAGGTAGGAGTGGAATGAGTGACTGAGTGAGAGGGGAGGTTACAGGGGCAGCGGTAGCTGTAGACATAAAGGGAACGTCGCGCTGCGACTTCGGGTCGTGTCTGTTGTTCTGGCCTCCGTCTGTCAGTTACCAAATTGAGTGCAGCGCCATTTTCCTTAACATGCTTTACTTTGTTTTTTTTCTGTTACTCTGTTTTTGTTATGTTGTTCTTCAATTGCCTTTTTGGCCACTTTCTAGCCATGGCAAAGAACTTGCAGCACAGCAACAGCATGGAGGCCCAAAGGCACAGAACCGGCAAAAAGAAAATGAGAAGAAAAAGAGCCAAATTGCAGCACTTTCAGGGCGTTCTGCTGTTCAGCTGTGCGGAGCAGCCAAAGAGAGGCATCATTATCATTATCAAGACCATTATTTGCTGCAGTGTACCTTACTGACACCATAAATGGTCGCAGCAACTTTTCTACACGAGTTACTTTCAAGCGAGTTTTGGCTAAAAGAGCAAAGAAATAAAATAAAATAAAATAACATTAACACCCATAGAGGTTGACTATGGCTGTAGACTTGGCTAAAAAGAGTGGTGGCCCTTCAGCACTCGTTGCCTCTTTATGGGCTTTGATTAATGCATTTGTTGCTCTTGTTGTTGCTGTTGCTGCTGTTGTTGTTGTTGCTGCTGCTGCTGCTTCACATGGCTGGCATTTTGAGAACGCGTAAGATTCACTGGCCCAGACGTTGACTCTATTATGTAGTATGCAGTAGTATGTAGTATGTGGTATAAGCCCATGCGGTGCATATATTTAGTTAGTTAGCACTTGCTGTAACTTTTCTCGCTTGCTTTTTATTTTGCACACTCTTGTTGTTGTTGTTGTGGTGTTGCCTTTGTGGGTCTTCAGAGTGACTTCATTTTCTCAGCAGCTGACATGCAATCCGCTTAATTTCTATTATCGTATAACGCCATTGTTTAAAACAATGTGCACTGCACATTTCCACTGCATAATAAACTAACTAACTATACTCGTATATACAAGCACACAACATATAATATATAATACTCGTATTTTAGACTCTACGTATTGTCGCACTCTGTCCATATGCGGCACACTTGGTCATCATGTTGGGTGGGGGAGGGAGGGGTTTTTGATTACCAAATCCAAAAGCAAAAAAATGAAAAATAAACTATGTAAAAAGTTTAAGCGTCACGTATGTGCAGTCAACTGCCAACTGTCAATTTCTCAGTTGCAAATTTTGGACTTGGTCAGCGATTAGGGAACTTGCGCATTTGGCTAAAAGCAGCAAAGCAGCTGACTCCACAAGACAAGCAGGCCAATAAAAAAATAACTATTCTATTCTATTATAAGAAAATGAGTTAGCTGTCTACTCACAAACTGGAATGTCAATAGTTTATAACATAAAATAAACAAGATAGATATTATCTGTTTCATCACAATAAAATTGTATAAATACACTTGTCGCATTCAATAAATATTTGCATTGATATCGTTATCTGTGCGTAAGTCAATATCATAATAATTTCTTTGAACTCCTTTATTTGCTGACAAACAGCATGACATAGTTATATTACCCTCTATTGAGTGTATGTTATTAACTCTTTTGGCATAACCTCAGTTCTGTGGCCATAATGCACAAAGAAAACTGTCTGAAGAGCGCTCATGACTCAGTTCAAGCCCACTAATGCCCCCAGAGCTCCCTCTCTCCATCGCACCCTTCCCTTTACCCACACAGTTACCTGTTACCCGTTGGCAGTTACCAATGGCAACTTGAGTTCGTCTATTCTTGACAATGTTGAAGTTGTGCAAAGAATATATAAACAGCAACCACAAATGCAAATGCAAATGCAATTTTGTATTACGAATGACACTGGAATGAGAATTCACAGCGGATATTGCACAGGCTTTATAGCATTTCCTTTATGGTTCAAGTAAACAATACAGACGGAGCGATAGCAGAAGAAAACAAAAGTAAAACATATAAATAAATAAATTAAATACTATTCGCAAGTACTCTTCAATTTGTCACGCTTAACGGAACGTATGAAATTACACACATCGTTATCAACAACTGGAGAAGAAAATATAATATGTGTAAAATATATATATTGCAATTGTTTATTTGCAATTTGTAAACAAACTTAAGTCGAATATAGTATTCTCCACGCTTGGCAGTTTTATTTTGTATCATTACCTACAAGTTTATAAAGCTTAACTTTAATACTACTTCAAAAGCTTTTTCTAATATTTTTACTGCATTTGAATTTGACATAACCTTAAAGCCGTTAATTCCCATAATTTCGTAACACACATTTAATCCAAGACGTATTAACGCTACTTTTATTTTATTTTTTGGTGTGCTATAACCAACTACATACATAATTATTGTTTATTGACCCGCAGGCACATAGCGGAAGTTGAGAATGCATTGCAACAGCATTGAACTTGATGAGGTTGCTTGGCCAATCGCCAACTTGGACTTGCCAAGCAGCGCGGCTTATCAAGGTGGCCAGCTTTTAGCACAGCCTATATGTGTCTGTTTGTGTGCATGAGTGTGTTTGCAAGCGTACAACTTAAAATACTGCAAAAGCTACAACTACAATAAGAACAGCAAAAGCTACAGCAACAACAACTGTTGACCGCCAGAACAAAACGAAGTTGAAGAGCAGCAGACGTAAGTATAGAAAGGAAACGAAATACTATAACGTAGTTGTTGGTGCCTCTTATCGTTGTGTGTGTGTGCATTTGTATGCAAACGAAAAATAAAGAACACGAACAGGGAGGGAGCACGGAACGGAAGACACACAAAAAGCGTGTGCATAAAAAATGCAAAGGCAACGAAAAAAACTTGTCGAACTGGTCGCTTACTTAAACTTTACTGCTCGATAGCTCGAGACACAGCAGTGGCAAGGGCAGGAGGCAATAGCAACGCCTGCGCCGCCAACGTAAAGGATCGCGACTGCGACTGTAGGCCAAACTTGGAGGACCCTTTAGAACCGAAACTTTAGTCACACGACAGTCACAGTGAGCAGCCACTTCAAATGAAGTTCACGTTAAGTATATGCACCGCGTTTGTTGCCAATTTATTTGTGATCGTTGCGGCTTTTTGAATTCCCATTTGCATATCACAAAACGCACACACGCAGCCGCATTAGGCGACAAGACAGCACTTTTCAAATAAAATGCACACAGTTAAAATTACCAGTGTAGCGACACGACGGAGAGACGACAACCGCTCGGAATGAATCGCGCCAATTGACTGAAAGCTGCTCGCACTGCCAGACTCAGAACAAGCGCAACAAGCGAGTGATGAAAAATCTTGTTGGGCTCTCTCGCATGCTCACTCTTTCTCTCTCTCTGCTGCCCGTTGTACCTTTCTAGCGGTACAAAAGGCAGAAAGCTGCTCTCAGCCTAAGAACAAGCAACAGACAAGCAATGCTGCTGCTATTCACGGTACGCTTATACCAATAATGGTACAATAAATTCGTTGGTACATTGAATCACTTTTTACCAAATTGGGATCATCTTTGTACACAGCAAACTTCTAAGTTCCGCAAATAATCCAAATTTAATTACAAAATGAATTTAAATCGCAAACAATTACCAACATTACTTAGATATTGGTTGCGTTTTGACACAGTTATGAGAGTTCAAAGTTTTTGAAAAAAGTATAAATGGAAAAATATTGAGATTTTTCGAAAATAAAGGTACAAGACAGAAAGTTGTGTACCAACTGCTCTGTTCAAAATTATACACTTCATTATATGAAGAAATTAAGAGCAGAAAAACGGAATTGGTACACATTGATAGAAAATGGTACATTTAATGTTACATGGTAAGTATCTCTCATGTACTCCATCTCTCCCTCCCTTTCGAATCTATTCCAATCAGCTGAAAGCTGCTCTCTCTGAGTCTGAGTCTTATTGGACTCCCTTGCATTGTCTCTCTGCCGCTTTTACACTCTTTCGCTCTACTGCTCTCTCACAGTCAGCTGTTTAAATATGTGCGCGTATATTTTTGACTTAAAAAAAACATCGCTCTAAATACTATTGCACTTAAAAGTAAACTCTGTCCAAGTAGGACGACCCAGCGAGGATGGCTCAGTGGGAGCGCGCAATGTCTGAGAAGAAGGCGAGTATATCCTGTATATTAAATTCCAGATTGATCATGGCGCCTGCATAGCATTTCTGTATGCGCTCCTCGAGATAATTGTACTGGGCTATGAACTCCTCTTGCATGGCATGCCAAACAACCTGCAGCAGATTCTCCTCCTCGCACAGATGCTTATCCACCTTCTTGTAGAGGTTCTCGAGACCCTTTTTCACCTCACGCGCCGGATACTGGCTGATTACCTTGCGTAGCTCCTGCTTGGAGAAGGCCATTTGGTAACTAATTTCGGTTTCTTTGACGCCCTGCGCCACCTTCTGCTGCACTCCCTCAAAGAATTGCTAAAAGAGGAGAAGCCGTAGAAGCCACTGTGAATCACATTTCCATAAGTAATCACTTACATTCAGCTTTTCCAGCGGTCTGCCAAAGTACTGCGTTACATATGCCTTGAGTGCATCATTGTAGCGTATCTTGGCCTCCTTCTTGAGCGCGTCCAAGCCGGGCACCTTGAGCTGTGCCAGCAGAGCATACATATGGTGATAGTTCTCCATGCGAACCACCTGCGATGGCGTCTTCGGATGCTCCTGCGAGTGTATGCTGATGCCCTCAAAGATGGCATTGACCAGCTGCAGATACCACTTCTCCATGTCCGTGCGGCGATCCGATTTACGGAATATGCCCTCCGCTGTCTGGGCAAAGTTCTCAAAGTTCTCCACATAAGGCAGAATGGCTTTTGAACGCTTGGGAAGCTTTGCTTCCTTAATTGATTGCAGCTGTTGTTGCATGAAGCGATCAAAGTTACGCTTGACCTGCACCAAGGCCGAGGCAAAGGTCATGCTGAGAAAGGAATGTGTGTCCTGGGCGGACATGACATGCTGCGTTAGACGCACCAGCACATAAAGCGAATAACTGCAAGAAAGATTCTTGGATTAGTTAGATGACTGCTGAGAGATGCGTCTAAATCTCATACAAGCTATCCACACGCTCAAAGCTTTGGATAAAGCTAACCAACTCCGGTTCCAGGCAGCTAAAGAGACCCATCATCAACTTGCGCACATCCTCGTTGATTTGGCGATCAATCCTCTTCTGCGGCACGGCGCCACCTTCTGTGTAAACACTGGAGGGTGAAACAGTTGAGGAGTTAAACGATTGCGACATTTCGTTGCCCTTATCCTTTTCCATCTCCAGAGTCGTCTGGGTGTTCTTCGTTGTCGGACTTATCACATCCATTTGAAAGAAGTTGATGCAGAATAACTGCTCCTGTAAGGCAATGGGCTCCAGCTCAGCTAACACTTTCTCCAGCAATGCATCGAAACGCACACGATCGGCGCTGTCAACGCCAGGTCCCCATTGCTCCCGATTGATGCCCAGTGTGCCATAGGGAATAGTCGAGACGGCAGACTTGCGTGAGGAGCTGGACATGTCCAAGTCTTCCCGAGAACTGCGCAGCTTGTCAGACACCTGAATCTTGGCCTAAAGCATCAAAGAGTTAGATAGCATTTGCTATTGAATTGATAGCACTCCAATTACCAGGTTAAAGAAGTTTCTCACATCGCGATCATAGATCTTGCTAAGCGATGCCGTGTACACCCGCATCAGGCCATCGTAGGTCTTGCGATCCATGGCCTTGGACCAGTGCATCAGCTCCGTATAAGGCGTCAGTTCGCGGTGCACATTGGAGTGATTAGGCAGCGTCAATTCTGTGCTGGTTAGTGGCATATCTCCAATCTCATTGCCCAGATGTATGAAGAGATTGTTGAGGAAACGGCTAACGGTAGCGGAGAACTTCTGTTTCCATTTCTCGAAGCGCTTACGCTGATCCTGCACAGCTTCCAGTCGCAGCAGCGATGGGTCAATATCGCTATTCATTGCTTGCTGCAGACACTGGGCTGCTGCAATGGCTGCTTTACGTCCTGCAGCTGTCTTCAGATCGGGATCATCCAATGCCTGCTGCTGGCTGTGCGGCAAGTCCAGTTGGCTCTGAAAGAAGCAACATTAGAACTCTCATTTAACAGAAATCTTAGGCGCATACAATGACTTTGTTGAGTTCCTTCATTAATTTGATGTTGTTGTTGTTGGCGATTTCAATCATGGCATTTTTGCCGCCAATCTTTTCCATGGTCTCCTTCACATGGCCCAGAATATCCTCATAGGTATCCAGACGCGTTTCAAACTTGTCTGCCTCGGTTATTGCATTATCTATGTGTTCCATCATTTTAAGCACCTTTTGCTCCGACGCCAGTACACTTTGCATGTTCGCCTGCAAGGATATGAATGAGCGTGGAACTCCCAAGTCTCTCGCTGCTACTTACGCCATCCAAATCGTGCAGCTCCTTGGACAGCTGCTCAATGAACTGTTCCGCATCTTTGATGGCAAAATCACACTCCGAGAAAAGCTTGCCCAGCTCGTTGGCCTCCTTGTCTGTGAGCGCTGTAAACTCCTGAGCTTCCTCCTCGTCCTCCTCATCATCAGTATTCGATGTCTTTTGGATAACATTTCCTGTCCCCGAACGCCCTGTGGCTAACTTCTCGGGAGACTTCTCTGACAGCCAAGCGATGGGCACATTACGGAACTCAGCGCGTGTGCCACGCACAAGTTTTTGTATTTGCCTGTTCAGCACAGCCAGAAAATTTTGCCGCTCATGCAGATTGAGAGCATACCACTTGTAGAGCTTTTCCAACTGGATATCGAACTCATGAGTCTCGAACTGTTCGTTGCGCCCGTCTATCCACTTAATCTCGTCCAGTTGCCAGCTGCGCTTTCGCTTGTACTCACTCTCCCGCTGCTCCGACTGCTTAACCAGGCACAGAGTGACCACCGGCACCGGGGGAGCTGTCGTCACCACACAAAGGTAACAGGCCCGCTTGTCTTTCTTCTTAAACGTCTTCGTCACCGTCACCACAGAGAGCAAGCGTTCACCGCTGCCAGAGCCATTGAAGAGCTCCTTCTGCAGTATGTGCTTGATGTTGGCCAAGTTGCCAATAGTCAGCATGGCTAAGGAATGTTGGCAGTGGCCTGTGGGCACTCGTACTAATTGTTTCCAAATTGAAGAACGCCTCCGCCAAAAACAGCTGTTCGATGAGCCAGCACCGACAACGACGCTGACTTCACGTGAGTCGAGAACTGCGCGCAGCCAACTTAATGCGTTTTGGAGGTGCTCATGGGACGGGACTTGGAAAAAAAGGTCCGTCGTGGGAACGCGTCGATCTCGGCAAGCAGAGAAGCTAGAGGCGCCATATTTGGAGTGAAGGTTCCTGAAAACCTCTTCCAGGTCGGGGTTGATTTAGATTTTCGCTACCTCACCCCCTTTTCACGCAAATCACACCTAAAAATGAAACTTGTACCGCCCATATTACCCAACGTAGACCCTTCTTACTTGGCACACGTCTGAAGACCCCTATTAGGAAGCAATGCTGCAAGTTTCATCAAGATCGGCCCACAAATAAGAAAGAAATCCGGAAAAGAAAAGTGAAAAAAAATTCCGTTACTCGTTTTTTTTTCCCGCCTTTTTTCAAAAGTTGCTCCTTTTTGGGCGCGTCCTGTTCAGTTTGAAGCCCCGATTCGAACGGTAAAAAAAAATATTCTAGACGGCGTCTGGTTTTTTCAAAAAACGGCGAAATAAAAAAAAAATTTGCGATTTTAAAAACCGCGCGCGTCACATATCTTAAACACGGTGTGGCCGCGTTTGCACAAAATACCCGACATCCCAGACGCGCAGCCACACACAAACGGCCAAAAATAGTGCCTATTTTGCGGTACTCTCCAAGTGTGGCAACGGTACTTGTGGGTGATTAACGCGAAAAATATCGACATAACGCAATTTTTTCAGTTTTCTGCAATATTTTCGGCAAACATGTTGGTCAAGCACATCGTGAAGCAAGGACTGCTGTTGAGGAATGGTAGGTGCAAGTATTTAACGCCTCTTTGGGGCTTCGTTTGCTAACCTTAAAAATTACATAATGCGACCTGGTGCTCCTGCGTCATGGAAACTGGAATTTAATGATTGCTGATTCCACTTACTTGCAGCTGCCGCCATGTCGCGTGCTGCCTACCACGGTGGCGGACACCACCAGCACTCCACAATGAACGACCTGCCAGTGCCAGCTGGTGACTGGAAGGAGCAGTACACCCAAAACAATACCAAGTACAACGTCACCCTGCTGGCTGGTATCTTGGTTCTGGCTGGCACAATTGGATTCGTAAGTTCGCCCCATTCTATTCAACGATTAACTGTCTAACAATCTCTTGTGTATGCAGGTGAAATCCTCAGGATTGATCCACTTGAACAGCACCGTTCCCAGCAGCTTTGATTAAGGTCACGTAACCACGTACATTGCAGATAAATATGTGTTAAATAAGCTTAAAGTGGACAAATAGTAAATCACAAATCCAAACTCTGTGTGTTGGCATGTTTATTTCTTGTTTAATATACGGGACCATCATCCATATTATCGTCCTCCTCATTGTAGGCCTCGCCATTGTCAAAGTAATCGTTGGCATAGTCGTTTTCCTCGTCCATTTCATCATCCAGCGCTGCTTCAGGATCCTCTTCTTCGTGTTCCGAATCGGATTCCCGCTTGACCTCGTCGTTGTCATTCTCATCGGCGGTTTTAAGCTCCTTCTGCTCTAACTGTTTCAGTCTTTCTTCTATGTTCGTCTTCTTGGCGACTGGTTTAGGCTTGATCTCTGCCGCAGTTCGTTTTCGGCTGGTGGAATTCAGCTCCCTGGGCATTGCTTTGTAGTTGAACTCCGGTTGTGCCCTGTTTTTCATGCGCTCTAACGCCTTCTGCAAAGGAGTATGCATGGCTTATACTGAAGCATAGAATCAATTGAATTAATCATTACCTCCCGCCAATCCTTGACGTCTGTTTTTTTCTCTTCTTGGCTGGCTGAGATGATGTAGTATGGTGAATCACGAATGCGATTCAGAAAGTCTTCTTTCCAAAGCAGCTGATAGTTCTGCGTTGTAGTAGTCTACACAAAACAATGCTCAATTAAATGCCACCATTCAATGAATCGTCGCTTACCTCCAGTGTGATTGGCTTGTTAAGCACCGGCGGAAACGTTGGAGGCGGCGCCGATTGCACTTGCGGCATGTCCTTGCCCACACAGCCGAGCGCCTGCATCTGCTCTGCCGTCAGCGTGCCTGTTTTGCCACCACGCCCTCGTCCAGCCATCCTTTCAGTTTGTTTTTAACTTATAGCAAATTTTTAACAGTTTGTTTATGTTTCAAGCCCCGCACACGTTTATTTTGGCCATCAGCCATCAGCTGTGCTGCCAGGGCTACATCATTGCGTGCAGAGTTGCCAATCAGTGTCAAATAATCAAATTCTATTTAAACATTAACGTAATTTTAATTATTGCAATTTGCACTTTTACTTAAAATTAGAACACCTAATTACGCTTGTACACATGAACATGTTAATATCAATTTCAATATCTAATTAAATCAGGTTTTGGGCAAACATTCGACGTGATTCGGCTATGTTAATCAATTTTCTGTATTAGTCGTCTCAGGCTGATCATCCTCGGTTGGCGCCAGGCCCACTTTTTGCATCAGTTCGGTCAGCTTTTGGGCCTTTCGATCCTCATTGTGGGCTATAACAGTGCACAGGTGTTCCGTGAGCAATTCCTTCTTTTCAGATGCATTGTGTAAGTCTATTTTTGCCTTTAGAAATTGAGCCTCAATTTTTATATACTGCTTTCTGAAATAGGAATCAGGTTGAGTTTTAGAATTGGACTTGTTACACTGATTACTTACTCCACATTGGCAAAATGTATGCAAGCTGTGTCAATCTGTTTTCGCAGCAGAGCCACATCCACGGCAAGATCGCTCTCTAGCTTTGACAGCTCATGTCGAATCTCTTCTATTTTACGCGACTCCGCAGCAGTTTTTTGTGTATGTTGTTCAATGGCTTTGTACAACATTTGCTTCTTCTGCTTGTTCTGTTCCTCAATCATTTTGCGATGCTGCTCAAAATCCTTCAGGGAAATGCCCTTAAAGGGCGAATCCGTGCTGAGCCTATCGCCAGTTGAATCTTTGGTGCTGGGCAGTATGCTAGCATCATCGTCGGTGCTGCTTGTCTTCAGAATTGAACTGTCATCCGTCGTTTCGCTCTCGCCAGCTGCCATATACGTGGCAGTCGCAGCTTTACCGTTTGATGTTGGCTCTTTAATGGGTCCACAGTAGAGCGCCTGGACCAGTGACTCAGATAGGCCACCTTCCAAGTTGAGAGATTCGTCGTCTTTCCCATTATCGGTTGACGTGGGAGTTGGCGCTTCTTTTGGATTCGATTCTGTGGGCGTGGTGGGTCTCGATTTGGCCTTGGATGCTACAACTTGTTGAGGCTTCTGCTGTGTTTGCTGTTGTTGCTGCTTTCGCAATTGATCTGCCTGCCGGAAGATCTTATCCGGCATCCGCCTAATGCCGGGCTGGTTTCTCAGTAATTTTATAGCTATAAGTTACACACACAAACACATATGTACATAGATTGTGTTAATGTATGCATAATAACATTTGTTTTGTTTAATACACACACACACACAGACGTAGACCAATCGAAATAGTTGATGATGCCATGATATTACCTGCATCTGCGTTTCCCTTGCCGCCCTGCTTCGCTCCAGTTATTTGAATTATTTCATCGTGGCTAAAACCATTAAATTTCTCAGCCATAATTATGTTTTAATAAAAAATTATCCATTAAGCGCTCCACACACACAACACATCAGCAAAAGCAAACACGAAGCGTTGCCAGATACGCAGAGGCGACGATCGCTTCTTTTTCGATAGAAATTTAACGAATGTCTCCGATATGCCCGCGAAATAATAGGACTTGTCGAATTTTAAATCAAAATATTAGCTTTATTGTAACAGTTTAATACCTAATTCAGCGCGTAATTCGTTCACATTTTGCTCCCAGCGCTGCTCCCAGTAGACGGGCATCAACGGCTTCGTCTTTTTGCCATTTTCGATGGCCCACGGCAAGTAGCGCTTCAAGTACTCTCGACGTTGCCTGAAAAACCCAAAAGTGGCACACAAGACGTGTGTGTCGCATTTCAAATTAACCCAAAAGAGCCGAAATATTGAACGGAGCTTCTAATGAGCCATTTACCTGGGTCGCAAACGAACTGCTCCAAACACGGCACCTCCATAGCACATGGGGAGACCAGTATTTAACGCCTCCACCCATTTGACCGCCACTTCACCCAGCATATTGGTCGGCATGTTCAGCACTGTGTGAATCAGGTCATGACATTCGCGGTAGCGCGTCATCAAATAGGCCAACTTAGGATCGTCCAGGAAGCGAACCTCCATGCGGGAATCAGGCGTCACTTGCTGTGACGACGTACAGGGTATTAAAAGACTCGCTACCTGTGAGTAGTATTCGGCTCAAGTGCACTTACGTTATCTTTAAGAAACTTGGCATAAGTGGCACCGAATGTGTCGGGCGGCAACGCCTCCAAGCGTTTAAAATCAATGGTCTGAGTGTTGATGCGTGGCTTCTCGGCCAGAATGCGACGACCTTCCTCGCTGCTTTGCATGGTGTCCAAAATGTTCCAAAGCGCACTCTCTCCCGTGGTTTCACCCAAGCAGGCAATCATGTCGTGTCTGTAAAGGTATGGGTCTAAGAATGGTTTCCTTCGTATAGCCAAGAATTCGCTGCTTACCTTCGTGGATCCAGCAGAGCTGCTATGGATGAGCCTGCGCCGAGCAGCATCCTTTGAAATGGCGAGATCTGTATGCGGTGCTTCATGTATTCACGCTCGAAGGCATCGAAATCCTCGGGTGCCGCATCTGTGACCACAGTGCGTCTGCTTGCCAAGTTGATGGCGGAGCATTGCTGAGAGCTGCGCCAGTAGCGCTGGGCCAGTGGCAATGAGCTTTGCCAGAAACGCCGCATCATTTCTGTGGACATAAATAAATGACGTGTTCAATAGGCACCTCCAGCCGATGTACACCACGTTGACCTCATCAGCGGTAGCAGCGCGCCCCGGCATTGCCCGGTGATTATGTATGTATGACTCGGCTCTTAAATGCGACCCTGAATACCTGTCCATAGTTAAAGCGCCGCTTGTACGTGGCTTCAATAAGAGTCACAGCTTCAAGTAAACAATTTGTCTACACGAAGATTCAAAAGTAAACATTGCCGCCCCACAACGGTTAGTGTTAAAGACCGAATGAAATCCAATAACCGGTTTTGGTTTCTACTCTTTGTTTTATAAAACACAATTGAACCTTCAAAAAAAAGAAGCAAAACGTCTTAACGCAATGCGACCAACTAGACATCAATCCATCCAACCGGCAGCTCTTGTATGTTCTATTCCTATTAAGGTATTTAACTTTATTTATTTCTTATTAATTTTGTAGATTTTTGATGAGTAGTTTGCTCAGTTGACACGCAAGTATACATATATAAGATTACTTCTGAATAGGTGGAATAACAATAGGAAAGATAATTATATACACACATACATGTAGTTGTATTATATTTAAACATGATAAGCATTGCAGTACACTTAGATAAGCGTGTAATAGCTAAAACTAAAACCATGTTTAAGAGACTTTATGACGCAAAAGGAAATCAACTTCCGTTTTATCTGATAAAAAGACGAAGTGGTGTATTAATGGTTGTTTAACATCGTTCCAATAACTCAATTAAAGTGAACAAGCAAACTACCGAAATTATTGTAGAATATCGAGTCTGGTATTCAATGGAAAAGTTGTAACATATTTAACAATTAAATGTACTGCTATTTACAAGAAATGGTACGAGCTAATGAACTTTCCTGTACGCCTGTTATCTTATCGGTTCGTCTGTCGCATGGCAATCTTATCTAGTTCGCTGTGCTCTCGTTTAAGTTAATAAACATATTATCAATATTATTAATTATCAATTATCTACTGTCTATTATTATGTGGGGGTTTTTGCGTCTGTATTTCTCTATGACTTATGAAACGTTCATCTAATTATGTTTGTGGCTCAGCAATTGTGTGTAGATTTACAAAGACGTTTAAATTACATAAGTGCTATATATAGTAATAAAATATTTAAATACATAACTACATATGTACAGTTACAGTTACAGTTACATTTAAAGATTGAGCTTGCTCTTTATGCGGATCTCTGCTCAACTCTCATCTCCTATTGATACATAAAACATCTATGGCTTTGGCAGAAGTGCAGGCGACGTTGGCTCGTCTCTTTCTCTTTCTCCAACTCTATTGAGGCTAGACGTTCTCTCCGCGGGAACTGGGCAGGTGGGCTTGCTTATCGGGCGCCTGCTTCCTTCGGAATGTGACGTAGGTGTAGAGAAGACTGGCCAGCACACTGATGTTGATGCCGATGCAGTTGAGCCACGAGAATACGTAGTCTCCGCCAATGAACATTCCCAGATACGTCACGCAAATGTTCTTGAGGCAGCCAACAATTGTTGTGGTCAACGCCGAGTTGAATTGCGTGCAGAGTATTGTGCTGTAGGAGAGTATGAAGCCCATGACACAGCTGAGCAGGAACTGTACCACAAATGCCGGATCATTCCAGCTGGGAAAGTCTAGCGCCTTCTGCAGATCGCCAGTAAAATAGTTGAGCAGCAAAGCAGGCACTAACATAAACAGCGAATTATAGAACATCAATCCGTACTTTCCAATCTCGGATGTGTCCAGTTTTTTCTTTACGTAAACCCCATTTGACGCTGTCAGCGCATTGGTGATCATCACATACGTGTAGCCCTGCATATTGAAGGACAGGTCATCGGAGGCGGCTATCAAAGCCCCGCCAATCATCGCATATACGCTGACTTGCACTGCTGTTGTGGGTCGGACGCCCAGTATTTTCAGTTCCAACAACATCGTCATCAGTATAGAAAAGCGTCGCAACGCTGCAAACATTGGTAGACTAAGTGCTTTGGTGCCACCCAGGCCAAAGATCATGTTGAAGCCAAAGATTAGAGGCAGCGGAAAGATCTTCGCAAATGTATTTCGTTGCAGCGGCGGATAGGTGACCAGTTTAATACGCTTGCCAACCCCGAGCACCACAATGCTGGCAGTGAGCTGGCCGAGGCTGAGGAACAGGAACGATGGGAAGGCGTAGGAGGTCAGAACCGTCTTGTTCACCACTGTAATCATGAACGATGATATTCCGTAGAAGAGCGCGCTGCCAACCTTCTTCACAAATATGGCAGAATCGGCTTCCTCTCTCTCCCTGTCCCTCTGACTAATACGGGACTCCTTTGAGCCGCTACTGGCCGCATTCAACAGGGCACCATTTGATTTTCCCTCGTTGTCACTGTTATCGCTGTTGCTGGCATCAAGCAGCGGCGCTAAATCCAGCGCCGTGCTGCCACCACGCGAAATGCTCATTCTAATTGCTTTGTACTTTGATTTTTTTATCGCCGTTTGTTACAACTTCAATTTATGCATGTGGGTTTTGGGTTTGCACGTTTTGCAAGTTCAACTATCACTTTTCACGTTTCATATCGTATTTCAGATGGGGTTTTTTCTAAAACATTACCAAAGCACTCAGATTAATGTAGTTTTCTATCGCTATTGTTGTTTTTGCGGCGCCTCTGGTTGCTGCTTACACGAAAAAACTATTTTTACCGACAGACTTCGCGCGTCTCGCTCTCTCGCTTGGCTAATGAACATATGGGAAGCAGTGTGACCAGTCTAAGTTAGCAACAAAAAAAATACACTTATTCAACATAAGCCGAGTATAAAATATACCACACAGTTATAATTATTTTAATCCACTTATATGCGGTTATCTCAAATAATAGAATAACCATATCTACATAGACATTACGGATCAAATCCGTTTTAGCAAATGAAGCAGTTACATGCGTCATGGTCACCAAATTGTAAGCGGAGTATGAATTTAATATGAAACAGGTTGGCTGCTGCCGGTGCGCGATTGCTAGATAACTACGTCTTAAGCAACAGTCTACTCACTGTGGTTATTTAATTACGGCGTGCACACAACTAAACTCTAATTTAATGGCAATTGTCAAACTTATTTACCCAGCTGTTGCTTAAGTAGCTAAGCACTTACACTAGTTTCTCCCGGTGCAATGACAACTCTGGCAGAACAGCTGATTTCGGTTTTGGGTTTTCGGAGTTTCACGCAAACCGCAACAAAAAATCTGGTTTTGGATCTTTTCGCGGATAAATAAAACTATAAGCGACATGAGCAGCTCGAGGAAAAGATCTAAAGAGGACCAAATACCTAAGCCAATAAGCATCAAAAAGGAGAAGTCTGAAGAAGACCGTACGCTGCATCCCATTTCTCACTACATCGACGACCGCCTGGAGCTGGTGAAACAAATCTTTGGCACCTTAAAGCCAAAGACGATTATGAATCTGGCCCCAGAGTTTCTTAAGGTAAGCATATTAAGTATTAATTAATATGCTTTATTAATACAAACAATTGCAGAAGACAAGCTTGGATGAAATCGAAGAACTCTGCCTAAACGAGCTGCTTTGCATATCCACGAAGCGCCTGAAGTCAATAATAGAAGACACCCGCTGCCCCACGGACACTGAGAGCTCAGAGGACTCTGATGTGGAGCACAAAGAGGGTAAGCGTGTAAATCTTTTAAACACTCAACGCATTCTGTAGATGTATGCCATTGCAGAACACATTTCCCTAGAAGAGATTTCATCTGACAGCGACATTGGTGGCAGTGAAACACGTCGCGGTAAGTGTAAGGATAAGTGGGTAAATCTCCAGAGAGTATCCAGAGAGTATGTACAACTCCCCCTACCTCGTTTTGATACGCCATTTCAGTGATAGTTATGAACACAACGAAGTCTAATCTGAGTAACTTACATACATTTAATTTAGGATCATCATAAGAATTGTCTGTACAACTGCACGTCATGGGTTAATTTACATAGGGATTCATGTACCATATTTGAATTTCTCACAGTTAAACACAGGCGCCACGTAGAATGCTCGCAGTATGCATACATCTTCGCCAACGCCAAGCACAACATTGTCGTCCTCCTCCTTTCCCACTTCCAGGGTGACAACAAAGTCTCCCACCTCCAGGCAACCCTTGCGGCGCATGTAATCGATGCCAAATTCAATGGGACTATAGCCGCATTCGTTCAGTTCAGCAGTGTATAAAATAGGATGCATGTTCCTACGCAGATGCAAGGAGCGGGCTAAATCGAACTTGCACCTGACCGTCGTCTCGTCATCATTCTCGTTTAGTGGCATCATCATATAAACTGGACAGTAGATCTCGGAGCGCGCCAGTGCGACACTGGCGTTTTCACACTTCGTAAAGACAAATATGGCCTGGCATTCGATGGTTGATATCGTTCGTATGATAAAGTTGACTATCGTCTGGTAGGAAGTCAATATACTCTTGACCTGCTGTTGGTTTTGCACCACGCCTACGCGATAGTCCCGAATGGGCATTAGTTTTTTCACAATCAATGGGTATTTGTTGCACCAGGGACTCTTCTGCATGTGTATGGTATCGATCTTCCAGAGGAACTCGTGCAACTCGAAGCGCTTGAAATCATTGCAACGCTCCAATGGCACAGTGCCAATGACGGGCTTCTTTTGACAGTGGGCAATGGGCAGCGCATCTTCCATAATGTAGTTGTAGACGCAGCAGTTCACATTGAACATGTCCGGTATCCAAATGTAGTCCAACAGCTTGATGATGCCCAGTAAATCCAGCATATTGCTGCGCACGTATTCAAAGTCTATGCAGCCAATGATCTTCAAGTCGAAATCGGCTTTAATGGCCTGAGACAATGCGCGCAGGAATGACTTGCAGCGGATCTTTGGCAGGATCACATAGTTGGCTTTAAGGGCAACGGCACGTTCCAGATCGCCTGCAAACAGTTCGGGGTACACCAATGGTTCCAAAGCATGACACTGTCGCGGTAATTCAATGAAGTCATACGAGGTTAACAGACCCGCATCGATAATCAAAACAGCCAACGCCTCGTTCAGTGTCTTGACCACACGACATCGCACCTCTCGCCCAATTAGAAGCACATCATTCAATCGAATGGAGCTGAGATAGGCGTGCAGATTGATGACATACACGATTTCCCTGAATCCCGTATAGCGATAGGCTGGATTCGTAGTCAACGTCACAACTGCGCCGCGTGCCAACATGGTCGTACAATTGTTTCTCAGTCGCCCAATGCGACAGCAGTCGCCGTTGATCTCCACGGCCAATCCAGTTGCTGTGCGCAGCTCCCGCTCATCTGCGTGCGCGGAAATGGCAATGTTTAGGGTTTCCATTATGGTCGCCAGCTCATCGGGCTTGAAGGCCACCATGTCGACGTGAAATGTGAAGGTGCCGTGCTCCAGCATGCGACGGAGCTCGTCGTGCGTCGTCTCCATCACAACCTTGGCCATTAGGCCCATATGGTAGTAGCGACGATGGCGTCGCTTACGCGCGTGCTTCTCGTGCGCATCACAGGCAGCTTTAAATTCGCGCAGTCGCTGTTCCAAGTCCTTTTGTCCATTCAATCGTACGGTGAACTTTTCGGGATCATGCTCCGTCTCAGGCTGCTGCTCCTCCTGCTCCGTGTTTGTAACGCTCACATCCTCCCCGCCTCTCGTCGCAGCCATGTCGTGCAATTAATTTAATTTTAACTTGTTGTTTTTGCTTTGATTTGAAAATTTGTTTACAGCTAAGAAATTGCGGAAATCGAACGCTAAAAGAGCCGATAAAACCAATGAAAATAAGGAACGTAAGTTAATATAAATTCCGAGCGAGATTGAAAATACTTGCCTACTACAATACTTATATTGATATAACAACTTGTATCTCTCTCCCTCTCCCTCTCTCGGCTTGCCAGAGGATGGTCAGATCAGTGTGCTGGAGCTGCTCGAGCTGCAGGCTCGTGCACGCGCCATACGCTCCCAACTGGCCATGGAACCCATTACAAAGATCGAGGTGAAATCAGATGACGATGAGCAAGCGAGCAAGGACAAGCGCAGTCAGAGGTCGTTCAATGCGAGCAAGCGTAAGTCCAGCGAGCAGACAACTAGTAAAACTGCCAGCAGGGAGAAGATACATGAAGAAACCAATGGCAGCAATTCAAAGGAAGTTCCAGCTCCTAAAAAGAAGATCAAGCTAAAGCGTAACTATCGCAATCCCTTAAAGTCACCAGAAAAGGATACGGAGAGCATTGCCCAACCAGCTAAATCACAGCCTGAGCCCAGTCAGGAGACTCAGAAGTCGCGTTCCGCTTCACCGGATGTAATACCTATTCCAGCGGAACCGGAAACTCTCTTAATAAGTGACAGCACAGACGATGAAGGCAAACAGGCGCCGCAGCAGCCCAAGGAGCTGCCAGCAGTTGAAGTACAGCCTACTGAGCAAGTGCCAGCACCTGAACCAGCTGTGGAAAGTGAACCAGAAGAGGGAGAGGTGAGAGAGGATAGCGAAAATGAAGC
Organism: Drosophila macrospina; assembly: GCA_035042075.1. Classification (NCBI taxonomy): domain Eukaryota; kingdom Metazoa; phylum Arthropoda; class Insecta; order Diptera; family Drosophilidae; genus Drosophila; species Drosophila macrospina. The sequence goes on along the minus strand of JAWNLW010000454.1, from coordinate 3,502,669 downwards.
TGAATCTCAGTCGGCAGCCAAGACCGAAGAGCAACAGAAACCAGCAGCGAATGAAACTGAATCTGCGGCAGCTGTTGAGACTGAGGCGCCTGCTGAAGCAGTTCCAGCTGAAGAAAAGGCCGTGGAGTCCGAAGAATCCTCTAGCAAGCCAAACACTCAAGCAGTTGCTGAACCAGAGCAGCCACAACAAAGTGCTCCCGTCGTAGACGACGAGGATCAGAACGATGATGTCATTTCTATAGGCGGTGATCTGGAGCATGAAATGATTGAGGAGCTGTCCAAGGTGACAGATGAGCCAGCTGTGAAGGTGAAGAACGAGAAACTGGCTGAGCCAGATGAGGAGGACAACGATGTCATATCGCTAAACACCAGCGAGGATGAGCACGAAAAGCTGCAGGAAACGAACTCCTCAGAGGTAACGTGCCATAGCAAACATGTAAATAGTTTAAACTAAAAGCATTTCCATCTATTGCAGTCGTGGCGAACACGCTACCTGAAGAGCTCCAAGGTCAATCAAGTGCTCGCTGCGTCGCGACTGGGAAAACGTGTGCGCGATAAAATCAAGGAGTCGAAACGTGCCCAAAAAAAGCACAACGAGGTGAAGGCGGCGAACGATGAAAAGGCGCTACAGCAGCAGCAGTTTACCTCCAAGCACGAGGATGGCTCCATGGAGCAATACCAGGAACTTTTACAGCACCGACAGCGCAAAAGTTCCAACAGCAGCAAGGGCGACAAATAAACGACTCCGATGGCAATGAATGTTATTGAAAAGTCGCACAGTATATTGCCTAGACATAGAATTATATAGCATATAAAAACTCAAATAAACTAAGTCCCAAAGCAACGCACAGAAAATTTGAATATATCGTGTTAAGCGCATATTTGATTTCTCTGTATATTCTCATTATTTCAGTATACCCTGTAAGAAAGGTCTTTCAAAGTATGTCATAGGCAGTAGAAATAAATTCCATATCTATGTAGGTCTTAATATAAATTTGATAATTCACTAAAGAATGCAAATTTTGTACAAGTCAAGTTCAGCTTAGAAATAAAGAAACAAAAATCAATTTAAATTTATTTGTTTTTATATTATATTTATGAATACATTCAAGGGCAACACGAAGTCGCGCATTGCTTGTTTACCTGATTTATATTTTTGTTTTTTCGCGTTTTTAGTTTGGTTTGTAGTTTAAAAGAAATGCGAAAGCAATGCCTTGTCATTTCCGCCGTACAGTTGTCGTGGGTGGAGAGGGGGACTTTGGCTGGGGGGTTTGCCGTTAAGGAGTCGCACGCTACGTTACGCATTCGACTTGATATTGAAGGCAAGTTTTGGAAGTTGTTCAAAAATCATTACCCAATTTGATGGTTGTGTTTTTGGCTTTTCTTTTTTGCATTTGAATTTAACCCAGTTTGACTTTTGTCTAAGAACTTGACTCAATTGCCACCCTTGGCAGTTGCTGAGCGATGGCGAAAGGGTGCGAGGGGCAATATCTCAATTGAGACGGAGGCTCAACTGTAACAGTGTGCGTGTGTGTGTGTGTGTGAGTGGAGGCGGTTGCTTCGAGCGTGTTGCACCATAAACGATGATTGTTTTATCAGAGACTACGACATGTTGATAAACTATATTAAAAAAAAGTGTAGAGCGGCCGAGGGAGACAAGCGAAGTGTTGCTCAGAGCGCTCACGGCGCTCAGTTAGCAACAGCGCATGTCCTGCCCACTGAGGGTGTCTGCCGAGTGTGTGTGTGTGTGTGAGTGTGTGTGTGTGTTGGCGAATCCATCAAGTGGGCGCGCTGTATACCTACATACAGATGTTCATGTAGATCTCATGTTAAGTAGGCTTACAACAATGCAGCAATAAATATATTAACAACAAATTGACGCCTAAAAGTAGGCAATGAAAATGAAAGAAGAGCAAGTCTTAGTTCTAGGAAAGATCAAGTTAAAATCTGTTTGTGTGGAGCAGCACACGCCTACTTGGCCACACGCCCACGCGGCGAAAGTAAACAAAATAGCAACAGAGCGCCGATATCCGTTTAGGCAGTCATTGGTGGTGGGGTTTGCTGTTGTTGTTGTTGCTGTTGTTGCTGTTGTTGTGGTTGTGGTTGATAGTAGTGATGGTGTTGGTGGTGGTGAGTTTTCCGAACGCTCTCTTATGCACTGCCTGCTACGCTCTCGTACTCTCTCCGTCTCTGGGACGTTTGTGTGTGTGGGAGTTTGTGCATCCTGGCGGAACAAAGGGGGGAAACGGCTTGACGGCGACAGGCTGGCAAACGGAAAAACCGAAAGAACCAACAAACCCGAAATCAGTCTACAGAAAACGCGTACGTGGTGCAGAAGTAGCCGCGCGTGGCCACCACAACGGCGTGCTAGACTTGTCGGTATGATAAATAAGTGAAACGCCCTGTACAAGTTCTGTAAGTTTCAACCAACCAACAACAACAACAACAACAAACAACCAATCAACAGCAACAACAACAACAATGAGAAGCAACAGCAAGCCAGCATACGAAATAATCATAATAAATGCCAATCTCTGTGAACAACTGAATCTGTCTCTGAGTGTCTTGTGTTAAATGAAAAATACGAAAAGCAAAGAAGAAATTTCAATAAGATTTGATTTAGCCAAGTAACATAACTGCAGCCAAGTGTTTGGCCAAAACAAAGTGTTTAACATTGCGAATTGCAAAAAGTGCTCCCAAATGTAAACAACGACAACAACAACAATAACAACAGCAACTGAAACGACAACATAAAATGTTGCAAATGTTGTTAACATCTCACTATGAGTTGTCAATCGTACTCGTACTCGTCTTTTTGTTGAACAGAATGCCGTTGTTAATCCTGATAACAATCATAATACAACTCGTAACGTTGCGCGTTTATTTTCATATAAGTTTACACGTAGGATTAAGGTGCGCTCTCTGACTAGAGACACTGTGAGTTCAGGCCAAGCGGCTCAACAAACAACCATAAACATAATCAATTCCAGCTACGAGTACTGCTAACTTAACTAGCAACTTAGTCAAATTATGCGCTATACAAATTTGCCTGCTTTCAAATTAAACCACGAAAACTTAAACATAACAGACTCAACAAAGAAATTTACAAATTTATGAAATTGGCTTAACGAATTGGCATTATAAATAAAACAAAAACAAAAACTAAACTAAACAACTATATACTATTGCTTAATGCTTATCAAGTGTGCTCTTTCCAATTGACAAAGTAACAAATGTGAAATTTCAAATTGGCTCAACGAACTTTATGGAAATTGACACACTTACCCAAATACTATATTCAATACGATATCATAGTGTAGTTGATCTATTTGTATATAAGTATATTGCCCCATAAGTATTATTTAAATGTCATGCATGTACTAAGAGTAGTTATCGAAGGGATTGAGAGTTCTCTAAGCAATTATATCCTTGCAGTTCTGCCAGTGATCTATTGGGAAATGGTTTATCTTTTGGTTTTGTTGTGGGAAAGTTGTATCATAAGCTTCACTGTTTTTAACAATATATTGAAAACACTTTAAAAACGTTAAACAATTTTAAACAATATTTAAATAAATTAGTCATTTTAACAAATATGAAAACCGCTTTTGAAAATGCCTTTGCTTTAAAGGCTTTTAAGGGTTTCGGGCCATTAAATGCAAAATGTTAATTATACGAGTATCTATATTTTGTAGCTATCTACTTTTAGGCGCTCTAATGCGCAACGCACTTTGACGTCGCCATGACGCACACACACACACACACACATGCACACACACACACACACACACATGCACACACACACATAGGAATATGGGAACTTATAAAATTTAATTGAACTAATAAATTCTATGTGCTTGCCTTCTATACCCTGCTGCCCATAAAAAGGGGAAGAGGGACTAAAATAAAGTGGTATACATATTTCGTATATTAATGAATAACTGCAAATGATAAGGCTTACAATAATTGTGATAATGAATATAATCATTTCGTATTAAATGAATACAGTCGGGTTTACTTTCGCTAGATTTAGATAATTTTATAAATTAAAAAAGAAAAACAAGAAATTGTGCAGGAAATATAGAAATGACAAGGAATATGGACAGGTGTATAGTATAGCAAAATATAGAGTATTATCTGGAAAATATGCCATCGAATGTATATATATAAATATCTAGAGTTATATGATATAATAGAGAAGTACGAGTGCCTCACTCTGTAGAATGAATTCGCATTAGAAAGGAAGATAAAGGTCTTGTTATAGCTTACAGGGTAGCTACTAGTTGAGCTCCCCTTGCACTTCGCAATGTTGTTTTATTAAACAACAGACAAACACACACACACGCATATATAGCTGATATATATGTCATAAACTTTTATTAATAATGAAAATTGTACTCAAAATGGTGGGGCAATTTATTAAAAAGTCTCATTAGCTGACAGTCAGTCATTTACCCACACACACACACACACGCACACACAGAGAGAACCACTTTGACACGAGTTTTATCGCGCATTACGCATACGCCACGAGGACCCTACGGGTGCTAATAACGTAAAAATAATAATAATAATAATAATAATAATAATATGTATGTACGACACTAAAAAAAAGGCAGCAAGAGAAGGGAAAAAATCGCGATAAAGTAAAATTTCGATAGGGACATTATTAAAGAGCCACTCGCCATATCCCCCATTCTCTTCTCCCCCTAAGTACCCCATCGTTCCATTGACTGGGGTGGGTGCTGTGTAATAACTCCGCTGTGAGATTAAGTATTTTTAATGCGAATGCCAATAAAAATATAAAAATTTCAACGATAAGCCTGATAAGATCGAAATCAATTTCGTTCTAATGCATATGTACACATATGTAGTATAATACATGCATGTATTTGCTACACACGACGCTGATAAACAGACAGCGAACCAATCATTTATAGCATGTGTTGTTGAAGTATTCATTTTATTTATATTTGTATTTGTATTTGTATTTTTATATTATTTTAGTTTTATTTGTGCGCTCGTTTTTCTTCTGAAAGTCAAAATCAATAAATTTCCCACAATTCCTTTATTTTTGTTTTTTTTTTCTCATTTGCTCTCGTTTGCCGTCAGCCCTCGGCTCATTATTAATATTTTTACATTTTGTATGCCTTTTGATATTTTCGCATAGCATGGGCCAAGGCGCTAGCCCAGCCCAGCTCTGCTCAGCTCTCTAGTGCTGGCCCGCCTTCACAGCCAACCCATACCCTCCCCAATCGACCACTAGGCGGCTGCTTAAGTGTTTTTCTATTATGGCCTGCCCATTTCCCCAGTGCTTTTTACCCCACCAATATTATATTTGCTTTTAAATATTTTGATATACAGCACAGTTGAGGCTTATAACTTGGGCTCACACACAGACACACTACTACACACAGAGAGAGAGAGAGAGAGAGAGAGAGAGAGAGAGAAGGACTCAAGCAGCCAAGCACCCAGTGGGACCTTGTAGGAAAGCAGCAAAAGTGGTAACAGATCTTTTGCTGAAGTCTGTATAGGAAAGAAAGCTAGAAAAGAGAGATAGAAGATATCTTACTATTATAAAAACCCGAAAATGCAATATTAATATATTTTACTAATATTTAATTTAACTGCTCTAAGAGACATTAGCTATGCTATAATGTTTCTTATATAATGTCTTTAAAGCTTACGTATAAAATACCTTTGTAATTGTGTATTAATTGCATCTAAAAGTCAAAGTAAGTTGGTAGGAAGTACATTTTTCATGCAGTCAGGTTCAACTGGGTGCTCAAGCACACACACACACACAGCTACTCAACCAGCAGCAGCAGCAGAGCTGGCAGGCATTTTCTCATAAAAATTTCGTACTCGAATAAGACGAAGTAGCTGCGCACACACACACACACACACACAGACACACAATCTTACACTTACACACACACAGAGAGACAGAGAAGCAAAAAGTAACCCGCAGGCATTTGGATGGGTTTTTGGGCAGTGTGGGCAGCGGAAAGGGGAGGGACAGGAAGACGGTCGCAAAACTTTGAGGCAGCAGCATGGCCAGAAAAATAATGTAAAGGATGTGCCATGGCGACCGAGACGAAGCCGAGTGTAACTGGAAAATAATATTTTTGCCTCATTCCCCAACATTTTGGTCGTCCGTTGTATGTAATTCCTTCTCTTCTCTTTTTCTTTTTTTTTTTTTTTTGCTTTTTGTTCTCCTTCTGCTTTGGCTTTCTTTGCGTTTCTTTTGAGTGTCAGAAATGGAAAAGAAAATAATTTGATGGTTTCATAAAGTCGCTGCATGCCGGCTGTGTGCGGGGTGTGGGTGCTCTCAGTCAAGGCGGGCGGGAGGGAGGCAGAGGGATATAGATGAGTGTGTGTGTGATAAAATTGCAAACTTCCCCTCACTGTATATAGATGGGCTGTGTGTGTGTGAGTGTGTGCAAAACGAGGACGAGAGCGTAGCAGCAAAAATTTATGGAATTTTGTTGTTGCTGATGTTGTTGTTCTCGTTGTTGTTGTTATTGTTGTTGTTGTTGCTTATTTTTCTCATAGTTGTGAAATTTGCTGCGATAGATTTCTCTTGTGAGCTTGAAACTACGAGTATTTGCTGCATACTTTCGAGGGGTGTTCAGATGCGTGTGTGCGAGATAACGATGACGATGATGATAATGATAATAATAATGACGATCGCTAGCTTTCAACTGCCTCTCCTCTCTCCCCCCTCTCCCTACCAATCCTTGACGCCCACACATTACGAAAACTTGGTGTCCGGTCAAATACACTTGCATTATTATAAAAATGATTACTATTTTTGCCTTCCCACCCACACTCACACACACACAAATGGCTTAGCTTACACACACACACATATATACATAGATGTGTATATGAATACACACAGTGCTTGTCCTTGTCTCTATGCAAGTGTGTGTGTGTGTGTTTCATTATTAATTTTTCTTGTATTTTTTCCACATTTTTCGTATTTTTATTTTATCATGCCTCACACACACACACACACACACACACACTCGGGCACACATTCATACCACTCAGGGGATGGTACACATACATTTTCATATAGTTTATTGTACAAATAATATTTGATAGAACAATATTTAGTGCACGAACGGGATGGAAATAGTTCTCCCATTTGCTTTCCCTTTTTGTATTATTTTTTTTGTTTGGATTCGCTTTAGCGTTTCGGTTCGAACGGCACAGCAAATATGCTGGGAAATTAATTTTTCACTCTGTCCGCCATTCTCCATTCGACGGGCGAGATGTGAAAGTGAAAATGAGAAAAGAAATATGTAGAAAAATTTAACTGAACGAGGCTTAGGCGAAATGGTAAATGATTGGAAGTATTGTTGGCAATGTATATATGTATATATATATATATATATATAGTCTGTGTGTGTGTGTGTGTGTGTGTGTTATTATTGCAGTTATGTTGCCAACGCTCGTTCATTAGTTTCTAATGAGATTTCTTACTAATGAGCACATTACGCAGAAAATGCTGGAAACTCTGCCAGCAAGTCAACTGTAAAGAACATGCAACATTTCCTACGAAGGGTGCTCTCTGACGTATTCGATTGTAAGGTTTAATGAGCAGTCCCTCCCTTTGCCCAGCTGCCCCCTAGAGACAACAAATAATTGTCTTCACTTTTAAGATAACACTTCGCCCCCAAAAAGCTCGACTAGAATGTAATTTATATTTATATTCTGCTAGGTAGAGCTACGAAGTTAGTTAGGGCATTGCATAAGCTGATGATAAATAATAAATTATATATAATAATAATTAATGATTATTAACATTATGGAACTTAAGCTTACTTAAGTATTTAAGTTTCTCCGCGCCATATTTTACAATTTTATAAGCCTCTTCAGTTCAACTCTAGAACAACAAATATACATTAGTGACTCAACAACATTGTAACCACAATTCGCTTCACTCTAAAATCAATTTGTCCCAAATATTTCGGAGCAAGCTAAACCCATCAGTCCAACAAGCGATCAAACTGGATGCGTCGCCCCCGCAGACCAAAACTCAAACACTTTTGCAGGGTATTGCGGGGTTGTTTCAGTGGCAGTGGGATAATTTCAATTTGATTTTCAACAAAATATTAATTGCATGCCCAGCTGGGCGGGGGTGTCATTTGAGAGTGTGGCGGAGGGTGACAGCAAAGGGCATAAGCATTGTCCTGGCCGCATATATCAATCATATTCGTCGATGGCAGCTCGTCAAAAGGTACACGCACCCGGCCCAAAATAATTTCAATTCGTAATTGCCCGCGTCTCAGGGGGTGGAGTGTGGCGAGAGGAAAGGGACAAAGTCCATTTGCATGCATGGAGTGGGCGGTGTCAGCGGTTCAGTGGTTCAACGCGCCTCGGTTTTAAATTCCATAATGATTGTTGGGGAGGTTGACAGTTGACACCCAAAGGACACATAATTGTATGTTGGAAAGTTTTCAAGCCTCTATAACCTTTATTTTTACTGGCATTTGGCTTTGTTTACGTTTCGCGTGTGCACGTGTAGTTGTCCGGCAACAGACATGCGCCTACTTCGGGCTGACCCAATCCCAATCCCAATCGCAATCACACACACACAGCTCCCCCTGCGCCACTCACGCTCTGCACTGCGTGTGAGTAATTTCGAAAGTGAAAGTGCCGGCATCGGCTATTCCGAGTGCGATGGCAACAGCAACAGCAACAACAACAGCAACAGCAACAGCAACAACAACAACAGCAACAACGTCACTGTAGTGGACACCGACATGCCGACATGTGGAAAGTGAAAGTCAATAGCAAACCTTGACCACTAGACGTGGCCAGACAATTGGGACGCGACGCTCAACGCTTCGACTGTGACTCTGCCTCTGCCTCTGCCTCAGACTCGGACTCCGACTCCGTCTCTGTTTCTGGACTCTGACCAATGAATTTCAAATGCTGTTGCTCTTGCTCCTTTCTGGGCTATTTTGTTCGCCTGGTTCGTTCAACCGGCAATTTCGAATTTCACGCACACACATGTGCACATATGATACCAGCGCAAGCCTCTCAGCCGGTGCACAGCCGAACACCGCCAGAAAGAGAGCGAGGGAGAGCGAGAGCAAGGGAGAGCGAGAGCGAGAGAGCGCCATGTGAATGCGTTGGGGGGCAGCAGCTTGCACTGCGCATGTCTACAAACTGAAGCCGATGTGGGCATCGGACATGGCACAAACGCAACGCAACGCGTCCTCGTTGCGTGGCAGGACAACAGATAGAGAGACAACCATACAGACAAACACAGAGACAGACAGACAGATAGACAGACAGAGAAGACCTGGCAAGTCACTTTCACTTTTCGTGCTGTCATGTGGTTATGGGATATGTGTGGGGAGCATGTATGCGTGTGTGTGTGTGTGTGTGTGTTTTGGTGGGGCAAAAGGGGTGGCACACACACACACATACACACGCATGCGAGCATCTTGTAAAGTCAAAATCAATCTATCAATCCGTAAGCAAAAACACAAACATTGCGTTGCAAATGTCAAGGGAGCTTTGCTGTAAATATATAACTATATATCTATCTATATAACTATATATATATATATATCTATATATATAAATATGTATATGTGTGTGTGCTTATAGGAATATATGGCTCTAATATTTTTGGTTAAATATGTGAGCAGGCGGAAGGAAGAATCAAGTGATGTCAATTTTCCAAGTTCAATCAAGAAATGAAACTATGCTACAACATAGTTCAACTTTTCCCAATATATATTTAATACATTTGCAAATCGATTTTCTGTTCTTAGTTAAAACATTCTTCAGGTTGATAAAGATGTATTTAATTTCCTGCACTTCCTAATTAGCTGTCAGGCCAACAGACCACAGCTTAAATAACTTATCAATTGGCTATTACACCCTTCACGGTTATTACTCGTGTAGTTTCTACCCCTGTCTCAAGCACAGACATGCACTCTTCAGCGTCTTCCGTGTATCGTCTTCTGAGCCAAGAAGGCAATTATTTCTGCTGCTCAGAGTCGAGTGAGGCGCGTGTTGTTGAATAAGATTATGTTGGAGAGGGACGCAATTGGTTTAATCAGTTTTGGGTTCACTTCAGAAGAATTACATGAATGTGACTTGTCAAATGCACTCACTTCAAGATATGAATACAATGTGAGTAGTACACGAGCGAATCAGAAGAAGAATGAGAATAAGAATAAGAATAATAACTGAAATCTCACTCAGTGTTGCGGGGCCGCACCCTCCGAAAAGTCGCAACAAAGTCACAAATGTTGAATACATTAGAATAACAAAAATGTATGTAACTGGATGTAACTCGACAGAAGTAACAACAGCGATAGCAACAACTACAACTAAAGCAACAACAACAACAACAACGAAAGTAGTTGGAAAAACAAATTGAAAAACTATCGAGCATTGATAAATTGGCACGAGCAAGAAAAAAGTCAACATTGCTTGCTGGTGTGAGTGAGAGAGTCTTAACGTGTGTGTGTGTGTGTGTGTGAGTGTGGTGGTTACTGAAAATTTGAAAAAAGGGGCGGAGCAATAATGGTTTTCCGGGCAGCGCTGCTCGCTGGTTGTCGCGTTTTATTGTTGGCGAGCGTATATATTTTTTTTTAGGGGAAATTATTTGATTTTTGATATTTTGGGGTGTTTTATTGAGGTTTTTTGGGTGCAAAGCATTGGAAAAAATTCTGTGGGTAGCTATCTGCCTGTGTGTATGTGTGTGTGTGTGTGTGTATGGAAAACTATTAAAACTGCTGCGGGGTGTGTATTGATACATTTGTAGCTCGTCTATGTGTGTGATTTTAGTATCAATGTTATTGCTGTTTTGATTTTGCGCGATTTGACAGTAGTTTTTTTTTGTGCTGCGTCATGCGACAGTTGAAAACGAGCAAGCCACTTGGCAGGACACGAGCAGCAGCAGCGAAGTGCGCATGCGCCAGCGTCTCGATAAGCAGCGCAAACTGAACGAAACGAAACGAAACCGAACGAAGCCGCAGTGTAGTGAACGAAACGTGCGAAAAATTTGCGAATTGAACGAAAGACACAAACTTGAAGTAGCCCAACACAAAGTTCAATAGCAGTGAGCTTTTATTAGCAAACAGAATTTACGTGTTGCCAACGATATTAATGAGTACGTGATCTACAGTGTTTTGTTATTTGTTGAAAACATTAGAATATTTGCCAATTAGTCGCAGTTTGTCTTGTCTCTCTCATATAAATTTAGTGAAGTCAAGTTTCAGCCCTGTTTACACTCGGCCATTTGCCATTTTCATTTAAGTAGACGAAGAGCAGGCGAAAAAAAAATCAAATAAAATAACATCAAACTACCTTAGGCTTTATAAAAATCCCAACCACACTCAAGCACTCACACACTCATACACACACACACACAAACAGAGTGAAATAGCGCACATCCTGGCAGGCATTTCTTGCTTAACTCCTCAAAGTACCAAAGTGGGCGGAGTGAAGAATTTGCTGCAGAAATTGTATAAAAGCAAAGTCAACAACAGCAGCAACAACAACAGCAACAACAACAACAACAACAGCAATCACGGCAACAACATCTACGAGAGAACCAATTTCCAACCATGGAAACTTAATTTATGTCTGCAGCATAGTTGAGAATATTTTTCTTCTGCCTTCAGAGTCGAAAAATAGGGAAAAAAATTATATATATATTCTTATTTTTTTTTTTTTCGTTTTATTTCGACATTTTTGCCTCTGCCTTGGCCCCTTGCCACACGTTGCCAGGCAGCCGCCTGTCCGTGGCCCCCAGCCCCTCCTTAGCCAACATTCACCTTCCACCTCCACCTCCGCTTTTTGGGCCGTCTTCGTGTCGTTGTCGGCTTCCTCTTGCTTTCTTGAGAATCAAATTTATTTTACCAAGTCATGTTGAAGAAAATTTTTATAAGTTTTATGCGCAGTTCAAGTGATGGTGTCAGAGGGGGGTCAGCTGGTTGGCAAATATTACACTAGACGTTGTTGTTGTAGTGTGTGTGTCTGTGTGTGTGTGTGTAGTGTGGTGTGTGGTGGGGGCTGTGTGGTTGGGTGGGAGGCAGAAGAAAAGTTTGTGTGTGCTTCGCACAAAATAAGCAAAATTTGTATTCCTTAAATCGGATGACTTTGTATAAATTTTCGTGTGCGGCAATGGGGTTGCAAGTGTATGTGTCTGTGTCTGTGTGTGTGGGTGTGTGGGTGTGTGTGCTTGACTGTGTGGGTGATTGGGTGGTTTGGGCTGGCAGCTGGGCCAGCGCATAACAAACACACAAAAACTTTTCTATATATGTTTAGCTGTGCGCATGTATTTGTGTACATAATGGAAAAATTTTTCATAGAATTTGCACAAAAATGAAAAAGTGCTAAGAGGAAGAAAGGAAAAAAAAATTACAGAGCGCAGAAGGCAGAAGCAAAAGAAAAATGAAATTAAGCGCATAAGGAAATGAGACACAAAGTGTTGTATGCCAAACTGTGCGTGTGTGCGTGTGTGTGTGTGTGTGTGTGTGTGTGCGTGTGTGTACAACATTTTTGGCAACATGCTTTTGTGTGTGGAAGTTTAGTATATAAGCAGGAGCGGGATGTAGGAGAGGAGGCAGCAACATAACACGATTTAAGCTTCAGGCTATTCATACCGTAGGATATAGTCCCGTTACCCTCTCTCCACCTCCACTCCCTCCCTCACTCGTATCTCTACTACGTAGCTACTCCCATGTACATGCACATGTGACCCACACAGCAACAACCAGTTATACTCTTACTCCTACTCCTACTCCTACTCCTACTCCTACTCCTACTCGTACTCGTACTTAAATCCAATCAAATCCCTCGTATTCAGCTGGCATGCTTAAGCTTCCTGCAACTTTAGACACCCAATTAGTTTTTTTGGGGCTTCTTTAATTAAAGTACGCAGTACGCTCTTACTTATGCTTCCCTTCTCTATCTTTTCTCTTCCTCTTTCGTTCGCTGCGTTATGTTTTTGCCATTCTGATAGTAATATCATCCAAAATGGCAGCATCCATATATGCCACCCCACCGCCGGATCTGAGCAGCGAGGACACAGCGCTCTCCGATGTCTCCAACTCATCCACACTCAATACAAATCGTGGCGGCGGCAGCAGCAGCAACAACAGCAATCACAACAGCAACCACAACAACAGCCATAACAACAACAACAACAACAACAGCAGCAACAGTCATACATTGCAGTCACATGAAGCCACAGCAGAAGCAGAAACAGAAGCAGAAGCAGACGCAGAAGCAACAGCAGCAGTCGCAACAACAAGAACAACAACAGCCACAGCCACAGCAGCAATGTCACCCACTCAACAGTCGCAGTTGGACACGGAGTTAAAGTCCAAATCGCCGCTGTTGAACGCCACGGGAAGCAACACAACTGAGGCAGACATGGAAGCTGAGGCAGATGCTGATGCTGATGCCGATGCCGAGGGGGCTGGGACTGAGGGGGAAATGGATCAGACGGCAATGGCCGCAATGGCAGCGGCAGCAGCAAATGCAGCAGCCATGCAGCTGCAGCTCCTCGAAGCTCTCAATGATGCGGCCAAAAAGCGACGCAAGCAACACAATCCCAGTCGCCTCGAAGCGCTCAATTTGAGCGGCGGCGAGCCGGAGGAGGGGGGTGTGGCCGGCAGCGGGCGAGAGGAGACAGCGTCCAATGCGGTCATCGACTATGAGGAGAAGTTGTCGAAAATGTTGCTGCCCAAGTCGATAGTGAAACTAAAGCAGACATTCGAGCTGCTGCAGCAGCAAAAGTTGCAGCCCGAAGACATATCAGAAGCGGAAGGAGAAGCAGAGGCGGCAGCAGCAGCAGAGGAGGAGAAGCAGCGTCAACAGGAGCAGCAGCAGCAGCAGCAGCAGCACTCCATGATAAATCCCTATCAGACCTACTGCAAACAGTGTGGCGAGAATTTCGAGACGGAATTCAAGCTGAGTCTGCACATGTTGCAGGATCATCAGCAGCAGCAGCAGCAGCAGCAGCAACATCAGCAACAGTTGGCAAGCGATGAGAGCATGGACTTGCTGAACTCCTTTAAAGTGAAACTGGAACGGGCTGACAGTCCCACCCAGCTGGAACTACAGCAGCAGCAGCAGCAGCAGCAACAAGCAGCAGCAGCAGCAGCAGCAGCAGCTGGACTTGGCCAATGGACATGCCAGCGGCAACAAGGAGCACGAGCTCTGGCTGCAAGCCATGGCACAGCAGCAGCAGCAGCAGCAGCAAGCTTCAATGCCTGGCATGCCGCCGGCATTTGGCTTTCCGCCGGAGGCAGCTGCTCTGGGCTGGCCACTGCTGGGCATGCCGGGCTTCACGGGCGTCGAGGGCCTCAATCGGCCGCCGTTGCGCATCTTCAATCCGGAGGCGTACTGCGAGCTGTGCAACAAGGAGTTCTGCAACAAATACTTTCTGAAAACGCACAAGGCCAACAAGCATGGGATCTTTGATCCTGTTGGCGAGTTGAGCACGCCAAGCAACAGCATTAACAACAACAGCAGCAACATGCACAACAACAACAGCAGCCTCAGCAACAGCAACAATAACCACAACAGCAGCAGCAACCACAACAGCAACCACAACAACATCACTACGAGCAACAGCGGCAGCAGCAGCAGTGGCGCCACTTCCATGTTTCAACAACTGCAAATGCCACGCGAGCCAGCACCGCCACAGAAGCCAGAGCCACAGCTGACACCACCAGCACCACCCACCGTGCACTGTGACATTTGCTCCAAGCGTTTCACCAACGTCTTTGCCATGCGTCGCCATCGCGCCAAGCAGCATGAGGCTGCCACAGCCACGCCCTCGCCGCGACGCGGCAGCCCCAACGAGCAGGCGCCGCCACAGTCCCAGTCCCAGTCCCAGCAGGTTAAGCTGGAACCACTGGCCGATGCGCTGCCCCCCGAGCCGAAGCCCTATCAGCTGCCAGAGGGATTTCGCGAGGACTTCACGCTGGAGCAGGAGGAGGTGCCCTTTGCGCCGCCACCGCGCAAGTTGCCACCTCAGCTGCAGCAACAGGCACGCGAGTCCAACTGTGCGCCGGATAAGCTGCGTCGGCTCGGCGTGCTGCTGCCAGAGGCATTCTGTGAGCTGTGTTGCAAGGAGTATGCCAACAGATACTTTCTGCGCACGCACAAGTGGAAGCGGCATGGCGTCTTTGTGCCGCCCGAGGATTTGCAGCTGAGCGCCAAGGATGAGCAGCCACTTATGTCCGCTGGCTGGCCATTTATGCCACTGAATCTAATGCTGGCCAAGGCGGCTGCCGATCAAGAGCAACAGCAACAGCAGCAACAGCAGCAGCAGCAGCAGGAGCAGCAACAGCCCGAACTGGAGGCGGAGCAGCAGCTGGACGAGGAGTTGCAGGCAGATGAGCAGCAGCCAAGCAAACGCATCAAGCTGGAGCCCTTTGAGGAGTCAATGCCGGAGAAGACAGACAACTCCGTGATGGGATTGCAGAACCTGCAGAAGCTGCAATCGATGCTGCAGCAACTCAACGATTTCAATGGCAAGCGACCGTTGCCCTGTCATCTGTGTGGACGCGAGCTGGAGCATCAATATGCGCTGCGTGCGCATCTGATGACGGAGCACGCTGGACAGCTGCTGCCCGAGGGACATCCCATGCTGTACCAACAACAACAGCAGCAACAGCAACAACAGCAGCAGCAGCAACAGCAGCAGCAGCAGCAACAGTTGCCGCTGAAGCTGTCGCCAGTAGGCGGCGGTTCGCCGATTCATGCCACTGCCACGCCCACACCGAACGAGCTGCGTTGCCCGCAGTGTGAGCGCGACTTTGCCACAGCTCAGGAATTCAAGCAACATATCGCCGAAGTGCATCTGGGTCGCATACCCGGCACCAGCCCCCTGAGGGAGGGCTTCTATACGCCCGAGCGTGCCACAGTGGCAGGCGCAACTGTTGCGGGCGCTGCGGCTGGGCCACCACGCGCTGCATACACCATAACGCCAACGTCCAGCTACTGCGAGATCTGCAACAAGGAGCTGTGCAACAAGTACTTCATGAAGACGCACATGCAGCGCATGCATGGCATTGAGATTGAGAATGGCGCACAGATTGGCGGCGTTGTGTGCAACATATGCAACAAGGAGCTGTGCAGCAAGTACTTTCTGCGCGTGCACAAGCACAACACGCATGGCATCATTGAGGATGGAGCGCCGCTGCCCCAACCGCGTGGCCAGAATGGCGTGAAAGTCGAGGCACAACAGCAACAGCAGCAACAACAACAACAGCAACAGCAACAGCAGCAGCAGCAACAGTTGTTGGAGCAGGAGCTGAACTTGACGCCACTTGCCAGCGATGCCAGTGGCAACAACGAGCTGTGTCCACTTTGCGCTCGCCAATTCCGCAGCTTCAAGTGGCTGCGCACGCATCTGATGAACGAGCACGGCGCCGCTGGAGTGGAGAAGCTGCGAGAGCTGGAGGCACCCACAGTTGGCAGTGGTGGCAGTGCTGCGAACAGCAGAAGCAAGCCGAACAGTCCCACGCTCAAGATACCCAATGGGAATGCCACTGCCGCCAATCCGGCCAACAATCTCGCCCAGGCGCTGCAGAACGCACAGCAGCAACTCTTTGGCCAGATGCAGCTGCCAAAGGGAATGCCACTTCCACTGCCGCTGCCCGGCATGTTCGAGCAGACGCCGCGCTTCAAGGAATACCAGTGCTCACTGTGTCCATTCACCACCCCGTATTATGCATTCCTCTTCATCCACGAGCGCTCCCATGCGCTGCTCAACAATGGCGGCGATGGGGAGCTGAATGTGGCTGCCGAAGCGGAGGCCAGGGATAGATCGTTTGCCTTGGTGCAGGGCAAGGCCAGAACCAAGCCGAATCGCGACAGATCCGAGGTGGAGCACATCGAACCAACGAATCTGACCACCAGCAACAACAGCAACAACAGCATAAAGGCTGCCCGCAGTCCCCCCACACCGACAACGCCCCACGCATCGCCTGGCAATGTCAACGCAACAATTGCTGCCTCCCCGAAGGCGCGTTCCGCGACTGCGACACCCACACCCACAGCCACGCCCACACCACGCCACAGCACACCCACCAAACCGGACACACCGAACGGCATTGGCGGCTCCCAACGTTCAGCGGCCACATCCCCCTTTGAGGTGTGCAGCGATCTGGCCAATGGCAGCGGCAAACCCGCCAGCTATGCCCAACCGATCAAGTCGGAGGAGGCCTATCAGATGCAGGCCTTCCACTTGGCACCCGCCGACGCCGATGCGGAGGGTCTCTTTGCGCCCGCTCTCGTCTATTTGCCAGTGCGAATGCGAGCCTCAGAGTCGACCACGTTGAGCTTCAGGCTGACCCCGGCCTAAGTGAGTCCAGAGTTGTCAGTTGTCAGCTACTGGTACATCACAATTCATCAGAACATCAGCACAACACAGCACAACCGAAAGGTGTTTGCCAGCGTATGTAAGTTGAATCCCTTCAGTTTTGTTCAGAACCATTTATCAACATTTGTAGCCCAATGACACGAGCTGACAGTGGGATTAATCTAGAGAGTAGCAAACGGTAAGCGAGTTAAGGAAAGTAGCAACATTTGTTGGATTGATCACACTCCAAACTGTGAAGAGAGCATATTCCTCCACTCGGCAAGTGTCATTGGGTTATAGCGATGATTGCAGCTGGCCACAGTGCTGGCCAGCAGTTAGTGTCGCAGTCCCCCCAGCCCAGTTAACCGACAAGAAGACAAGACAAAATAGTGGAACTACAAAAGACTGAGTGCGCATATTAGTTGAGCTCATTATTAAACTTAATATACAAAATAGCAACAACAACTACAGACTCGTATACGGATCTGTAATTGTCGGCATTATATAACGCAAATAAAGCATAAGAGTTTCGTGTATAACATGGAACCAAATACTAAGAATACAAAAAACAAAATATATTCTAATCAAAACAATAATAACAAGTCCGTTTCAGCTGGCAACACAACATATTTTTTATAAATCCATAAACGATAACAGCAAAGAACTCATAACAAATTAACAAACTGATGTTGAAGATGTTGACAATGATGATGATAATGATGATGATGATGATGAAGAGAACGATGCATAACGTACATACAATACATACACATATATCTATATCTCTAGTGATTAATATCAAAGTTCCTATGCGTAATAGTAATTTTTAAAAAGCCATTAACGTATCGTAAACGGGATGAAGAAGTGAGGAGAAGCAAAACTTAGTCAAAGGAAATTTAAATACGTACATAATTCATAAGACGCTAGCCAGAGCAGGGGACATGGACGGTGAGAAGTGGCAGGAGATGAGCAATGTGGTGAGCAGCAGAGACAACGTGTGGGGGTTGCAGTTAGTGGTTATAGTAAACAGTATACATACATACATACATACATACATATAAACATACATACATACATACATTTATCGTAGTAGCCTGAACATGTGTATATGTATAATCTATATGTGTTTAGGGCTGCACTCGATGCGTTTAGGTTAAAGCATAGAATGGATTTAAATATACTTAGTAGTGCTAACTAGTTGGATGTACAAACTAGAGGTACACGATTCAAAGCTTCTATGCACAACATTTGCTCAAAATCCAAATAGGCGAAATGTTTCGCAAATTGTAGAGAACAAACCAAATACGTTGATATGCGAAAGGTGTAGATCTAAGGAGTGAATTCACATTCAAACTAACCACTCACACACACACACACGCACACTGTAGATAAATTATTCATTTCTGCTCTATTCACAAACACAACAACTTTGACAATTTAACAATTTTCATTTGAAACTAAACTACAAATCGTTAGCTAAATAATTCAATTATTCAATTACATATTTCGGCAGCAAATTTATCTTTCCAGCTGCGAAAAAAGAACACACATTTAGTCTGCCAAAAACACACCCACACACACACACATACATAAGTTGTACAGCTATATCTAGTAATATATATAGTAATATGGTAATAGAACCGATTTAGTGCGAACGATTGAAGAAGTTAAGGCGCCAGTAAAGGTTTTTTTGGTTTGCAGCAGGCAAAACACACGAACAACTCAGGGCAAAAGTACAATGACCATTAGTACTTTTTTTATATACTAACTAAATAAATAAATCAACTGAAATAAAAATAAAAGATCAAGTAAAATAAACGATTAACATAAAAGAAATATAAACTAAACGAAATGAAATGAAATGAAATGATTGAAAAAAAAAAAACAAGTAAAACATTTATAAATGCTACCTCAGACGGACTTGAAAACAATAATTTAAATAAATGAATTTATATAACAATATAAACATTTCTGCTTAAAAACAAAACCCAAGAAAAAAGAAACAAAATACAAAAAAAACAATGCAACTTATAGAGCAGAAAAGTAAATGAAATTTTTAGTGAATTTACCTCAAGAAACCAAACACAATGAGCCATACACGAAAACTAAAAGAAAAACAAAAGAAAAACAAAAGAAAAGCGAAATCAAAAGCACAACAATTTATACTTATTAGACATTTAGTTACAAGTATTAACTAATTAATATTTATCATTTGCTATACAAGTTTAGTTGTAAATTGTAAGTGCCACTGACACATTCCAAAGTAACCGACCAAAGTACGATGCTAGTCGCAAATATATAGCCACAACAAGCTCATTCTAGTCAAATGTTGGCGCGAGGACACAGCTGCAGGGCGTGGCCATTACAGAGAAGTCCTCCCCAACAACCCATAGATGATATACCAAACAAATCGCAAGAACAAGAACACAAAATCCAACTCACTTGACTGACCACAGTTTGCTGGCCACATTTTCATATATTATTTTGTAGTATTTAAGGCGTTTGTTCTTTATGAGAATGTGTGCCAGTTGCTGGCGGCCATCGGCGAGTGAGTTGGCCCCAACCTAATAGAATATATATTTACATATATATGAATGTGAGCAGCGATGACAATTTTGCTATTTTTAATTTTATTTTTTAAAAACGTGTGTTTTTTAAAATGCTGCGTGCCTTTTAGCAATTGCGTCGCTGCTCAACACTAAACACAAGCCACAAAAAAAACGTAATGGAAATAAAACAATTAACAAGATGACAAAATAATAAATAAGAAATAGTTTATAATTTTCATTTACAATTAATTATAATTATTTTGAACACTTCAATTAGATCTTCATTTGTATTTTTGTATATATTCGTAATAAACATGTGTATTTGTTAAACTTCAGCTTGAGTTTTATCTTTATTTATTCACTTGATTTATGATTGATTTACACACACAATTTTTTATTTCCTTTTCCCCTCCCCTCATCCAAAGCGTGCCAGTCTCGAGCCGAGTGTTAATGCGTCGACTTCAATCTTATCGCAGCCCTTAAAAAACTGTCACTGATTGCCGGCAATTGACTCGCACACGCAATTGCCGACCTCAAAGTGTTTCTTTATTTTTTAAAAAATGAACTGAGAGCTGAGAACCGAAAACCGCAGTTGGGACTCGGCATAGGGGTCACTTCTTCATGCCGGTTGAACGCCTTCGATATCAAATTATTAAATTGTTATTTGATTGAATTTTCAAATGCAATTTGTCAACAAAAGCCAGTTGAGAATACATTTATTTATGTATTTATTTTTTATTTTTAAACTTACCAGCTGCTTCTGCACACGAGTCGAGAGTTTACAGTCTGTTATCAAATGCCACAGGCAACCCTCATAAACACGCTGGCCTCGCTTCCGGCTCAACCCCCCCACGCATAGAGGCTGATTAGTCTATTTGCTTAAAAAAAAACAAATGAAATAACCAAATATACCCTCCAACGAGCGATAAAAAATAAAAGAAATAATATAAAATAGAGAATGGAAAACCCACACGGTCAACTGCAGCCGCTGTGAGGGTCAAGCACAGCGCGCATTTTCCATGGAAAATTCAAATTGTGCAGCTGCTGCTGGTAGTAAAAAAGAAAATATTGCACAAAACTGTAGAAATCTACAGGCAAATTGATTAAAAATGCACTGAGAGAAATAATGTTGTATTATTTGTGATGCGAAATGCTCATTAAACTTGTCCTAAAGTCGTTTCATTTGCTTCCTGGCAACCGGAATCGTTAATCCAACTGCTGTGCTGAGCTACCCTTCGGCGCTTTTCCGTTAATTATTTGTCACGTGTCCATGCAAATTTGATGCCATTGATTACGCTGCAGACATTCGATACTCTCTCCCTCTCTCTCTCTCACACTCTCACACTCTCTCAATCGCAGTCTCTCGGTCTGTGTTGCAATTATAGTTATAAGTATGCTGCATGCGAAAGTCCTTCCAGTTGATGTGCTGTGTCCGAGCAGCAACCCCCAAGAAAAGGTTGCCAATTGCCAATTCCGTTTCCCAATTTCCGTTGCACCCTCCTCGGCTGAATATGTTCATGCAAATTCCCTCTCTGTGTGTGTGTGTGAGTGTGTGTGTGTGAGTGTGTTGCCTGCCTTTTTTCTGCACTTTCTATTGAATTTTTATGGCAATTTATAATGGACTGGCATTTTGGCATTGTGCTCGTAATCCTGCGCCAACAATTGCCAAAATACGCTGTACTTGCAGCAGCGGGGCGGGCCGCTTCAACGCTGCAACGCTTCAGCGGACAACGGGGGGTGGTGGTGCCACAATTTGCATGTTTAAAAAAAATATAATAATAATAAGAATAATGTGCAGCGGGAAAATGCAATATAAATGCAAGGCAAGAATGTTGTATGTGAAAAATGAAAAATGCAATTTACTTGATATCGTGACGTTTTCCGAGGGTGTTTCTCCGCCACCCTCCGTCCTTCCCCCGCTCCCGCTCCCGCTCCTGCTGCCGCTTTGCAAATGCTCAGCAGCATTTGCCAAATTCTGTATGCAAATTTAAGCGTTGCAGCCATTAAACAAAATGACATTATTGACAATCTTTCAATCGTTCAATCGTGCAATATTGTGTATTGAGACTGGTTTTTGGATTTGGGATTTTATTGATTCTCCTTTTATTTGATTACAACTAAAATTACTTTTACACACTTTTTGCTGCTGTTATTTTCTGTTGTGGAACACGAAGAGCGCACAAATCAAAATTCAGAAATGAAAAACTTAAATAACTATATATATATAAAAAATATATATATATATGCATTATGTATGTAAATGGATAAGTAAGAAATTTTACAATGAACTTGCAACGTACCTTTAAAATGAGCATAAATCAAAATTTTGGCCGCAGACGAGAAAGCAAAAAAGTCTGTTGAGCTGGAGAGAAATCAAAAACAATTTTATTAGCTGTAAGACAACTACCAAGAGAAATTAGCAACAACAACTTAATAAAAAATACAAATGATAAACATCAAAATATAAATTCTTAATAGCATTTAGTTGTAAGCGAAAGAAAATTCAAAATTGCATTAAGAAACATTTATTATTATTATTATTATTATTATTATTATTATTAAAATGATGTTGAGTTAAGGACGAGACGAGCATGAAATCAAAACGAAAAACGATGAACAAAAAGACGATGAGCAAAGAATCAAAATGAATTATATTCAAAACGAGAAATCAAACAAAAAACAAACAATTTATTTTGCAATTGGCAAATATACATATATATATATATATATCTAAATATATATTATATTTAACATTTTACTCTTCGAAAAAAACAAAAACTTTGTTATTATGTAAAACTCTGTGTGAAAACAAAACGAAAACAAAAAAAAAATACAAAAGAAAAGAAAACAAAATTTAAAAATAATTATTTATATTTATATATTATATGTAATGTGTAACGAAATGAAAAGAACAAACATTTATGATCCAGAGCAGCATCAAAAGCACTCCAGAAACCAGGCCCAAACCCAAGCCCAATCCCACTCCTACTCCCAACTCCAACTCCAAACTTGTACCCTCCTCCCCGCCTCACACCTTTTGTCATTCGATTGTAAGCGAGCATTTATCAAAAATTGTATGTGTTTTAATGATTATATTAAATATATATACAACCATATACATATATATATTGTATGAATTTAAACCATTAAATATAACAAAAATCACAAATTGTATTCGTGTAATGAAAAATCAAAAAAAAAAAACAAAAAACAAACGCAATGCGAACGTGTCATCATCTCTTCTTATTACAGGCTCTAGACTCCTCCTCTCTCTCTCTCTCTCTCTCTCTCTCTCTCTCTCTCTCTTTCTCTCTCTCTCTCTCTCTCTCTCTCTCTGGGCATAATTTCACTTTGATTTTCCGACTCACTTTGCTGTGGAAACTTCTAAGCTGATTTCGCTGCCCTTGGAGACATAATGTGTACAAGTTTCCCACTCCCCCCCCCCCCGTCCGCTTCCTTCCTTTGCGAGTTTTGACATTTGCTTTCAGCTTTTGGCTCTGATCTCGGCCAGAACCACCACCAACACACAACAATGCCTCTGCCTTTGGTAAATCAGAGTATGTCAATATTTGTATTATATGCGAGGATGTCTTATCAATAATTTTTGTAAAGAATGCGTCTGCAAGATGGGAGAACACGATGCTGGAGGATGCTATAAGCGGAAAGGAATTCTCTGTTGCCTTGTGAATGCGTGTGTGTGGGGTGTGTGTGTATGTCCGGCGCGTGTTTGTGACAGTTCCATAGTTTGATGTTCTAATGCTCGGCTGTTCTTCCTGTTGCCCAAAAACTTTTCATAATCCAAGCGGGCATTGTTGCTAAAATCGAAGAGAATACACTACTTTCCCCCTCCCCTCCCCTGGCTCGCTACATCCATGGAATGAGTATTACGTTAGAAACGTTTCATACTTGAAAGGGGCGTCACTCAAGCTTTTTGTTTATTTGTTTTGCTTATTGCTATTCCCCATCAGCACTTGGCTAACCGGCCTTACTCCAGGGACTCGTCATAATGAGCTGTCGTGGCTAAGTGCTGCCGCCGCCGCCGACGACGCCGCCTTGGCTCAACTCAATCGAATGCCCAATCCGGAACTGCGCCATCTCCCCATCCATTTGTTGTGACTGAACTGGTCATTAGCTCAAAATGCACAAGTTGAAAATTAGTTTTTAATCGATTTTACAATCACACGCGCAGCCAAACACAACAAATTATACACCACACACACACACGCACACACACAGTCGCACAACCAGCATTGGGCATTAAACAACCAAAAATATGTAAGTACTACGACCCCAAGACAGCACGACACAACAACAAATAAATGTATAGTTTGTGTGTGCGTGTGTGTGAATGTGTGTGTGGATGTGTGTGTGTATATAATTTGGACTCTCAATTAAATTGTGCAGGCGGAGGCAACGACAGCGGCGCCAAACACCAGCAACAACAACAACCACAACAACCACAACAACAACAGCAACAACAATTTTGTCACCATATGCTTTGACACCATTTTCAAGCGTCGTCGCTGCTAAATATCCTGTACAACACACTTGAAATGGGGTATATGACACTACTCTATGAAGTTTATAGATGTGCTTACTTTATATAAGTAAGTATAACAAGTTTATACCTCTTATTAAATGGCATTAGAAGGGGTATCATGAACATTTGTAAGCACTAGATAGATGAAGCTGGAATAGAAACTTTATACTCTGTAGAGAATTATTAATGATGTGTATATGCTGCTATATGAGTAGTTGATAGTTGCAGCTGTACAATTGAATACACAGACAGCAATTGCATACCCTGCACAAAGTGGCATTAAAAGGTTGCCTAGAAGAACTGGGAGTAGCAGATATATGTAGTTATGCTAGCGATAAACAAAGGTAAACGAAGTCTACTGCTATGATAATTGCATACCCTGTAAAAAAGAAATAACGAAAATATCTACGAGGTGTGTTATAGTCTAGCACTGTTGTTTCAGACAGCCGTTGTTGTTATTATCCTTGTCGCGTCGCAAATGGTCGCAAGTCCTTGGGTCGTCGTGTCAAAAAACTACACACAGCACGTCAGGCAGTCAGCGACAACAACAACAATAATAGCAACAACAACAGCGACAACAACAGCGACAACAACAACAACAATAACAACGACAAACTTTAATAATTTAACTTATTATGGATTTTTGTTTGGAAAATATTTTTTTTGGCCATTTCTTTTGCTCATTTTCCATTCATTTTCCAGCTGCGCGGTGAGGGTGGAAATTTTAGTTGTGTTTTCCACAGACTTTCCTCGCTCCTGTTGTTGTCTCGCTGCCGCTTTCGGTGGCATATGCACATTAGAGCCGAAATGTGGCAATTTAAATAAATGACACGCACTAAGCGAGGCAAACGGAACACAGCGTAGGTGGAAGGGGGGGCAGAGGAGCTGAGAGAAGGAGGGGGCGCTACTTTGGGCTAATGAGTTTTAAGAACGACAACGACGACTTTTAAGCCATTTACATTTGTATTACCAAAATGAACAAAGGGCAACGATAAATTTGGGATTAACAGAGTGTGGCTCAGTCAAGATTCTTGCTCTGGGGATAAAGCAGTTGCCGCAGCACATCGTGGGTTACACGTAGCCCAATCTTGGAGTAGCCAGCATTAAGCAGATCCACTTCCTCCTCTCTGAGTATGAAAAATGTATCAGCTTCGCTGGACTGAGGCAAACGATCGAGCAGCAAAGCAGCAGCATCGCGCCTGAAGATATCCACAGCCCGATAGGCCGAGTCCTTGGCCAGCTGTAGGCGTTGCTGTATCGAGGGATCATTGAAGAGATCCTGCTCGTGGGCCAGTGGCATGCGCAACATGGCCAGCTCCAGGTGCCACAGCAGACGTCGCACAATAAAATCGGCAAATTTACGCTGTCGATACTTGCGTACCAGCTCTGAGAAGATGACCTGCATGCCCAGATCCATTCTTTGATGCGCCATCAGCAGAAATAGTTGTGACATGAGCATTGCCAAGACCAAAAGGCAGAAGATGAAGGGATGATGGTTCACAAGCGACAGTAGGTCTATCCAATAGAGTAGATCCCGCTGCTCGACCACGTAGTTCTGCTCCAGATAGAAGGTGAGCAGCCCCAGAAGCGCAACGATGGCACCCAGCTTACGATGACTGCGCTCCAGATAACGCTTGAGGTCGCCCAAGCGATTCATGTTTGTACTGAAATTAAAAAAATAAATACTAGAATTTTTCGTTATTTTTTTGTCAATTTATTTGGAAATAATTTAAAAAAGTATTCAAACTGAAGGATGAGGCTAAAAGTCTCTCAATTTGACAACTTGACAAGTAAGTATAACAATTATAGGACTATTCAAATGAATGCTATGCCAGTATAACACATTTGCTACAACACTGCAAGATCTCTCAGCTGTTATACCATTAGCTAGCTCAGCTACAGTTGCAGAATGCTATTACAGAGTGCGAAGGAGACAAAGAGAGAGCGCGCCAGTATAACACATTGGCTACAACACTGCAAGATCTCTCAGCTGTTATACCATTAGCTAGCGCAGCTACAGTTGCAGAAGTAATAGCATTCTGAGTGCGAAGGAAACAAAGAGAGAGCGCGTATAAGAGTGGGAGAGAGTGAGAGAAACGTCAGCATTTTGTTAAGTACGGACGCACAACTTTCACTTTCACTTTCAGTTTCAGTTTCAGCTTCAGTTTCCAATCTGTTTGGCAGCGCTCCATACGAATAAGAAACCGAACCAAAGCCATCAAACTAAACTGGGATTTAGCTCAGTTTGTTGCGTTTTGAGATTTTTGCGTCTTTCCCTTTCAATTGGAAACGCACACAAACACACATGGACACACACACAAACACACGCACTCAGTTATTGGGCGTTGATGAGTCGGAGAGTGGGGGAAAGTGAAGGAGGCCAAAGCCAGGCACAAAACTGCCCCGAGGTGTACACACACACACACGACACACACACACACACGCACACACACTCAACCATCTACATATATGGTTACATGGCAGCAGCTACAATGGGGCTGCTGTGGCAACAGAGAGGGAATAAGTGGGGTGGGGGCAACATAAGCAGTAGACAGAGAAAGCTACAGGAAACAAGCAACAAGATGGCAACACATTTTGTAGGAAAGTTGAGAGAAAAATAAGAGAAAAATTGTAATTTTCATCAAAATAAGAAGAAGAAGAACTTTCTTTTTATTTTATTCTTGCTTGACCTTAAAGGCAACCAAGCAGACTAGCTCGACTATGTGATACCACAGAAAAATAAAAGAAAATTGAATATAATATTTAAATAAACACAAATAAATAGAATTATTTATTTATTTATATTGGTATTTAATATTATTAATATATATTATCTAATATTTATTATAAATTCCTTATTATTTATTTACTTATTTATATATTTTAGTTTCTTAGCAGCGATTCACCACGCTGAAATGAATAAGTCTGATTGCCTTCAGTCTGTCATACCCGTTGCATTGCTAGGTAGAGCGCATAATGAGCAGCTCGTGTCCGCCTGCTACACTTATGCATAAGTGTGTGTGCATGCCGCAACCGTGCGCACATATGTATGTGTGTCTGTGTGTGCGTGTGTGTGTGTGTGTGTGTGTGTGTGATACGGTGAGGCTATCGAAAAATTCCAAAATAAAAAGAAAAATTTAACGCAAAGGCAAAAACATTGTTTTGGGCAGGGGTGGGAGGTTGAGCAATGAGACGGGGTGAGGGGTATGTGCGAGGATGTTGCCAAGAATGATGCTGTTCCTACTCGGGATACTCCTGCCACTTGTGATGTTGTAAGGCGGCTTCTCCAATTTCAGAGACTCATGACGCCGCCGTCGCCCTTTCAGATGAGGGTGGTCATAGCCCTAGTTGCTGCTGTTGTTGTTGTTGTTGTTATCGTTGCTGTAGATGTCGTTGTTGTAGTTGTTGCCGCTATTTGGGTGCGTGTGTTTCGTATTAAACAGAGGCAGAGGGCGACGCGGCGGATGCTAAAGTGAAAAGTAGTAAATTGAACTTTTTTTTTCTTTTTGGCTTTCGCCTGGCCATCGACTTGGGTTGGAGCAGGCGGGGATTTTAGGATTGGGATTGGGTATGGCTTTGGCTTTGGCGTTGGCGTTGGGTTGTGGATTTCCTTCGGGCTCTTCCGCTGTGCGTTCGTTTTTATATTTTGTGGGCAATTTGTACTTTTCTGCGTTCAGCACTTTTTGCAGTTGTTGTTGCTGCTGCTGTTTTCTTTACTTTCTTTTCACTTTCATTTGTGTTTTATTTTACGGCATGCGTGTGTGTCCATGTGTGTGTGTGTGTGTGTACTTATTGTAGTTCTTGCTCCAACGGTTGCGGCATGTGGTAGCTTTTCTTATTTATCGCTTTTCAAATTAAAGTCGAGCTGGCAAATTATTTACAGCAATAAATAGCATAGCATGCGATTAATTAAAATGCAGAAATTGCAATCGCAGCTGATAGTAAATTGAAAAGTAACGCTGAATATCAAAAATGTCAAGTTCAGCAAATGCCCAAATAATATTTTAATATCGCAACAAGATTAGACACTGCCTATGTGTGTGTGTGCGTGTGTGTGTGAGCAGTAATCAAGTCTGCTTGCGTGGAGAGACGCGCACGCTTTCAGCTGAAATGTATGCTACACTTTTTGTCGCTGTTTACGTGATTTTGCAACTCAACTCATTATGCGAAAATCAATAGAAAGTAAACGCAAGTTTAGACCGTGACAACAAGCAGTCTGTCTCCCTCTCTATCTCCCTCTTCCTCTCTCTTTTACTTTCATTTCGTACTGTAGCAAGTAGTTCAATTTCAATGACATCAATAAAATTTCAATAGAAAAATCGTTTCTCCCCGCAACCCAACAAAATAAAAGCAACGGCAAAAACAAAATTAATTAATTTATGTGCCCAGTGTCAGTCGGAATTTTCCATGGCAATACACACACACATATACGTACACAATCACACACACAGACACACACACACACACACACACACAACACACACAAGTTTCAATCTATGGATACAATTTTTCCAATTTCAACGTCATCATCCAACATTTTCGTCCTAATTTCGTCAAAGTAGTTGTCTTTGTTGCTGTTGCCGTTGCTGTTGCTGTTGTCGCTGCTGTTGACAACAACAGCAACAAGGACTCATTACAAAAACATAATAACAAAATAAATATTGAAAGAAATGGCATAAAATTATAAAAGCCTTCGCGTCGGGGAAAACAAAATAAGCAACCGCAACTTGACAGCAACAGCCTGAGCCACGATTCTCGTCCCCCCAACCCCCCAACACCACCTCGCCTTTCTTCCACAAACGCTCACAAACTGAGGCTCCCCCAATGCGCCAATAAATTTCATGCACTATCACACGGACACACACACAGAGACACACACACGCACACACACACAGTAACATATACAGCCAGAGATATTGAAGTGCGTAAGTAAGCCGCTTACAAAAGTGCGTGTATGTGTGCGATTGTGTGTGTGCCTGTGTGTGTGTGTGTGTGTGTGCGGTCAGCCATTGTGTTGAGTTTATATTAAATAAGTAAAAAAAAAAATAAGTAAAAGGGCGATACAAACAATCTGACGATGACCAACTGGCCAACTGGCCAAAAACCCGTCCCCAAATCTTTCCCCTTTCCCCTTTCTTCTGTCTCTGCCTCTGCCTCTGCCTCTGTGTCTGTCCTTTTGCCCTTTCTACATTCCTATTGCGAACGCTTCAGACTTTTATTTTTATCTTTTGGCTGTGGATGACAAACAGCAGCAGCACATCAATAACTGAAAGCAACAGCAAAACCTAAAACTAAAATATATATTTGCCAACATACTTCTACTTAGCACACAGCACACAGACACTCGCACGTACTTATACATTTAACTAACTAACTATCTATTTATCTATATACATATCTATATATATTTATATGTAACTAACTATTGGCTTTCAAGTTGTGGCTCTTAGCTCTAAATGAAGTGCAATGAATGCCAGGAATGTATTTACAAACTTATTGCCATAGATTCAAAGTAGCTGGAGAACCTTTTGAATTGCTGGCTTCTACTCGATCTTAGGTAACTGTGAAACAACATAATTTATAAATAAACATTTAATTGCTTAAATGATTAACTAGAGAACCTTTTAAATTGCTGCTAATTTATAAGCAATTTGCAATCTTTAATTGTAGATGATATTATGAGCACATTTCTGAGTCTGCAGTTTCTGTGTTTAATTGTAATAGGAAATAAAAATGTGACATATTTATTTATTTTATTTATTTACTTATTTAACGTCGAGTAACAGCAGTCGACCCAAGTATAAAATCAAACTCTTACGATAATTAAATCAAAAATAATTACAAATGAAATTTAAGTGTAAAAAATTAGTTTACATTTTAAGTTTAAAATAAGATTAATTTAAGTTTACATTTAAATTTAAATTTTATAAACTAATAAGCTGCAACTTTAGCTAAGACCTTAAGCTATTATAATTAAGCGTAGTAAATAGTATTACTTTATGCAAATTAAATCAAGTTATGAATATACTAAAACATCAAAAGAATTTAGTGGGTTACAGAGAGACCACAGTTATGTTCAGAAATGTGCATTATTTAGTGTTTTAAATTATAATAAATTAGAAGAAAACACTATAAATAAATACCAAATTGATGTAGTTTAAGAATTACATTAAATAATTTTCTTTAAAAAACTTAAACATACTTAAAAAGTTACACTTAACAATAAGTTCTTATATTAACATCAGTAGAGAGTAGAGAGTATCCATATCATGTTTATTAACTATTTGTAGCAAAATATGAACAATAGCATTCACGTAAAAGATAACTAGAGACCAGCATAGTTTAGTTTATTTATTTTTGTCGACGTGTGAGCATTTTTGTTGGCACGTGTCTTGATTTAAAAGTCATAATTTGTGATGCCCTAACAAAGCTACCCTAACAAAGGGAAAGAGCCAACTTTAACACCAACGAAATAACATAAAAAATAGCACAATAGTTTATTTCTTATCTTTTTATGGGAAATTACAGGCCCAAACCCTAAATGAGACCCTAAGTCCAGGGCAAACAGTTGGACGAGCGTGCGCGCGCCAATAATATCGAAATCGAAGTAAGTAAACATAAACACATAAAATGTATAAGATACAGATACAAATGTATCTGCGACTGTGTGCGTGCGATGTTACGGGTCGTTTATAGTTTAAAAACCCCTGTCTCCTACCCCCTCTCGCTCTCTCTCTCTCTCTGTCTCTTTCTAACCATTGGCAGCTGCCTTTCGATACAGAAATTGAAATTGAAATTGAAATCAACACGCGTGCGAAGCGCGAGTCTGTCACATGCTCCACAATGTGAGGGAACCTGAGCATTGTGTTAGAGTTTAGTTTAGAGTTAGACGGGTTGAGGGGCCAGCTGTGGCACAAAGGGTTGCAATGCACTCTAAATCAATTGTGCACCATATTTTCCAAACAACATTTTCCTGCAAAATGTGTAAAATTTGAACCCAAAAATGGAAAATGAAAAGGGTCAACAAATTAATGTTGAGCGCATTGCAAGAACTGCAGCAAATGAAGGGATATTCAGTGATCTGTGGCAAGGGTTAACGCGGGGCAACCCTTTCGCTTTCAAATGTTGCAATTTCGATGCGGATAATGCGAATTTTCCAAGCGAAAATTGTAAAAGTTTTTCTTGACATTTTGCGCAAAAACAAAAGAGGCAAAGGCAAATCAAAAGGTTGAGGGTTAGGGGCAGGGGGTAAAAAGGGTCACCCAAATGCCGCCGCGCATTGTGTAAATAAAGGATCGACAGCCCAACTGTCACACGACCATGCGAAATTCATAAATTATACTTTTTTTTTTTCAATAAAATTTTTGCCAATTTTTGAGCAGGAAAATTTAATTTTTTCTCTTTTTTTTTTGGTTTTATTTTTGGGTGAAACTGCACCTAATCTAGTGTAAAGGGGGTTGGGGTGTTGGCGATGAAGGGGTTGTGACACATTAGCTGAACCCATTAATAAGCGTTGCCAACCCCGTTCGCGACCCCGAGCGCATCGCCTGACACGCGTGGGTCAGTGTCAATCCAGGACCAGGAGCAGAACCGCACCCGGATTTAGCAACGGCAAGGTCGCTGCTAATGCAACTGACAGGCGACGCACAAAAGTGAGTGAGAAAATACAAGGAATAAGCCCAAAAATAGAAATAAAAAAAATACAACAATAACGAAAATAAAACATTGCAAAAAATTGGAATTTTTCAATAAATTTGCACAGACGGCGACAGAAATAGAAAAAAAAACAACAACAACAAAATCAATAGAAGGGAACTCTGTAAATTTTAGCTGGCAATAATCCTCTTAACTGCGAGAAATGTCGCAAAAATGCAACAAAAGGATCTGAAAAAGTGGACTGTAGGGAAGTTTCTTGTTTATAATGCTGGTTGTTAGTGTTGCTGTTGTTGTTGTTGTTGTTGCTGTTGTCGCCGGCAGCATTTGTATAAATGAGATTTCATACGAAATTAAGGGCAAATATACGCGCAAATGTAGAAAATTAATGATCTCGGCTTAGCTGAACCTATCAAATGGTTCGTTTGATATAATTGCTTGAAATCAAAACGATTCATTGAAAATTGCACTGATACTTTAGTTTGTCAGTTAGAATTAGTTGCAGTAGGTTTTACTATACAAACTGTTCAAGTTATCAGTTTAAAGGAAAATACGTTAAAAAAGAATAACAAATATAGAAGATAATTGGAAATATTAAAGGAGACTGTGTTGTTTATTTATATTTATTTTTATTTATAATTATGAATAATTTATTTAAATAACTTAATGCTCCCCAATAAATCATAGAGATTAAAACACTTTAAAACCAATTTATAATAAACTATACTTTATAACAATTACAAAGTAAGATAAACAAATTAACATATTAAAAGCGACTGTGCTGTTGTTGGGAAGCAGAATGTAGAAAAACTAACATTTACAACTCAATTTAACAGCATTTCTGCACAGTTAATTAAATGTCTAACAAAGATACCCAAATATATTCATATATTTATATATTTATCATATTTAAAATATGCCATTCTTATTATAACACCTAAGCGTATAACACAAGTTTCTATTTTGGTGCATACGACAACGCTACACATTACCACCGCCATCTGCAGTCTTAACATTGCTTTATCCTAGTTTGCAACCACTGGTAATGACTTATATTTTCACTACACCATTTTTATTATAGCGATACACTTGCATACTTCAGTATAGATGGCGCTGTCAATTCAAAACGCATATATAACGCCATCTACGGCTTATAGAAAACTAGTGCATGTTATTGAACGTCCTTGAGTCGTTTATAAGTCACCATCTTTTGTTGACTGCTTAATATTGCAGGAGCACTTTCGTATAACGAAGATTTACTGCTAGCTTAAAAATGTAATCGATAGGTTTTTGCCTTCGATTATTGTGCGTTATTTGAAATGACATTGAATGCTGTTACGATTTAAATGCAGAAACAAGAAAACTTTAATATTTGCTGTTTGTTTTGGAGGTGGAGGACATTGCAACACTTGCACTGCGCACAAAAGCAAAAACAATAATCAGTGCACAAAACAAAGTCTATAGGTCTTCAAAGTTGTCAAGTGTATGTGCGTGTGTGTGTGTGTGTGTGTGTGTACATATGTGTTTGTAGTTGTTGTTGTTGCTGTCTTTTTTATGTTGTGTCGTTTGCTGGTGACCCAAATTCCTTTTAAGTAATCTTTAGTGATAAGCGGAAGTGCATGTACTAAATACGAAAAATTAGAAGTGTGTCTGCCTTTCTGTGTGTGTGTTTCAATGTGTGTGTGTGTGTGTGTGTGTGGAAATAAGGAAAAACTATGCCCGCTACGACGTAATTAGAGCTTTTTATGTTTCATTTACAACTTAATTAAGAATGTATTTGCGCAGCAGCGGCAGCGGCAGCGGCAACGACGCCGATGGAGCTGACTCTCAATGAATGTGCCGCCTGCTGCTGAATGCCGCATGAATGAATCGAATCGAATCGCTATAGCTATGTGTATGTTATATGGTATACTCGTACTACTATTAGTGCACGTACAACAGACACAGCCAAAGCCATAGCCATAGCCAGAGCCAGTGCCTCGGCGAGTGCCCAGTGCCCGTCTCCATCTCCATCTCCGTCTCCGTCTCCGTCTCCGGCTGCCATGAAATATGAAATGTGTATGAATGAATGAATGAATGTGTTGATACAACGTGGAGCAGTGGCAGAGGGTATTTATGTGTGTGTGTGTGTGTGTGTGTGTACGCCGGATCAGGCCGGGCCAGGCCAGGCCAGGCCAAATATACACGCCACATATACATATACGAATACACATAACCGGAAATGAGTTAGTTGAACTTCCGTCTTGGAGCGACTCTGAATCTGAATCTGAATCTGACTCTGCCAGCCACTGGCCTGCAATATTTTTTTATGCGCGACAATAATTTGCACAGTCACACAGACGACAGCAACAACAACAACAACAACAGCGACGAAGACGGACAACAGAGACGGACAACTGAGTCGGACGTCCGACGAAAAGTGTGGAAGACACTGGAAATGGTTGCTTGCCCATGCTTACAGTTATGCATGTGATCATAAGTCTCGCATAAATATGGCTATGTTTTATGTATATGTAAGCAGATACACACACACACACACACACACACTCACACACACACACACACACACTCACACACACACACACGTACATACACACACATGTGGCTTAAGACATTTTACCTGAATGGAGCAATTCTAAGGCAGCAGAAGCATTGCAATTAAAAGATTGCCACACGGGCTGTGAGTTGACAATGGGAGTGCTTCCAGTGGCAGCTGGAAAGTGTTTTCTTAATTGCAAATCTATCTTTAAGTATTTGTATTGAAGAACTTTCCTTGCTTTCACTCAAGTTTACGCTG
This sequence comes from Drosophila macrospina, assembly GCA_035042075.1. Classification (NCBI taxonomy): domain Eukaryota; kingdom Metazoa; phylum Arthropoda; class Insecta; order Diptera; family Drosophilidae; genus Drosophila; species Drosophila macrospina. Next base: position 3,467,774 of record JAWNLW010000454.1, on the reverse strand, counting down.
CAGTTAACACAGGATCAGTTACTAAGTTCTCAGCTTTTTAAACAGCATAGTGATGCTATTTATGTGTTAACAACTTTAAGAACTGTTTGTAGTGCTGTCTATGAGTTGTAATTAACTTACTTAAGTTCTCTTTAGTCAGACAGAGGAGCAGTTGAAAGCGAAGAGCATCTTAAACTTAGTCAAACAAGCTGACAAAGCATAGATGTGTTATGTTGTAGATACTTTGATTACTCTTTTATTATTATTAATAATAGTATTATTATTATATTTATTATTAGTTATTATTGTTATTAGCATGTTGGCTACAGACCTTCACAAATACTTAAGCTACCAGCAGAGTTAGCAGCATTTATGCAGAGAAGATAGATTTGTATCTTGCAGATACTTTGTGTATTTAATTATTGTGCTTATTTAATATTTAATTTCTGTTTGTCGCACAGCGAACATGCTCTCTCTCTCGCTCTCTCTCGTTCTCGTTCTCTCTCTCTCTCTCTTTCTCTCTGCCTCCCCTCTGTCGTTTGCCTCCCCTCTGGGGCGTCACTTGAATTTGATTTCGTTGTGAGTTCAACTGGAAATGCGACGCTGGCGGAACTGTTTATAGTGCAGGCAGTGGTGAAAGTGCTGCACTTTTCACATGGCCATAGGCCGCCATAATGTTTATCAAATGTGCAACGGGCTACGCAATCTCTGTGGCAGCAACAACAACAGCAACAGCAACAACAGCAACAACTACAACGGAACCAACTACAAATCAAGCAATTTACATTTCGTGCACTTTTCGCCCAAGCAACAAACACAACAACAAACACAACAACAATAACAACAACAGAACAACAACTACAACAACAACAGCAGCAGAACAACAACAGAAATGTGGAAATATGAAAAACGCTGGTAACCCGCATAAGTTTCGCTTAACGTTTGGCGTTCGGCGTTGGCCGTCGGCGCTGTCAGTCAGCTCAATTTTGGGTGAAGAAACGTTTTCAATTTCTAAATTAAAGATATGGTTAAATGAAATTCATAACGCAGCAACAAACAACAAACAACAACATGCACACATATAATTAGCCAATTACGAGTCCCCAAAAAGAAATGCGTACATAAATTACACAGAGACATGCCAAGAGACAAGAGGGCCTAGGCCTAGGGAAGTCCAATAGATGCAGAGACCCGAGAGCCAGAGACACTTCTACCAGTATGAATGTGAGCACAAAGAGGGCCTCAGTCTGTGTGTGTGTGTGTGTGTGTGTGTGTGTGTGTGTGTGTGTGTGTGTGTGTGTGTGTGTGTGTGTGTGTTTTGGCATCTGTACAGTTAGAGGATACACGCAGTCGAAGTACGCATGTGCGAACGTCGAGGCTGCCAGCTGAAGTTCTAGTTTCCCACACACACACACACACACACACACGCACACTCAGCTAGTTAGCTTAGCTTAGCAGCAGCAGCCGCAATGACGCATCAAGTTAACAGGGGTAGAAGCAGCCACAGCAGCAGCAGCAGCAGCAGCAGCAGCAGCAGCTGTTTGGGGTGCGGGCAGCGGGCAGGGGTAAGCGAGAGCTGGACTTCTCAGTGCGCAATGATCTCATTTCACAAAAGACACAACAACAACAGCAACAGCAAAAGCTCTAACAACTTGGCCCTGGCAACAGAACATAGCGATTCTCAAGCTCATACCGCGCTCCTCATTCAATTGCCACTTCAATGCCGCACACGTGCGCTGTCCCTAGAGACCTAGAGAAAAAGCAGAGTAGCAGTAATAGCAAGTGCGAGAGAGAGAGAGAGAGAGAGCAAGAGAGCAAGGCTAGTTGCTCAGCAAAGGCAGCCACCCTGAACGTGGTCGTAGTCTTGGTCTTGGTCTTGTTCTTGTTACATTCAAGGGATCGCAGCTCCTCTCTCGCTCTCTCTCACTCTCTCCTTCTTCTCTCTCTCTCTCTTTCTCTTGCTATGCGCGCACCCCATTTTCACACACATTTTACGAGCTATTGATGGCTGTGAAAATGTGCTTATGAATATGAATAGATATCTGCCCCTGCTGCCTATTCAGCAGAGACCTACCTGAGACCCTTGGGCCAACCACGTTACATAAAAGAGATACGGCAACTTAATAAGTTCAAAACAGAAGCAGAGATGAGAAAAGCAGCGACTCAGGTCGAGGGTAAGTTGTTTCAACAAAAGCGCATTCTTGCCATAGAAAATGTAATTAGTTGTCTGTAGTCGATTGTCGATTGTCGATTGTTGCAAGTTCTGGGCAAGGCTGTTAAAGGGGTTGCAGACAGGATACAACTTGCAAACGGCAAATACGAAATGTGGTCTGCCTGAAGGTCAACAGCCACAACAAGCAGCAACTCTAACAACAACAACAACAACTTGCAACAATTGCAACAGCATAGGAAATGCTTAAGTCTATATAAGAAAGCGCAGCGCGCCTCTGCCAATTGTATCTTTTCTCTTCTTGTGTATCTTTAGCTGTTATCTGTATCTTTAGCTGCTGCTGTTGTTGTAGCTCTGTCTGCAGTCGCACTCTGTTGTTTCTTATGGCCTAAGCACTGGCGCTGGCCGCATTTGCGAAGCTTTATGGGCCGCCACTGCCAACAGACGCATTCCGATGCGTATCCGGGATTGTGAAATGTTTTCATTTCGAGACACATTTACCATTGCGTCTGCACGCTGTCTGTGTCTCTCTCTCTCTCTCTCTCGCTCTCTCTCTCTCTCTCTTGCTCTTTCTCTGTGTATCTTTGTCTGTGTTTGTTAGCCATCGCCTCTGCTGGCTGTGTTTCTCTTTCTCTGGGCCACTCACCTACCGATACGTGTCGCATTTTAAATAATATCGAGTCCAACACAACATTAAAGAGGCACAAAATGTGCGTGGAGCCTCGTGTCTCCTCTTTACCCTCTCTCTCTCTCCCCTCTCTCTCACACACCCTCCACCAACGACCATCGACAACTATTTACAATCTCGTATCTATTTTCAGATATTTTATTACACGCATATGCATAACAATCAATTTCAAACATTTCTACACAACTTAAAGTTATTTTTAGTAAACATTTTTTGGGCTAAATAACAACAATTAATAACAAATAAATCCTCAAAATATCCATTTTCCAAAAGGTTGCAAGCTTCACAAATTTTATATATATAAAACAAACATTTAACTTTATATTAAAACAATTCTTACTTAATTTACTACATAACAACAATAAATAACAAATGTTTAAACATTATAATAAATTTTCTCAACATTTGAATGTCAACAAAACTTAGAGAACTTAAGTAACTTTATCTTAATCTTAACTTTATATTTAAAGTTTAGTTTTACATTTAATTATAAATTAATAAAAAATTGTCTGCAATACATAGAAATACTCATTGATTAATTTAAAGTTAAGCTTTATCTTAAAACTTTTGCTGCTTATTTCTATTAATTTTGTGTAAATTCTATAGTTTAATAATTTAAAGTCTTATTTGTAAACATTAAAACTTGCTCTTAAGTTGATATATAAAGTTTTATTTATCAATTCAATTGAAATGCCAACTAAATATTTAAAGTTAACTTTAACAATAATAAATATGACATAAATAAATAAATTATTATGCCTATCCAAATTGTATTTCACAGATTTAAATTAGGCAAACTATGAAATTTACTTGTGTCTATAAATAAATACATTTATTTGAATGTTAACTTAATTAATTAACTTTAATTTTCCCCTTTTTTCATGTGTTCCTCTTTTTGAATTAGAATTCATTGAACTCGTTTGTTTTTTGGTTCTGGCTCGTGATCAGAACTAGTTCCCTTTGGCAGCGTGAACCTCTTGACAGCCATGATGATCCGTTCATCATGGGCATTTAGAAAGTCACCCGGAAATTCACAGCCACACACGGCATATTTATGCTGATTAGCACCTTTTGGGTTAGCTCAGCCCATAGCATGTGTTGTTGTTGTGTCTCTCTCTCTCTGTGTGTGTGTGTGTGTATGTTAGAAAATAATCAATTGGTAAATATGTTTATCACGACTTTGGGCCAGCGTGCATAGCTTTCGTTTCGTTTCCATGCTCCACTTTGGTCAGTTGCAGTGGCAGAGGATTTGTGTCGAGAGAGGGAGGGGTGAAGGGGCAGAGGCATTGGCATTTTATGAATGAAAATCATTGCAGCTGGAGGCCAAACATACACATACATATGCACAACTGTGTGTGTGCTTGCTTCGTTAGTATGTACATAGGTAGATAGACGACATATTTGATTGTCGATTAGTTATCTGGCTGCCCCCGCCTCTTGTGGCTTCGCTTATCATCGAAGGGGCCTTTTGTAATGCGCAAACAAAGCATAAATACCAACACATCATGTTGTTGTTGTTGTTGTTGTTGTTTAGATTTCGGTTGGCATGCTTGGAATGTTGTCCGTTGAGCGATCAGGCGCCCCGCTCACCGACTCACCTTGAGCTGACAGTCGCAGTCCAAAAAGAAACTGAAAACCGAAGACAGAAAACACCAAAACAAAAAACAGTAAACCAAAAACACACCAGAAACAACAACGTTTGGCGCTTGCGCGCAGTTTATAAGCGTTGGCGTTGGCGTCAGCGTCGGCGTTTGCTGCTTTGACCCAGTGTAAAATATAAAGCTTACTTTTGGCATTCCCGCTCTCGCTCTCTCACTCTCTCGCTCTCTTCTTTTGTAACACTGCAAGCTCAGTCACATTGTGTACTTACCCATACAAATGCACAGTTAAATGAATGTTTTGTACTCACCTTCAGAGCGGCAGCAACAACAGTTTCACTTGGAGGCTGCGCTGTCGGCATTAGTTCAAAGCTTTGTAACACCACACGAATGCGTGCATGTGTGTGTGTGTGTGTGTTTGTGTGTGAGTCTGCCCTGCAAAATAAATAGAAATAAAAAAAGAAAAAAAAACACCATTGGAATGTGGAATGTGGTATTCATTGACAAAATCAGCTTTCAAAATGATCTCACTTGTATGAAAAACAGTCAAACCAAATCGAAAACCGGTTTCGTAGTCAAATCAGAAAGAGAAGTAGCACTTTTAACATTTTTAGTTTAGTTCGTTTTCCTTGAATGTACCTACACTATAATACACACATCATGAATACATACATACATACATACCTCGAGTAATTTACAGTTTTCCCCGCACGTGCCTGGTACTGAAAAACTGGACCCTGAGCCACATTTAATAATTATGATTACAATGTGTGTCAAGTAGAAATTATAGACTGCCAGTTAACACTTTGCACCCAACAAAAAAAAAAGAAACAAGAAAAAAACTTAATAACTAAAAAACAAAACCTTTCAAAGAGCGTAGCCTAAATATTTTCACACGCGCAAAGCAAAAGCAAACAAAATGTATAAAAAAAAAGAAACCAACAGGCACAGCAAGAAACACGAGCAACAAGAAAGACGGCGACTAAATTCGGGCATCTTACGGTTTTGGTTTTGGTTTTTAATATAAATAGCACACACACAATTAGTGAGTGAGGCGCTGGGAGTGTGAGACGGCGCTGAAAAACACAAAAGTGAAGGAAGAAATAAGAAAAATAAATTGTAAATATTTCAAACTTATCACAGCTGCAACTATTCCTATTCCCATTCCGATTGCTATCGAGGGGAGTTTATCAAAATCGAAACGGGGGGCCGCTAAATATAGTCGAATGTGGTGGGGGGTGGGGGTTAGGGGCGCTAGAAATCAAAGGTGCACGTAATAGACAAACTTCAGTATTTAATGCGCAGGCGCGCCCCGTTAGCAAGAGTGAGATAGAGATGGAGATAGACGAAGAGAAAGAGGGGAAAGAGCGTGAGCAAGCGCCAACAATGCTTTGGAATGCTGGGAGCAACAATCTTCATTTAACAGTCATTAATTTAGACGTCGTTCCAGCTGTTTGGCTTTGGCGTGCTAAGGGAGCGCCCGCTGCCTCTGCCATTGCCTCTGCTGCGACTGCTGTCTCTGCTGCTGCGTCTGCTCCCGCGAGATGATCACACGCTGCTGCTCTGCTGGGAAGCTGTGGGAAAGTATGTACCGCAGCAGCAGCAGCGGCGGCAGCAGCAAGCATAAAATTAGGTCAACATTTTTTCATTCACTCTTTTTCGTTGTTATATTTCGACATATTTTGTGTGTTTAGTTTTTAGTGCTGTTTTTTTTTATATTTTTGTTTTTTTGTCTATCTGCTTCTTGATTTTTGTGTGCCTGCCATTTTTATTAACACAAACTTTCTATTGAGCGGACAACACAAACACACACACATACACAAGCATAAAGAAATAGTTTTTTGTTGTAACAGAGCCACACACGAACTTCAGCAGACCGTAGCATTCACCGTTACTTTGTTTTTATAGCACATTTTTATGGCCCAGGTCTGGCGGTCAGGAACTGTGCCGCCCTGATAATACAAATATAATTTTTAATTGACATTTATTGTTCTGCATAAAATAAAACGGCCAACAAACTCTGCTCTTCCATCTCGACTGAACATCTCTAACTGACAAAACTAACATGTGTGTGTCTGTGTGTGACCAGCTTTGTCGATCGATAGACTGCGCGATTTCGATAGGCCAGACGATAACGACAACGGCATTCCTCAACTCGTTATTGCTGCACTCGACCACCGCCAACGTTTCACTGTTGGCGTTCTTATTCCTTTTTTTCGCTTTTTACATTCAAAAACAACAACATCAACAAGCAGCAACAGCAGCAAAGAACAAGAACTACAAAACGGGATCATTTTGCCGCTGTCCGTTAAACCCGGTGCATGTGTATGTGAACGTGTGTGTGTCTGAGAAGGAAAGCATATTTTCGCTCCCTTTTTACCCTTTTCTGCTGCCCACTTGGACTTTGGCGTCTGTCCCTGTCTGCCTGCCGCCCTCCCGCCAGACTACATAACCATTGCTTTTGCTTCGCATGCCTTTTTGCTTGCCCGCTTTCCTCTTTCTGTTCTTGTAAAACGGTTTTGGCGATGGTTTCTCTGGTTCTGCTTGCCTGCCCTGTGTTGTTGCTGTTGTTGTTTTCTTTTTTTTTTTTGTTTTTGCTGTTCCTGTTATTATTCTCTTGCTGTTGCTTTGCTGCCAGCCCGCATTCTATGCTGGTGGTTGACTTCTCTTCATTTTGCCTTTTTCTGCTGAGTGATGCAACTTTTGTGCGGCGTTTGAAGACCGCAATATACCCAAGAGCCAGAGTCGAGTCCAGCGATTGCAATTATGATAGGCACACGAGGTAACTCTCCCCCTCCTTTCATCCAAACTTATTACCCTTTCATTTATTATCGCCTGCAACTACATCGTGTGCGCAATTACCATTAAAATTGCTTTAAACGTTAATAATGAAGAAACTGTTATACAGTAGAAATTGCCTAACACATACCCAGATTTCCTTTACAATTCTTTGATCATATTTTCTATATCAAATTTAGTACAATGTCTAATAAAACTTTTGTTCCGCTGCTGCTCTCGAAGTTGCAGCTTAATAATGCTAAAGTTAGGCTCAAACCCACGCTCTTGTCGCATGACTCATGCTTTAAAAATTTCAATTTGAATTTCTAAATAGACGCTCACACATTCACACATACACATGCAGACAGTCAAAGAGACGACGATGATGACGATGACGGCGACGCGCAGCATCCAATTTCAGCCAATAAATATTTTACTTCGTCTCCAAAGACGAAGCCGAGCTTTTGTCTTCGAGTCTTGTAACTGCCAGAGAGGCAGAGGCAGCAGCCGCTATACAAGAGTGTGTGTGAATATGTGACTCTGTGTGTGTGAGCGCATTGACTGCTGGCAAATTCCACAAGGCTTACGCTTACCCATGTGGCCTGACTTAGAGGTTAGAATCAAAGAACTCCTTAGATGTCAATGGATGCCCCATGCAGCAGCCACAGCCACAGCGACAGCAGTCGCAACAAGACGACACAAAGTCTTGGCCACTTTGGTAGCAGAAGAAACCAGTTTCTGGACACATTTTTTGTTCGTATTACTCACTTTTGAAGCTCAAGTTCTATTTGGCTTAGTTCTTCTCGTAGTTGAACGGAACCGCATTCCATGCTACATCAATACATGCACGCAAAGCTTCAAGCCTCGCTCGCACACACACACACAACCACACAAACACACGCACACACACTTATGTACATACACTGAGAGGAGAGTTCTTTAACATTAATTTTTCCACGCTGCTTATGCTGTGGGCCACCTCCGCTTCCCGCTGTTGTGTCCATCAACTGTTCGTTATTTGAACTTTCTGGAATGCGGTCGCACAAGTTTCATATGTATGTATGTCTGTATGTGTGCATGTACGTACTGTTGTCTGTATGCTTGTATGTGTGCCGCAGCAATGTTTGTCTGCTGCATTTTGCACAGCTCCTTGCTGACCTGACCCTTTTTGCATTTTATTTATTTATATTTTGTCTGTTCATTAAATAACTTCTTTTTTTTTATACAAATCTCACAACGTTTCAGTGTTATGTTTGCGTTTTAATATTTACTTTTCACACTGTTTTTGTACTCATATTTATCGTTGTTGTTGTTGTCGTTACATCCGTTCTCACAAAACGGCAATAGTCTGAAGCTAAAAACGTCCGCGAGCAGCTCGACAACGACCATGCGGCTGCACCTACAAAAATTTACTGAATGAAAATTTGTCTTTCCTTTTGCGCCGATCTTTCGTTTTTGCTGTTTGCGTCGTCGCCGCGCATGCGCTCGTACAGACAGAGACAGAGATAGTTGGAATAGGCCTCGGGAGTCGCAGTAGCGGTAGACAGAGGCAGCAAGCAGCGGCGTTGACAGTGACGCTGGCAGCACGAGCACCAGCACCACCAGCACCAGCAGCAGCAGCAGAGCAGAGGCCGCGACAGCGACAGAAGCAGCACTTCGAAAATACTGTTTGTTGTTGCTGTTGTTGTTGTTGTTGTTAAACATTTCGAAAGTAGTTGATTGTGTATGTGTGTGTTGATGTTGTATCTGTCGCTGGATCTGTATACGAATCTGTAACTGATGGGTGTGTGTGTGTGTGTGTGTGCTAGAAAGTTTCGATACTGAACTGAACTACTCCATGATGATGTTTGGGTAGCATATGAAACTTACAGAACGGCATTCCACAAACAAACTGACACCGCTGCCCCCTATCCGAAGAACCCCCTTCCCCTCACCCCCTCCCCCTATAAGCAGCTACAAAAAAAAGTATCTTGTATCTGTATCTGTTGCTGTTGCTGTTGCTGCGTCCGAGCTATGCGCTACTTTAGCCTTTTGTCCCAAGCACAACGTCAATGTCTCTTGGAGTTCGCATTCGCTGCTCGTTGGATTCTTCAGCTTTTGTTTGACTCGTTTTATTTATTTTTGTTGTTGTTGTTGTTGTTTTTTGTAATGTTGTAATCTACGAAAAAGTTTTGTTGTTGTTGTGTGTGGTTTTCGTAAGTGTCTTGTGGAATGTCTGTATGTATGTAACATACGTGTGCATGTATGTGTATTCATGTTGTTTTATGTTGCTGTAGCTGGTGGCGTTCTTTTGCGTAAACAACACACAAACACACACACACACACGCACACCAACCGAAATTCGCCATTGAACGGTAAAAACAAATTCCAACGTGTTTGACTTTGTTACGTGTATCTGTATGTGTGTATGTGTGTGTGTGTGTGTGTGTGTGTGTATGGACTTTTTCAATTACATGTTTGTAAATGGAATTTCTGAACTTTTTGTGAACGAGGTCATTTACAACGAAATAAAAAAAAAAGAAAAACGAAGCAAAGCACAACGATCGAGGGGGAGCTAACGTTGGGTAGCAGGGGGCGCTGGCGGGGGCGGTGTCGCGGGCGGGGCAGTGTATTAAAAAGCTGTTTTGTTGTATTTTGTGTTCGTCATGAAGGTATTTATAGGAAATTCCATAGGCATTACTCTTTAAATTTAAAATAGGCGTTATTTATAGTTGCCGGGGCAGCGGCATGTCATGAATACCAAATGCAGAGAGACAGAGAGAGAGAGAGGAAGGGGGGTGTCGACAAAAATGTCAAACGATCGACAAAATGTGGGTGACAATGGCCAAGAAACATATGCATATTTAATACGGCTATAATACATTATAACTATGCCACAGATACAAATGTATCTAATGCAAGTCAAATGATTATCAACATCAAATGGACAAAATGTGTCATACGGCTAAATGAAATGTCAATCATCATTGCCCCTAGAATGATACACATATGTACATATGTGGGCTGGATTCTCGTCTATGACTAAAGTTTTAGTTCGAATTTCATGTGAGAAATTGAACGTGTTGATTGTTGTGTTTTGTACTTTACATTTTGTACAGTTACAGTGCCTTGTGGCTGGGCTGGATGATAAGCGTAAAATGCATCATTATATTTCGCTATAACTAGGGCGCCAGGTGTAAACTTGTAAATGCCCCGTTTCGTATGAATGCAAGTCCATTGACAACTTTAACCACTCGTCAAGTCGTTGAGTAGAGATCGATAAGTAACGGCGTCGCTGATGACGACGACGATGGCGACGACGACGGCGGCGACGGCGGCTACTTGACGCAAGAATTTCTGGAATTTCGAAAGTGTACACACACCTGCCAGAGTCAAGCACACACGCACACACGCACACACGCACACACGCACACACGCACACACAAGAAGCACGCGCTCAATCTTCGGCTTATCAAAAGTCGAAAAGCAACTATAAAAGACTTATGATGGAATTGCAGCAACTTTTGAGTCACATGCTTAGCACTTACCTGTTGAGCGAGCGAGCGAGCGGGCGGGCGGGGTGTAGGTTAGTTAACGCCTGTCAGCTGTAAATGAACCAGAGAAGGAGAGAGAACGAGAGAGAGAGTGAGCGAGCGAGCGAGTGAGCGAGCGAGATAAGTGTAACGGAAATTGTTATAAATATTTGTATTTTTATTTTCAAGGGATTTCTCAACAAGTACAAATAATGAATGGACTTTCAACTGCTTGAACTACATTATTTACAACATCAACAACAGCGAGCGCACAACCAACGTCAAGACCATAAAAATAATTAATAAATCTTATCGGAAAAAGTACCCCCCCCCCTCCCTCTCTCACTACACCACACATATATGACGTGTAAAGATTGGAATGTTATTGCAGTGTCACGGGTTGATTGGCCGTAATCGTCAATTGGTTTCCCCTATCAATAACTCTGACTTCACTAAGACGCTGCTTTCTATGGACTTTAATAATAATGCTGGCTAATAGGGAGCACGTGAGGCGACTACAGTCTCACGGGGGAGGGGGAGGGATAACATTGCTAGACCCCCTGCTAGACAAATTGCACATAATTTCTAGTCGAGCGAGCGACAGCGAAAAGTGCAGCGAACCTGCCCCAAATTGCGGCAGTTGCAGACAGTTGTAACGAGAAAGCAACAACTGAGTGAGGAGAGGGAGAGAGAAAGAGAGAGAGTCATAGCGATAGCGATGGAGACAGAGAGATAAACCCTGGGGCAACTAGTTAGTTAGTTAGTTAGTTAGTTAGTCGCAGTTGACGACTCGTTCTCAGTTCTCAGTTCTCAATTCGCTGTTCACAGCTCTCAGCTCTCAGCTCTCAGTTCTCAGTCTCCCTGCTCCCAGCCATTTCATGGAAATTATGTCGTGTGCAATTTTATGCATGAGAGAATCAGTTGCAAGCAACAAAACAACAACAAACATTTACCGAGGCGAAGGCAAAGCGCGTTGCAAGTTGCAAGTTGAAGCCGGCGGCAAACTGGCAACTGGCAAACTGGCAACTGGCTCAGGTTTGATGATAAGCCGTTGAAGCCGCCGCCGCCGCCGCCGTCAATGCGAAATGAGAACTCAGCCAAAATGTGAACACGAACGTAGAGCTTGCCGTGCCTGCACAGTGGTGCCAAATAGCTCAGAAAGTGAGGCATAAAAGTGAGCAGAAGAATGCCAAACAAGATTTAAGGAGAAATACAGCAAATTTATCAGAAATATATATATTATTAAGTGCGTTTCTTCTTTTACTCTTACTTATCCTCAAATCTAGGGTATCTTTATTGCAGCTGATGCATTGAAGCGACTCAACTGCTTAGCAAAGATTTGTCATATGGAAATTCACAGGTTAAAAGCAACTTGAATGCTTTCATATTGAAATTAGAAAGATTTCTTTAGAGAAAACTGTTTCACTTAAGAGTTAAACAATAAATATATCCATTGTAATTGTAAATATATAAATTGTAATTGTAATATATCCATTGTAATTGTAATAGAAAATTTAAGATTTCTTTAAAGTTATTTCATTCTCAGAGTTTTATGGCTAAAGCTGAAGAATTGTTTAGATTAATCTTTCAATCTTAACTTGAATAGAAGAATTACAAAGAAGATATTACAAATATAAGTTATATATAATTATATTACTCTACTTTAGATACTCCAAATACAGGATATATATAGTTATATTTCAATATATATATATATCTTATATAACTATGTATAGTTATTTATCTATAAAGTTATTTTATTCTATTCTTTCTGTGGCTCATTTTAAGAACAAGTCAATCTAAAGTTTTTCTGTTAAAGAAATACACTTCGTTTATAAGAAAAATAGTAACTATACAGTTATTTATCATTTCTACAACATTTCTATAATTCAGAGGGCATGCTTAAGCTAAAATAAAATGGGAAAACCAGTGAAAAGCGCCAGAGTTTTCTTATTCACTTCACATTTCAGCTTGAGAATCTATAGCTAAACTGAAAACTAGAAAATTAGTAAACTTAACTTTCGCAAATACTATAAAATATATAAAATATATAAAATATATAAAATATATAAAATATATAAAATATATAAAATATATAAAATATATAAAATATATAAAATATATAAAATATATAAAATATATAAAATAATATTAAATAAATAATTTCTTTCAAGTAAATGGTAAATTATAGTCAAATTGTTTAATTAAACTATTGATATGCTAATAAACTAAAGTTTCTCTTATCAATAAATTGAATAGAAATCAATTGTAATGCCTCGTTAGACAGCGTAGGGTTCGCTTCATGGTCTGATTCGATAAGCAGAGCAGGTGAGCAACAGTTAAACGAGTTGATAATATATGATTTACAAATAAATAAGTTAAATAACGTAGTTAATGCAACGGTATGTCAAGCAGAGTGCACCACTGTGCGTTGTGGACTAGAACTTTTGGCAGTTGCATGTTGCATGCATTAGCATACAAGTGTTGGCCACAAAGAGACGGCAATCGAGATACAAAAACAACAACAGTAACAACAATAAGAAGAAGAAGAAGAGCAACAACAATAAGAATAACAACAACAACAACAACAACAATAACAACAACTCGTAACGAACAGAGCGACGCCTCTAGAGAGTCTAGAGCAAAAAGCATTGAAGCGACGCTGTGGCTGAGACTGATGTTGCCACTGTTGCCACAGTTGCCACTGTTGCAGTGGGCGCTGGCTACGTATACACCTCCCTCTCCCTACCCCTCCACTCCCCTACCTCCCCTTCCTCAGCTATTGACAACCTCACATGCTGTGCATCTTCTTGGCTTTTGGAAATGGGCAAGTCTATGACCGCAGTTTGTATAGGGGGAAAGTCGTCTACGGGGGCAGCTGCGGCACAGCGGGCTGGCAATTGCTGTGCCGCTTCCTGAGCCCACACAAACACACACAAAGAGAGCGAGAGAGAGAGAGGGGGAGAGAGGTAGCAAACAAGCCATGTGAGGCTGGCATAATTATAGCACATTCCATGCCACAAAGTAGCTGCAATCGGATGTGGATGTAGATGTGGATGTGGATGCGGATTTGGCTACCAAGTAGGAGTCGCTCATTCACTCAAATGTGGGCGTACCCCCTGCCACTCACTTCCTCACCAACAAGTTGCCCGGCGTGTGCAACTGGCAACTGGCAACTTTTGCAGCTCCGCCTTCGATCTGAGATGTATTAATGACATTTGGCCCAGTTTTCTTAACAGTTTTTATTTTCATCGTGGGGGCGACGACGTCAACGACGACGACGACACATTACTTGCAGCAGCTGTGCAACGGCGCGACGTCAGCGTCGGCGTCGGCGTCTGCCTCATTCATATTCATAAATTTAACGTCTTTTTTTTGCGTAGCGGAAGTTGTTGCGACCCCCTCGCTTCCCCGCTCAGACAACTGCTGCTGCTGCCCCTGCTCAGTTGGCTGTTGGCAGACAATGTGCCGCTCTATTTTAGATGCGTTCCCAATCCTCATACTCAGTCCCATTGCCAGTCCCAATCCCATTCACGTTCCCATTCCCATTCCCATTCCCGTTCCCAGGCACGGGAGCCAAAAGTTCAAAGCACTATTGAACTCAGACGAGCAACACTTTCGCCATAAATAGCAAAAGTGACGGCTGCCCCTTCCCCTACCCCTACCCCTTCCCCTTCCCAGCGCACCTCCTCACCCTGCACCCTTTGCACACTCTCTTCTAAACTCTGCCCGCCTCTGCGCGCAGCAGGCAGCGCTGCGCTGTTTTATCAACGGAAGCAGCGAAAAGAAACATTGCAGACGCAGAGACAGAGTGAGAGAGAGAGAGAGGGAGAGGGTGAGAGAGGGGAGAAAAGAGCAAGGGGTGTGGAGAGTGAAGAGGGGAAGAGTAAGGTTAGCAGACATCGGTAGGAAGTGGCAAAAAGGCGAAGAAACCACGAAAGAAAGAGACAGACAGAAAGAGAGAGAGAGTGAGAGAGAGAGACAGCGAGAGAGAGAGAGGGAGAGCAGGCAAAACGAAAACAAAAGTAACTAATGCCTCAAGTGTGAGACGCTTTGCTGCTTCCTCCCGCTCACTTCCTGTGCGTGTGGCCTAATGAGGAAGTGGAAGTGGAAATGGAAGTTGAAAATCGAAAATGGAAAATGCAACTGGAAGTGGAAGTGGAAGTGGAAATAGAAGTGGCAGTGGTGGAAGGTGGCAAATGCAACTGCTTTTTGGAGTGCCAAAAATAAAATCAAACCAGAAACGAAAAGAAAGCCGAAGATTAAATACTCTAAATGCAAATTTTAATGCAAAATAATAATAATTATAATTGTTAATATCATAATTATTATAAAATATATATAATAGTAATTTAATGTAAATATAAATACATATTTAATAATCATTTTAAGCAACATTTGTGTAAATTTCGCTTGAGAAAATTAAATAGTAGTAAAATTTTAATTTATTGAAATTTAGAAAAATATATTATTAGTAAAATATATTAAAATTGTAATTTATTTAAATTTAGAAAAATATATTATTATTGTAAAATATATTAAGCATTCAAAGAAAATGCACAAATAATATATAACTATAACATTTAACAATTGCCAAAATGAATTATATATTTTATGAACTTTCTAAGTTTATTTAATTAATTAAGCAACACAATTTTCTATTTAAATATGGAAATAAAACATTTTCATAGACAAAAGTGTCGAAAATTATATAAAGAAATCATTTAATGTGGCTGTAGCTGATCACAAATTCGCTATACTCTACATAAGTACAGGGTATGAGCTACACCAAATGCAGAGGCCATTTGGAGCCGAGCTGTGGTCGTATCGACGCGCAAGCGGGTGGTGGGGCAGCGGCAGGGGAGGTCTATAAATAAGCGTTTGCCCCGAAAGGCCGGAAATATTGTGCCTATATAGACGAAACGTTGCGTTGCCAAGCGATACGAGTCCCAGTCTGTAGCTCTCTCTGTTTCACATGCTCAGTCTGCCTCTCTCTCTCTCTCTGCTGTCTCTCTCACTGTCTCTGTCTCTGTCTTGCTCAATGTGCATGCGTTTCATTCATATTTTTGCGCACCATTCATTCATAACTTGTATGTGAATGGAATTGGGGATAGCAAGGCTTGGGGTTGAGGGATGGCAATGGGAAAGGGAATGCGAATGGGAATGGGAATGAGAACGGGACTGAGAATGGGGCAATGGCAGCATACAAAATGCTGCGAGAAGTTTGATTTTGTTGTTCTTCTTCTTGTTGTTGTGATTGCGACAAAATGCAGTAAAAAAAAAAAAAATGGGAAAAATAACAAAAAGTAAACAAAATACTGAATGTATTGGCTGCTGACCCCAAAAGCGACAACAACAACGGAGATACGGATCCGTTCCGCACTTATCAGTTTATGCCTGTGTGTGTGCGTGTGTGTGCGTGTGTGTGTGTGTATGAGTGTTGCTGCTGTTGTGCGTGTGCTCAATGAAAATTCATTGAAATTTAGAGCAAATCTATAAAATGCAACGAAGCAAGCAGCAACAACTACAGCAGCAGACTAAAAGCACACACACTAATACACACACACACATGATTTGGGGGTCTCAATGGCTCGTTGGCTGGCGTTGGCGATGGCGGCGATAAACTAACAACTAAACAACAGCAGCAGCAGCAGCAGCAACAACAAACGAAACGCATTGGGGCAAACAGTTGGAGCGATGACACGAGAGACTGCGACGGAGGCGAGACCGCAGCGGAGGCGTTAGCTGCTGCTGCTGCTGCGTCGGCGTCAGCGTCGGCGTTGGCAATGCATGAATTTATGAATGAAAGTGTATGTGATTATGTTTGTCTCGCTGTGTGTGCGTGTGTGTGTGCGTGTGTGTGTGTGCGTGTGTGTGTCTGAACACTGCGCTCGCATTTAATGAATGAAAATCCCAAGCCGCAGCAACGACAAACACACACACACACACACAGACGCAGTGAAACCACAGCAAATGCAGTAAAAACGGAAGTAAATGAGAACAACAACAACAACAGCAACAACAACAACAACAACGACAACGACAAGAAATATGCCCCATTGGAATGAATGAATGCCCGCCTGATTTTCAACTACGGATAAGATACTTGTAGAACATTTTATGGCTTCAAGTATCCACTCATATGGCGAGCATATAATATGTATGTGCTTCACACAAGCATATGTACATATATGTACATATACTCATCTATATACATATGTACATACATACATATTTAGTTTTTATGTATTGGACTTTAGTATTAAATACAAAATACACAAGGCTTAAGATTAGATTGCGCTGAGCTCTTGATACTGTGGCATAGCTATGATCATTTGTCTGCCTTGCACTTTGCCATAGCAATGATCTATTGTCCGTCTGTTTAATTGTGTTAGCTAATGAACTTGTTGTTACAAGTTGTTATAGTATTTTTAATTTTAAAACTTTAGTAGAGGTTTCTTGTTTAAAATGTTTTGATATTTATGTTTAATTCAAATATGAATTGAAATTAATTAAGTTTAAAAGTTCTTGATTTCTTTTTCTGCTGTTTATAAGTTTAGTTAAGCCAATTTAATAGTATAATATTTGTTGCTTGTTTGTAAATAATAATAATAAATTACATTTTTAATATAAACTATTTGTTTTATAATTTTTAACGTTCATTTATTATTTTGCAACAGTTTATAAGTTTACTTTAGTTTTTTTAAATATTTTTTATAGGTTGTTTGCTATATAATTTTTAAAGCTGTTTGTTTTCATTTTCTACAGTTTAGTTTAGTTTAATTATTTTGTAAATATTTGCTTTTTGATATGTATAAAAAGAAAATTAATTAAAGTAACAATCTGGCTTAAATGTTTAAAGCATTTTAATATTTATGAATCTTTAAATATTTATCATATTTATAGCATTTTATATATTTTATATATTTATTATAGTTATTATATTTTTCTTTTTTATTATTATATTTATTTATTCATTATATTTATTTTATTCATTATATTTATTATATTTATTATATTTTTATATTCATTATATTTATTATATTTATTATAATTTATTTCATTTATTATTTACTTTAAAAAGTCTTTAAATGTAACAACCTCCGCTTAAAGAATATTTTTGTTGTACAAATAATGTTGCAATAAAAAACTTGAGAATTTAATATAAAATTCATGTTCAAGAAGATTAAGAAATAGATTGCGGCTAATAAAAAGCTTAAAAACTTAGGCTCGATTATTGAATTATTTAAAATGCCAACGATAAAGGGTTTCCAGCTTAATGGAGAGAGAGTTTCCAGGAATCAATGACTTATTTATATATTCTGCGATTTTAATTGTAATTTTATTTTGTATTTTAGCTGATATCATTAGTTTTATTTTGGGATTTTTGATTAGCTGCGATTTTCTCAGAACAAGAAATACATTAAGATATTTGCATTTAGCTTTACATTCGAACGCTGAGTCAGTAAACTCTTGGGTTAAGGGAGGGGAAGGGAGAACAATCTATCGTTGACTAGCGAAATGAGAATTTGAGAATGTTGTGTGTGTGTGTGTGGATGATTGATCGGATTAGTTGTTGTGATTCTAGCGAAATTCAATTGACTGTATCACAAGTGCCTCCGACATTGAACTACTAGAATGG
Organism: Drosophila macrospina; assembly: GCA_035042075.1. NCBI lineage: Eukaryota > Metazoa > Arthropoda > Insecta > Diptera > Drosophilidae > Drosophila > Drosophila macrospina. The sequence continues at coordinate 3,449,407 of JAWNLW010000454.1, read as the reverse complement.
AATTGGTAATGGAAATGGAAATGGAAATGTAAATGCAAATGCCACTTGGACTCGCCGCACAAAAGTCATAAAAAAAGCCACAGCAACAACAACAACAAAATGAAAAGGAACTGAAACTTTTGTAAAAATTACAAAGAAAATATATGCAAATAAAAATAGAAGATGTTCAAGATTGTTTTGTTTTTCAACAATGACGCACAACATTGCAGGTAAAACACACACTGAGCTAAAAGCAAATATAAATAAAATATTAATACACATATATATATATATATATATATATATATATATATACATATATATATATACATATACATATGTATATATATAGCCCTGGCTTGACTTTTACGACTTAATATTTATCGAAGCGGTAAAATTACAACAGCGAAAGTGCCGCGAAAATTGTTAAATGTGCAGAAGCAATAACAACAATAGCAACAACAATCATAACAACAGACCAAATGACGCACAAACATTACAAGGTTGTCTGCCCCGGTCTGCGGCCCATGTAATATCAGGTGGGTCAGCTGGGGGCAGTTGAGGTAGCTGCGGCAGCTGTGGCAGCTGGCAGGGGGAGTGTGTGTACGTCATTGAAAAACTGAATGAAAATGAAATGAAATGAAAATCAGATTGGCACACACCACACTAAAACTGGAGGCTTTTACGTCAGCACACCAAACTATTTTCACGAGATTTGTTTTGTTTTATATTCGTATTTAGATTACGATTATTTATATTCGAGCTCGATGCTCGATGACGTTCTCGGGCCATTGAAGGAGTCCAGAGGCCGTTTACAAATGTTTTAACCGTCGCCATTTCCAATCTCATTAAGTTGTGGAAACAAACTGTGCGCGTAATTATGCCAGACACTGTGGCAGAGTTGCCACACACACACACACACACACATACGTACATATGTATACAAAAATAGCCAATCGATAATTATCGGAGGGGGAGTCATAAAACGATCACCAAATATACAGGGTGATCCGAAATTGTGTTGAAAAGCTTTTCGGTTAATTGCCGATTTCTTCTATCAGATATTTTTGGTTTTTTTTTGTTCTGTGTTCTTTTTCCTTTTTGTTGTTTGATAAATGCGTAACATATCAAACTGGTTCAATTCTGTTGATAGTTTTTCATGTTGCTGTCGCTGTTGTTGTTGTTGTTGATCGCGCCTCGACTGTACCAATCTTAATTGCGCATTTAAATATGTATGTATGTCTGTATGTTTGCATGTTTGCATGTACGTAGTATAATAGAAAAGGAAAAAAACAACAACAACAACAAGAACAACAACAACATACAGTTGAAGCAACATACGGAATATTATTCACAGGCAGCCAGCAAATTTACAGCCCATTGTGAACTTTGAGGCTTGAGGAAATGGCGCCTTCCCCCAAAAACGTGCGCCTGCCCGTTCCCTATGTTCCCTACTACCCTGCGACTCTGCCACATCGCTCTACACCACCACACCGCCACGCTCTTCGGTAGTTCCCGACCATGTGTCTGTCGTTCTCGACATTTGAAGCTGCGCATATTGCGCCTTGGCTATTTATTATGTATTATAGTTTATGGGCCTGCAAACAAAACAGAAGCGCAGTGTAAAAACGTTTTTGCGCACTATTCTCAGCCTGTCCGCGTGTGTCAGGTGGCAACGCTGCTCGATTTCGGCACGTGTGGCTAATTATTCAATCAAAAATATAAATACATCTGCCGTTTAACATAATACGATTAATTAATTGTGTTCTAATTAGGCATATTTAATCATTCATTCGATTTTTTTTTTCTATATGAAGTTTCAAAAGTAAAACCGTAAACTAAGCTATCTGGCAACGCTGAGCGCAAAGGCCACCATGAAGAGCGTGCGAGAGCTTAAGAGAGTACAACAACATCGAAGCGACAACTTGTTGCGCTTGAGTCTGTGTGGGTGAGCGAGCAGGCGTTTGAATGTGTGAATGTGTGAATGTATGAGCGAGAGAGAGAGACACAAAGAGAGATATGTGTGTGTGAGCGTGTGAGAGTGTTTGATAGAGAGCGAGCTTTTAGGCCTTGCTGGCCTTGCTGTTGTCTGGGCTGTCCGTCTCACTGTCCCTCTGTCTGTCTGTCTGTCCGTCAGCTCGTCTGGTTGTGTGTCTCTCCGTCTGCGTTTAAGTGTATTATTTTTTGGTGCGCAAAAAGCCCAGCGCACACTTAAGGACACATGGCCAGCGCAATGAGAGTATGTGTATGTGTGCGTGTATCTGTCTTTACGTGTGTGTGTGTGTGGAGGACTCGCTGTCTGGGCTTAAGCTGCGCTGCGCGACGCTGTTGCTGCTGCTGCTGCTGCAGACTGCACAAAACAGCTGTTTTCTGTTGTCAGTTTGACAAGCGCAGTGAAAACAGCTGTTTCAGCTGCATTCAGCCTGACCCCGCTGTCTGTGACAATGCGACAACAACTAACAATAATAACCTTTATATACTTATATCAAAAGACATACAGTGATGTTAATATGTGTACGTATGTTATTAACTAGTAAAAGTTTAAACAAATTGCTTGATACTTACAAACAAAGCCATTAGGCAGCCTGGTGATGGTGATGTCGATGTCGATGTTGATTATATAAGCAGCGTCGTCGTGCGCACACACACTGACACAGACACGGACACACACACACACAAACACACACACCGCATACATACACACAGTCAGGGCTAATGTGTGGCGAAGTATGTGTGCGTGTGTATTGAAGTGCTGTGCTGTGCTGTGGTTGTGTTGGTGTTGGTGTGTGCCAGTTTAGTAAATGCTCAGCACACGCACTAACTCAACCGAACGAAACGTCGTCGACAGCAGCGACAGAGGCAGCAGCAGCAGCGGCAGCGGCAGCAGCAGCAGCAGCAACAGCAACAGGCAGATAGGCAAGTTTGCCTTTGTTGTTGGCTCTGTTTGCCGTTGTATTTGTTGTTATTGCTGTTGCTGTTATTGTTGTTGTTGTGGTTGTTGTTGCTGTTGCTGTAGTTTACTTTGTTGTTGTTGCTGGGCTGGCGGCGACATTTGTGTCGTATCTAAAACATTTGCGCTTTAAATAAATATACAGAGGTATTATAAAAAATGAGGCAACTACAGCAACAAAATTGGTTCAATGCACGCCGCCAAAGTGGACAAGGCAGCAAGACACAAATGTAAACCGCTTATCACAGGTGATAGCAGAAGGGCTGGGCTTGAGTTGGGGTCGACGATGGCGGAGCTTGTGGGCTCGAGAGGGGGAGTGGGCGGAGTTATGCAGTCTGTTCCTTGCTCGAGTGACTTTTATAACTATAACTAATGTAACTCAGATGCGATTTATATTTATAATTGATTTTAGCAACTGTGCAACGACTTGATTATCATCATCGTCATCGTCATCATCATCATCATAATCATCATCATCATCATTGTCACTTGGCCCATGTACAAAGTTCACTTGTTGTTCTTGTCGTTCTTCTTGTTTTTTTTTAAAATTTTTTTTGTTTTATATATGCAATACATGCAAACATTTTTTTTGATTGTATAAGTTTACAGTTGCTTTGTGCGCCATTTTATTTTTTAAATACAAATCCATACATGCACATATGTGTGCATGTGTGTGTGTGTTTGTGTCTGTATACATTTCGTTTCTTTATTTAAGTTTTTTTTTCGCTTCTATTTTTTTTTGTATTTACTTTTCCGCTTCTAATTTTAATTATTCAGTTGCGAAGCTCAAAAGTCGCGCGCTAGTTTGTTTTTAATTCTTCTTCTTGTTATTGTTGTTGTTGTTGTTGTGGTTGTTGTTCTATCGTACTTTTTTAAACGTCGTTTAAGCATTTACGTTACGTTTACGTTACGTTATGGCATTGGGTTTCGACTTTTTTTTTGGGGGGAAGGGGCCTTTAAAACTGCGTCGCAAATTTGCAAATATTTTTCTATTTTTTTCCTCTTTTAATTTTGTTTTTTCTTGTTTAGCTCGATCGAGTTGAAATTGGGTTCAAGTTTTTCTTTTCTATTTTTTTTTTTTGATGTTTGTTTAGCAATATAATTAATAATTAGTTAAATGGCGACACAGAGCAACACATACACTCACACAGCTGCAGACACTCGAGCACACACACTCATACACATTCACATTCACATTCACATTCAAACAGACACAGGCCAACACCAACACCTTTGCACAGTTTTAATTGAAATTCACTTTGATGCCGCCGCCGTTGCTGTTGTCGTTGTCGTTGCCGTTGCCGTTGTCGCTTGCTGTTGTTGTTGCTATTGCCGCAATCCAGAGACCAGAAGGAGAAGAGCCCAAGCAGTTAGCCAGTGTAAGCCGCGCCCAGGCAGAGCAGTTCACCGCCTCCTCCTTCTTGACGTTGGCACTGTCGGTGACGTACTGAAACAAATGCCTCACCAGAGTTTAGTTTGCGGCGCATGGTTACTCTGACAGCATACACACACTTATGCAGACACACACACACACACACACACAGAGACACAGCCGCAGCAGCGACAGAGCTAAGCGAGAGCAGCAGCAACAGCAGCAAGACTCGCTGGTATCAATGAATGCCTTGAGTTGCTTTAGCTTTGCCATCGTCGTTGCCTATGCTTCTGCTTCTGACTCTGCCAGTGCCTCAGTCTCTGTCTCTGTCTCTGCCTCTGCCTCTGCCTCAGCGTCTGCCTCTGCTTCAGACAGTGCCCCAGCAGCAACAAGTACGAGTACGAGCAGAAGCCGTCTTCAAATGACTGAATGTCTGAATGAATGTTGCGCGCAGCTGCTGCCGACACTGTGAGTGTGACTTTGCATGTAATGGTTAACGCCACCGTGGAAAAAAAATATAAATTTCGCTTGCTTGTCAGCCGCTCTGGTGCTCAAAACAATAGCAAAACAAACACACCGACACCTCACACAGCCACACAAGCACACACACACACTCGCATGCCCATCATCAAAGAGAGCAAACTCGCTCGCTCGCCGTCTTTCTCTCTCTCTCTCTCGCTCTGTCTGTCTCTCTGTATCTGACAAAAGCTTGCGGTCGGTCGCGTGTGTGAGTGAGTGCGAGTGCTTAGGCACGGTAAAAAATTTTTATGAACGAAGCGAAAAAGAAAATGGCGGCGCTTTCAATTGGACTATTAGCGTATCAATTGCAATTTTGTACCATAAACTGATCATTCCGATTTGAAATTTGCCTTGCGATTGCAACAGCAACAAACAATGTAGTTATAATTAAATAATTAATTTATGTACTTTCAACGTGAAGCGAGAATAATTAGAAAAAAATGCTGGCATTGTAAGGATTTTCATATAATAAATTGATACTAGATGCAATAAAAAATTAATTAAAAGCTTTAAATTAAATTCAAAATGTTGCTTTTAATTATCTATAATAAATATTTAATTACTTGAGATATTCATATTTGCGAAAGACTTCAAATTAATGTGAAAAAGTTATGTAAACAAGTTGAAAAATAATATAATTTCTTGCCGCAATTAGATGGAAATAATTATCAGAGTTATTTCGATTGCCAATATTTACATAAGATTTTACTTAAGCAATGAATGTGAATGTTAGTGCTTGCTGGCTTCAAAATGAAATTAAGCCTGACTTTGCATTTAACTGAACGATACCCACATTGTGCTCAGTGTAAAGCCCAAAGACACTCATTCAAACACACGTACACACACGATCGAAATCAACGAAATATAAAAAAAAAAAATAAAATAAAAAATACAGCCAAAACCTAAACGAAATCTGTAGAAAAAATTCCTGTGCCAGAAGCGCGTATGTAGTACGTATGTGCATACATACATGTGTATGTGCATATGTGTAGAGCAGAGCAAGAGGTTTAAACTAACATACATATATGTATGCCATATGAAATGTGTAACATTACAATACATATGCAGACATTTAACAAGCGACTCACTAACACAGAGATACAAATATAGTAGAAAACATTTCGATTTTGGGCATGTATGTTGTGTGTGTGTGGTGTGTGTGATGTGTGTGATATGTGTTTGTGTGTGAGAGCTGTTTGATATGCCTCTATGTGTGTGTGATTGCCATGAGGGCATTTTCTAATGGCAAGCATGAAATTGAAATGAATTTGATATCAAATAAAATTTACTTACATTCAAATATGCAATTAAATGCTTTCAATTATTTTACTCCTAAAAATGTATCAACACTTTAACTGAGACACAAAGATTGATACTGAAACGGAACTAAATACATGCTATTATGAAAGACTGGGCCCAACCTTTAACCGCACAACTGATATCAGCTTACGACTTGTCATTGTCCAGTCGGAGGAAACGGAACGCAACTGAGAATCAACAACAACATCGTCGTCCAATAAAAAAACGGGACTGACAATTGGTCTAAAACAGTAGCCCTTAACGGGCGTTTAAACGTTTCCCATTTTCCCCATTCGAAAACAATTATGTATTAATTTGATCCTAAATGCTTCAAGTTAATTAAACGCTTTAATAATAGTCCACGTGCTAATGCTGACGTAAGGGTCGACAGTCGACAGTCGTCAGTAGACAACGCACAGGGGCGTGCACAATATCAACGCATCTCGCTCACACACACACACGTACACACGCACACATACACACGCACACAGGCACAGTAGGCAACAGCGAACGTTTTGTTCGTAGCTATTTCAAAAACGCAGCATTTCTCACGCACACCAAGGCGGCGCCAGCGCGCACACACACACACACACTGAAACATATCACAACAAAGTTTAGCAAATTTCTTTCTATAAAGATCGCAATACATACACATACAACAACAACAACAAAAGAGTCAAGAGAGTGCCAAAGCTCCAAATGACGTACACAATATCGAACATGAATAATAGTCAAAATGTCGTCGAACATCCAGAAAATTCGCAAAATTTCCACAGCAAATTCTGTACATCCTTTTTATTTCCTTTTTTTGTATGCAAATGAAAACCTCTGCAATGCTTTTGCAACCGTTATGGCCATGCTGTCAATATCAAAGAACATTTTTGGCAACAAAAATCACGTGTTCCTCCATGTATTGTACTGCCGAATCAAGCAAAGTATTTCATATACATATACTATGCACGGCAACAGAGGAGAGAGCACCCGAAATTAGCAACAACAACAACAACAAAAAGCTCGACACTCTCGCTGAGAGAAACTCACGCGTCGCGAATAAAAGCAAAAAACAAAATGGCCGCCAGGTAAATTTGTTGACGTGGTTGAGTTTTTTTTTCTTTCTATCTATTTTTTATTTGCAAAACCAAATTAAACGGTCTTTTAATAATTACAATTAGTTAATTACATAATTGTAAATATTTGTAATTTATTTGTAAAACTGATATTTCAAAAATGTAATTCAAATGCTACGAATTTGCATAGAATTCAGCAAACAAACGCTTGAAAATTATACAAAATGGCGTCTGTGATGCGCTTAAAGCATTGTAGTTTTAATGTAAGATTGCTGTTACAACAGCAACAAATACTAGTTAAATTTACTTAAAGTAGTTCGCTTTATTCTAGAATTACTGAAGTTGCCTTTTTACTACTAATTAACTAATTATATAAACAAATGTTTGCAGCAGTAGTTTCTGCGCCTAACTAAGTCGAATGAACCTCAAAAACTATATAGTTTTTATAAAGAAAGTGTTTACTTATAACTTCATTACATTTAAAATACTTCTCCTTATTTAATTTCATTAAAATAATTTAATTATTTCGAGTATTTCTCTATTTAAATGATTAAGCAAAAGGAATATTGTTTAAAAACAAAGGGAATAACTTTTAAAATTGAATGAGAATTTCAAAACTAAGTTCTTTTAATAAACAGTAACATTATTTTTAACTTCTTTATAAGTTTATAAGTATATAATTTAGCTGGTATTTATATCTAGCTAGATCTAGAAATGGATTAGGCAAATCTCAACTAAGAAATTAAAATATATAATTAAGATTGCAAGCAGCTTCCTAATCAATTAATTTTTATAGAAACAACCATCGAAACTTGCTTTCATCTATACTTTATTAAAGTTAAGCTGTTTAATCTTATTTCATATATAAAATTAAGAATTTAAGTAGAATTCCTCTATTTCTAAATGATTAACCATTTCTTTGGAAGAAAATATTATAATTTAAAATGTTTAATTTGTATAGAAATTAAAACTAATTAAACTGTGTAAATAAGAAATTCTATTAAATTATTATATTGTTTCCTTTAATTGAAATTTGATCATTTTTAAGCGTTGCATAAGAAGATAAATAAATAATTAGAGCCATAATCAATCTTAACTGTTAGAGAGATTGCCAAGTTTATTCTAAAATAACAATTATTATGTTTTATGTGAGATAACTATAACTTTTAGTTAAATTTAGGTTGCAGCACAATTACAATTTTGATCGAATATTCAAATATTCAATTAGATTTGGCCTCAATTTGCGGCTGCTGTTGCATGCAACTGGCTGGGGTGCGAGTTGGCCATTCGACATCGATTGCGCGGACTTGAGACGGAGGCGGAGACGGATTTGGTTTCGGTCTCGGACTTGGACACTTGGGGCGTCCATTTGCATTGGATAGGCCAGATCGGAGCAAGCCAGAGCAGGCCAGGCCAGGCCAGGCCAGGGCTGGGCAAGTCGGCGACACAGAAAGCGACAGCCTCCATTAAAATGCCCCACTAACTGCATTCCAAGAATTCATAAGTCAAAGATCGAATGTGTGTTGTGCGCCAACGATAGTGACGGGGGTACCACCGCCCCAACCTGCTGCCCACCCTGCTGTGTGCCCAGTGTCTCAGTCTCAGTCTCAATCGCTGTCCCAGTCTCACTCTCAGTCTCATTCTCAGTCTCATTCTCAGTCTCAGTCTCAGTTAATGCATTGTATCTGGCCAGGGCCAACGTCAGCGCCAACAGCAGACAACAAAGACTCAAATTGAATAAATAAAGCGCAAGATTTATGCATACGAAATTAATAAATTGAAATATATGTACACAATGAATATTAGACACTAAAGCTTAACAAGTGCAGCAGGCATTTAATTTTAATGCGTTCAGATGCCCCTCGTCCCTGTCGCTGGAGGAGAAGGAGGTGGAATGGGAGGAGGCGGCACAGTTTATCAGTGTACGCACTTCTCCTCGTTCGCGTTCTCCTTCTTCTGCTGCTGCTCTGTTGCTGCTGCTGCTGCTGCTGCCCCCTCGATGAAACGACAAAAGAGATTAACACCGAGTTATCATCAAACCAGATATGAAATATGCGCGATAAGACCAAAGTGCATTGGTGTCAAAAAACTACTTACATGAAGAATGCAGGCCAACTACGGAGTGCACACGTATCTCTCTTGGTTCTTATATATATATATACAAATATATATACAAATATATATATATATATATGTTTCTTTCATCATTGTGTTGAGTGGTAAAGTGATGAAATGCAGCACACACACACACACACACACACATGTATTTACTTATGAACATGAGAATGCACCAAGCCCCGTCACAGTCAGAGTCACAGTCAGAGTCAGAGTCATAGTCAGAGTCAGAGTCGCGGTCGCCAGCCAGTTTCAGTTTCATGAATGGGGCCCTGGGAGCTCTTGCTGCTCCAAAAACTGCAGCTGCAGCTGTGTTGCGCTGCGCTGCGCCGTCTGATCTGTTTGGTTGCATGAATGAATTGGCGATGGCGCCGGGTGTGCATAGATCGAACTATTGTAATTACTAGAAGATTATGCAAAATGCATATGCAATTAGTTCGAGCTGCAGTTGATGTCTATACGAGCTGAGCAACTGATTCTGCATCTGCATCTGCATCTGTATCTATCTAAATCTGAATCTGTGAGGAGACTGCTGGCTCTTGCAACGGCGTCTCTGGCTGTGTCTGAGTCGGCGTCTGAGTCATGGGGGCAACTGGTTTGACTTGACTGAGAACAAGTACAAAACGTACCTCTAGTTGCACTTACATTGCCAGTAAGTAGTTGCACGCAGTGGCGTAGTCAACAGTAAATCATAGAGGGGGTGGGCCGCACGATAAGTTGACAAATGAAGTTGCATTGCAAGTAACTCTGTTGTTGTAGCTATCAAAATCTTTAGATCAACTTCTTGACTCCTCTTTGAATTCCTTTTGCATAAGAATACTTGAATTATACATCAATTAGTTCTTCAACAGCTTCTTTGACTCTGAAGCTTCCTCAATTTCTAGATAAATTCCTGAGAATTGTTTATGCAACCTATAGACATTCATCATTCCCCCCCTGCGTTGCGACCTTGATCTAAGTGACTGTGATATGAAGTCACGATATCGGAATGTGTGTCTTGATGATGATGACGAACGAAATGTTGTGCAAGCCACAAAGACAGAACTGCAACCTGTTGGCATTTTGCAATTAAAATTTCTAAAGTCGTTTTCTGAGCTGCAGTCACGGCTTTTGCCTTCGTCTACGTCTTCGTCTTTGGCTTTGGCTTTAGCTTCAGCTTGTCCAACAGACTTTTGCCTAATTTTCATGCAAAGTAACAATATTAATTTGATGGTCCATTGTCTAGTTTGTCGACATAGGCATTAAGATACGTATAATATCATTTCTAGCTTCTCTGAGAAAGATCAATAATGTGCATGAAACGTTGCCGCTGGGAACATGGATTGAACATGGCTTGGAAATGCCATCAAACATTGACATCAACATGGCCTATCAGCATAATGTAATGTCTGTCTCTTAGCCCAGTGGTGTCCCCTACAAAACTGATAATAATGTCGCCTGCGGGAAATTCCTTTAGCGGCATTTAAGGCCACTTAATTATGCCCCGTTGAACTGAACTAAAACTGAACTGACCAGGTTTCAGTCTCATTCTTCTCTCCACCTCTCTCTCCTCTCTGTCTGTCTCTGTTTCACTCGCACACTCAGAACCAAAAACCAATCCTAAATTCCTGGAATTTTGACTCTTGTTAAATATCAACTGCTGTATTTGTACATGCCGGCTCTTCGACTTCGTCCCATCGTCTTACCGTCTTGCCGTCTTCCCATCCCCTTACCATCTCGCCCTGTCCCTATTGTGTCTGTCGCTCTGTCTGACTGTCTGTTCTCCGCTCCCCCGCTTGCTGCACTTTACGTCTGTCAGTCTGTGTGTGTGTGTATGTGTGCTGTTTTATGCATTCTCGCCCAGCAGAACTTTCGGGCATGAAAAACTCACGGCATAACTCCAACTTTTCTCCTCATGAAGAAACTGCAATCTTTGTATGGAAAACCAATTTATTAAAAATACTAATGCTTACTAAATAAGAAGACTAAATCCTGTTTAAAGACATATTTCGCTTGAAAATCAGTTCAGTTTTTCCAGAGTTATGACAGTCTAGCAAGAAGAATATTTTGTTAGAAAGAACTAAGAACTCTATACGCTAGGAAATAACTACTAGCTAACTGTTCTTACTACAGCAGTTACTTAATTCCTCATTAATCACGTCAATTGCAGCGATTTCTTTAAGAACCACTGAATTTACAGCTGACTTGCAACGGAAAATGGAATGTGCTTGTCGTTTTAACATCTTAATTTGATATTTTATGTGTTTTTGCCATTTTAAATAGAGTTTCTCAGTTCTCTTGCGCACTGCTGACCTTTGAAATGCCACTTTAGTGTGGATTTAGATCATTATCAGTTCGGAAATGGTCTGCTGATAGATGTAATCGCATCTAGAAGCAAATCAACTGAATAATAGTCCAACAAGACAAGCATCTTGTTCTTATTCTTTTGGCTTTGGCTTTGGTTTTCGCAGACACCTCGAAGATCATCAGAGATTGCCTCAAGATCCCGATGAGCGAACCAATTAGATCAAACGTTTACTCCTGCTGAGTGGCAACAACTTATGCACCGGGCAACTGCAGTGCAACAGAGAGCATGCCCCCATGCCCCCTCCATCACTAACTCATGCAGCAACAGAGTCAACGTTGAAGCTACAAGCCCGCCAATGTAAATATACACACACCACACACACACACACACACTCAGATATCAGACATTCTTTACGTAGCTCGTTCGGTCTACGGTCTACATTCAAGAGGCAAGAGGACAGGGAGCGACGTGGAGGGAGGGGGAGGGGGTCGTGCAAGAAGAGAAGAGGCATCGATGATAATATTCATTCATTTGATCAAACCGCCGAAGACGTCAACAACAACCACGAAGCAACGACGACTTTCATTATGCCCCAATGCCCATGCCACCTCCTCAACCTTCTCCATCTCCTGCCACAACGACGACGACTGCAACGACTGCAGTGACTGCGACGTCGACGTCGACGCCAGCAGCGACAGCCACAGCAACTGCATTGCTGTTTAACCATTGGGCAGACGATGGACGACCGCCCGAATGCAGTCGCAGTCCAAAATCAAATTGAACCACAGAAAAGAAACAACAAAATCATATTGCCAAAGTAACAGCAGCAACAACAACAACAACAACAAGAACAACAACAACATTACACTGTAAGAAATGCAGGTAATTGCTTTATATATATATATATATATATATAGATATAGATATAGATATAGATATAGATATAGATATAGATATAGATATAGATATAGATATAGATATAGATATAGATATAGATATAGATATAGATATAGATATAGATATAGATATAGATATAGATATAGATATAGATATAGATATAGATATAGATATAGATATAGATATAGATATAGATATAGATATAGATATAGATATAGATATAGATATAGATATAGATATAGATATAGATATAGATATAGATATAGATATAGATATAGATATAGATATAGATATAGATATAGATATAGATATAGATATAGATATAGATATAGATATAGATATAGATATAGATATAGATATAGATATAGATATAGATATAGATATAGATATAGATATAGATATAGATATAGATATAGATCGTAAGTTGGGAACTGCATTAATTGCACTTTCACAGCTGAAATTTCTCGCAGTGTATACAATCGACACATTCACTTATAGATTTCAAAATCGATGAGAAAAAGGAATATGTTGAACGGGCGTACGGTCTGCAGCAAGGCTCAAAACTGCTGTCCAACACACACACACACACACATAGAGAGGGAGAGATAGATAGAGAGCGAAAGAGAGAGAGAGATAAACACACAGACAGAAGACGAAGCAAAGACCTCTTTTTAATGTATTGCAATTCCAAGAATTTAGGAAGAGGAACGTGAGAAACTTTGTTTTTGTTATTTTCTTTTCTTTGCATTTCATTTCAAGATACGAAGCCTGTGCTCCAACCTTACAAGCATATTCGTAGCTCTCGCTATCTCGCTCTGCCTCATGCTGCATCTCATGCACACACTTTAGCAATCCCTGCTGCAGTCCCTAGCCGAAAGACGTCGTCGTCGTCGTCGTCGTCGTCGGTGGCTATTACTCTTACAGCTCCTACATTGGGCTTGGGCCATGGCCAATGTTTGATTGCAGTTGCCTCCGTCTGAGTCTCCGTCTGAGTCTCAGTCTCAGTCACAGTCTCAGTCACAGTCGCAGTCACAGTCTCTGTCGCTGTTGCTGCAGTTGCAGCATGCCCCAGACATTCATATTGTATACACTTAAGTTCTTCTGGAATTTCGTATTGCAGCAGCCAAAAACGGCGCATTTTAAGGTGCAAACGTGTGCGCGAAGTGAACGCCAAGGGGGGGGCGCGGCGGGGACGATGGGGTGGCCGTGTGCGGCGACGGTGGCAAGTCGAATTGTGCGATCACCTTCCGCAGGCGGAGAGTCGAGTCGGAGAGGCAGGGCAACGGCAGTCCGGGAGTCGCAATGCCAGACTTGGCTAATAAAGCCGGCGACAAGAGAAAGCCGAAAAATTCCGAGACAACAACATTGCAGCACTTTGGGTAGAAAGCCACAGTGGGGGCGGCATAAGGGGGTACAAGCGTGGTGGGTGTGTGTAAGGAAGAGTGGGAAAGGAGGGGGGGGGGGAAGAGTAGGTGCAGAGGGGAGGTTTTTGGGAGTGGGCCTCTGTGCCGCATTTAGTTATTCTGTTTGCTTGCCACATTCTGTTTTCTTTTCTTTTGCTTTTTCTTTTCTTTCTTCTTTTCTTTTGTTTTGTTTTGATTTGTTTTTGCATTTGCAGCGATTTCTGCCTCTGCGTGTGTACTCGTGTGTGTGTGTGTGTGTGTGTGTGTTGCAAGCAGTCCATTTCTTTTTGGGATGCTGCTGACGTTGCCACTTGCCGCCTCTTGCCACCTCTTGCCCCTTGCGGCTCTGCCTTGTGGAATGTGCGCGCCGCCATCGTCGAAGCTGCATAATTTTTTTGTTGTTGTTGTTTTCGTTGTTGTTGTTGTTGTTGTTGCCGTGGCGCAGGGCAGCGACAAAATAGCAGAATCCTGTTGCCATGATCGTTAACAAGATGCCAAGATGGAGTACGGTGGAGTGGTGCGGCGGATGCGGATGCGGTGTGGCAAGCAGCAATCTGGAATCTGTGGGAGCTTCGAACTGGCAGCCAAATTAAATAGGCGCAAGCGCTTGAGTTAGCCACGAGTTGTGGCCAAGAGGAGCTCACGTTGTTGTTGTTGTTGTTAGTGTTGTTGTTAGTGTTGTTGTTAGTGTTGTTGTTGCTGCTGCTGTTGTTGTTCTTACTGTTGTTGCTGCTGCGGCTCTGCTATGCCGAGTTGATTGTCCTCTCACCTCAAGTTTTGGCCTGAGTCTGGACTCTTGGTCTTGGCCTCAGTCTTGAGCTTGCCTCGTCTTGTTGTTGTTGTTGTTGTTGTTGTTGCTCTTTGCATGGAATGCTGCCTTACGGGTAGAGAAAATCTTCTCACCTCAGCAGCTTACCAGCTCACCAGCATCATTTGGCATCGTTGGCCCAATGTAGATCCGGATTGCACGGATTGAATGCAACAACAACAACAACAACCACAACAACCATAACAACAACAACAACTGCTACTAAAACCATTTATTCTTAATACTCAAATCTTACTACAAATTCATTTGTTCGAAATTCGATAACTTTTTATCGCTTGTAATGTTTCTCGATAATCTTTAGTTGTTGCCTGCTGGAAGTACCGAAACTGCAAACACTATTTAAAGATTCTCAAATTATTTAGAATTAATATTTTTTTAATTTTACATTCTTTTTTATTTATTTTTTGGTATATAAATTATTTATTATTTATTTTTTATTAATTTTAAAGTTAACCTTTTTATATTATAAGTTATTAATTTATTTCCTTTAAGCTTACATTTTCAAAACACAAATAATATTTTTTAAAAAATAATAATTTTTGTTTTTAATTTATATTTCATAGATTATTTAACAAACTATAATTTAAAAAATACATGTATTAATTGTAGTTATCATTATAAATTATATATTCATTTCTTTTTTGATTTAAATTTTTATATTAGAAATTATATATTTATTTATCTATTTTGTAAATTTATATTTTCATTAAAAAAATATTTATTGTTCTAGCAATTTATAATTTAGCTGTAAATTTTTATTTTATATATTATTTATTTAAATCTCAATTTTTTGTAAAGTTAAATTTTTATTTTATTACTATTTACAATCTAATTTAACTATTAATTTTGTAGATTTATAGAGAATTTGTTCCTAATATTTCTTATTGCATTTCTGTTATAATTTCTAACATAAAAAGGTTGACAGCGTTTGAATTTAAAATTGTGCATTTAACCAAAATTAATATCGCTTATAATTATATCAAATTTGTATTCTATTTAATCAAAACTTTATCCTATTAATCTTAATTTGTTCGATTGTTATTTGTTAAGTCCTGCCGTATGATAAGTCTTCAGGTTGAATAGTTTTGTTTACACCTAATAGAGTTGTTCTTATTCAAGTAGCTAAGCAGACTTATAATTAAACGGATCTACTTTAATATTGAACCAAAGACTTGCCTATCTATAGGGTACTTTAGCTCAAGAATATAATTTAAAGATATTATCATTAAGGCATGCTTGGAATGCAGATTTCTAGCCAAACTCGTAAACTATTTGTATTCTATTTTTCTTTATACTATTAATTCTGTTTATGCAGAGAATCTAAATTCAGAACGTGTCTAATTATTGCATTTTACAGAATTGGAATTGTCTTATATCTAACTTGATATACCTATATTTTTAATCTCTAAAGATATTTGTTTATTGTCATTATCTACTGGCATAAAGAAGCTTAACTAAACTAACCAAATTCTTTATCTGCTGCAGGATTCTGATAAAGCTAAAGAAGAAAGACTCTCAGCTGCCTTAACATGCGGAAATTATAGAATAGTATGTCTTCTATTCATGGTTATCCTATAACTAGTTATCCTTCAGTTATGCAATTATCACATTGATAAGGGAAATGACAGTACATAGGGCAACTGTTATGGCTATCATCAAGTTGATGTGTAGCTCATTTGTAGGTAGAGCGTGTTAAGTCAGTGAGAATAAGTAGCAGAGTTGAGCTGTAAGGAGTCGCAGCAGCAGCAGGAGCAGAAGCAGAAGCAGGAGTCGATGCAGCAGCAGGAGCAGCAGCAGAAGCAGGAGCTGTTGGTAAGGGAGGCGTTCCTGTTTTTCTTTTGAATTCGGCTTTTGACGATGGTCAGCGGCCAAGTCTGTTATTCCGTAGGCTTCTGGCCGCCTGGCCGCCTGTCCGCCTGTCCGCTGCATATTGTTCATTATGATTATTTCTGGCAGGCATTTTGGGCCGTCGACGGCGACGGCGGCGCAAGCAGAGACGGCGACTGCGATTGCGACTGCAGCTGAGGTTGAGCTTGAGCATGAGGTTGAGGTTGAGGTTGAGCCTGTGCAAAAATCCGCACATAATCTGGCAAAACCAGTAGAACAACAACAAGAAGTCGCCGCCACTCGGCACTTAGGACGTGGATATGGACATGGACATGGTTGTGGTTGTGAGATGTGAGATGTGGCTATGGATGTGGATGTGAATGTGGATGCGGACGCAGCATCTCTGCTCATTTATAATGGGAAATGTGTGAGAGGCGCAGGCGCAAATCCCTTTTCTTACCTTGCCGCACGTTACCTTTCCTGTCAGTTGTTGTCGCGGTTGTCGGGGTCGCCGTTGTTATTGTTGTTGCTGTTGTTCTTGTTGTTATTGTTATTGTTATTGTTGTGCGTTTTGGTCTTGTCTGAATGTGTCTGAGTCTCAGCCTCAGCATCAGCTTTGCCATCGACATCGGCTTTGGCTTTGCGTTCTTTTTTTTTTTGTATTTTTGTATTTTTTCTTCGCCTTTTGTCCTGCGCATCGCATTCGAATTTTCCCAGAAATGTTAATTATAATACATACATAACACATATTCATACATAATTACTCGCATTTTTTCCATGTCCATATCCTGTTTATGCCTGTTTGCGTTCCGTTGCGTCGCGTTGCGTTCCGTTTGTTAATGCGCTAAATAAATTTGCATGCTATGCGTTTTTTTTTAATGCCTCTTGTTTATTTTTTATTTTTTTGTGTTGTTTTCTTTTCACTCTTTGCGATGCGGCACCAAAATCCAAAATGAAAGGGGCGAGCGCAGCTTGTTTTAGTCTTGGACTTGCTTTCGGGTTTATTCGGCTGCAGCCCCCTTGAGCAGCATCGCTGTTCTGCCAAAAGGTGTTCCCATCGCACTCAAAGATCAAGGATAAAGCTGTTATGATATTGGCAAATGTGCGTAATTAAGTGGAAAGAGGTTTCAAATGCCCGCACTCCATATTAGAAGTTCTGACGGAGTCCAGCAGATGATAAACTATGTATGCCAATAAGTTAGGAGCTGTTTATAACCAAGTATTGGCCAACGAAGCGATTACAATTAATGATTGTCATTTATAAGTAATTACTTTTAATTATTATTTTACTTTTTGGAAGCAAAAAATAAATACTGTAAAATATGAAAAGGTAATTTAATACTAATGTTAATACTATTAAAACTAGAAAAGTAATTTAATATTAATCTATATACAATTAAAAATTACCCAATTATGTCATTACTAATATTAATAGCACACAACTCATATGCATTTCATAATTTAATTATGTAATTTAATATGTACATATTTTTATGGACTTATTTGTGGAGCTAATGCCTTTAGAAAATTTGACAATAAAAATTATTTAATTACCTTGTTGACAAAAAAAAAAAAAACAAAAAAAAAATGAAATAAAAAAATAAATAAAATTTAAATGCATATAGGCAAATGTTGAAAAGTTTAAACAATTTGCTACAACGCAATTTTTGAGTTTTCTATCAAATTTATAAAATCGCCGCCATTATGTTTTTTCGACGCTCTCAAAAAGAACAGCAACAACAATAAGCTACGACAACAACAATAACAACAACAACAGCAGCAGCAACAGCGCCAGCAAAGAGCAATAGCGAAGCCCTCCCACTTCTTGTTCACCCCAAGCCCGCAAAGCATGTTAACGAAAGCTGCGGCGGCTCTCCAAATAAAAACGACAACAACAAATATGTCAAAAAAATAACAAAAAGCTAGTATATCTCACACTCACACAAAGCTCCCGCACACACGCACACAAGCGTACGTACACACACATACTCATGCAAGCGCCAATTGATCGCTCACACGCGCACATGCGCGCTCTCTTACTCACACACACACTCACGCATACGCTCTCATGCTCATACTAATCGCAGTACAAACGAAAAGGGGCAAACGAGACGTAGATCACGCAGTGCGCAGATACTCTGAGACTGAGAATGAGACTCGTGATAGGTGAGAGGTGGGCGTCAGAGCGGTCGAGGAAGCGGCAAATACAAACACAAACACAAACGCAAATACAAATACAAGCACAACACACAGAATAATTGACGTCGACGTCGTCGTAGTCGTAGTCGACGGCGAAGAGCGTGAGAGCAGCACACATACATATATATACATATGTATATATACATATATATATATATATATATAAATGTAGATATGTACATATGTATATATTCATGTAAGTTTGTGCATACATACAAAAAGCATGGGGCCAGCTAACGCCACCCTGTCTTGCCAGCAAAGCGATAATGAACGAGAGAGTCGACTTTAACTGCGACGGCAACAGCAACAGCAACGGCGACGGCAACGGCGACTGCGACTGCGACTGGGGCTCGAGTGGTAGGTGGAAGGGGAAGGTGGATAGTGGAAGCGGGGGAGCTGAGGCGTTGCAAACCAGTTGCGGTGGCAAGTCGCAATACCAATACCGCATTCCAAACGAAAGAGGTTAGACCTCCGCTGTCATTTCATTCACAATTTTCAACGTTGCAAGCAGCAGCAGCATGTGTGGGGGGGCCGGGGAGCGCAAGCGCAGCAGCAGCAGCAGCAGACTGCACATTGCTGGAGTTGTTGTTGCTTGCACTCTGCTGCTGTTGTTGTGGCTTTTGCTGCGTCTGCGACTGCGACTGGGCGATTGACTCTTCGCGCTTGGCATGCGACACGGAACACGGACACGGACACGGACATTGTTTTGACTTTGAAAGGGGGGCGCCAGCCTAAAAGATGTTTTGACTATGTCTTTAATCAAACACTGCCTTCAACTCGCTCTCTATGCTCTTTCTCTCTTCTCTCTCTGTCTCTATTTATCTTTCTCGCTTACTGCTCACTCACTCTAATGCTGAAGCCTTGAACGTACTTTGAACTCAATGTTGATGAAATGCTGCCACGACGGCAATGATTCATTTGTTGCTTAGGTTTAGCCAATTCTTCTATCTCAACACGAGTCCGCATAACCTGTTGTCTTAATTTCTTACTCAAATGGCAAGCGAATTACAATAAATTCCTTAACAAGTCGTGTAATCGTGTTATCATCATTATTTACAATTACACCAACACACACATTGAGACATACACAGTGAGAAATGCTCAAGCTACAAGAACTTTGCACACACAACGTATAGAGTAATGCCGTTACTTTTGGTACAGCACAGAGTGAAGCAACAGTTGAAGAGAGCAGCGCTTTTTACAGTTCTTCTTTTTGCAGTTGAAGTTTTGTTTCGTTCTTGCTCATTGATTATCGCATGCGAGTTTGCGAGTTTGGAGAGTGAGTTGAAGAGAGCATGCATTTTTACAGTTCTTCTTCTGTAGTTGCAGTCTTGTTCCCTTCTTTTGCAGTTGCAGTCTTGTTCCCTTCTTGCCTTTGAGATGAAGAGAGCATAGCTTTTACAGTTCTTACAGTTGCGTGGCCTATTCCATATAGCACTTCGCTTCTTTTTATTTTTTTGCAGTGTAGACATGCAGTGCGTATCTCTTTTAGATATTTGGTCTGCGTAGCCCGTACATTAATAATAACAGCAACAAAGTCGCAGCAGACGGCGACGGCAGCAGCGGCAGAAGCGGCAGAAGCGGGCAGAAGCAACAGCAGCAACTTGCATACGAAAGCTACAACTACAGACAGCAACAATAGCAGCAATAGCAGCAATGGCAGCAACAACGGCAGCGTGCCAGACGTGTGTACATACCTACACATACTTCAATGTTACCTAATTAAAGTTTACAAGTAGAAGTAGACGCTGTCGCAGTTAAAGCAACATCAACGGCAGCAACAACAATAATAATAACAGCAACAGCATGATTCATTGGAATGCAAAGAATTTTTATATGTTTCTATCTACATATGTACATTTGTATGTATGTATGTACGTATGTACGATGAATGATTTTGTAACAAACAACAACAGCAACAGCAACAGCAACAAGAGCAACATCAACACCCTAAAACATCAAGGCAAACACTGCGCATGTGGAATGCAGTAATGGGGCCCAAGCATAACAAAGCAGACAGCTAGAGTAGCGGGTGGTGGTGGGCAGAGCGGGGAGTTTGGGCAGGGCACCAACCAGGCTGACAGACAGAGAGACAGTTAGTCAAATAGACAAGCAGGCAGACAGACAGACAGATAGACTGAGACGATACAGCTCCCAATAGATAGACAAATATGCATGATGGAACCAAACAGTCGACACTCGGTAACTTTCAGATACTCGTCGTACCACACATTGAGTCAAATGATATGCAAGTTGTCTGAGGAATTTGATTAGGAAATCGTCATACGCAAAGATCTGATTGTCTTCCATACACATAATTGGGCGATCTGGAACTTGTGCGAGTGCATTTTGATAAAAAATTCCATAGAACTCGCAATCGGATCACTTTGAATGGAGCCTTGAAGTGACGAATGAGTGAATTTAACTCTATGTTGTCTAACAATTATTAGTTATCTTGGGGATGCCACAGATTAAAGAGCTTTGTAGAGATTTATTTAGAGAGTTATTTATTATAGCTATGCAATTTGGAAGTTGTTTGAAAAGTATATACTTGGAAATTCTTCGTTTCTCTAGCAATAAATGATCAAGTGATTAGTTGTATTTAACTTCAATTCCAAATAGATAAAGTATCTTTAATTTTAAAATATGTTTATTTTGTTTTCTTTTACAAAGATCTTAAGTTATATAATCAATAAATTTCATATATTTTATGCTCTTTATATAATATAAAAAGTCTTTAAGCCTGAGCACAAATATCTCTTGCTTATTCTCTTCACAGATCTTAAGCTACTTTCCCCATTTTCTCTCTTTACTCGCTCTCTCTCTCTCTCTCTCTCTCTCTCTCTCTCGTTAAACATAACTTCACCTTCTTAACGCTCGCTTTTAATATGCTTAATATCTTATCTGTTTTATTATCCAGTTAAATTCAATAAATTCTAGTTCTTCTTATGCTCACTCCTCTTACACCCATGCTAGCCTCCCTCCATTCCCTCTACACTCAGCCATTAGATAAATCGTTTCCATTAATTTGTGATAGATTTTCAGATCAAAGTCAATTTAGAATATAAATCGTTGATGATTTAGAAATGCAGCCCACTCCAGTGGGAACTCCCAGCTTAGGCATTCCCACACACAAACACACACACACAAAGAGTTACACTGAGAATGGATGATGACCTAGACGAGCCATAGACCATGAGTGCATAAACAGCAAACACCAGACTATACAGAACTCAAGTGTCTGGGCTAATAATGGGATTGCATTGTAGGCGGTGTTTTCAAATAATATCAACGATCGCATAATGCATAACAAACAAATTGGGCATATTTCTGTCTCTGCCAGCGCTGGCAAGTGGTGCTGATGATGGTGTTGGTGGTGCTGATGGTGTTGCTGGTGCCTGTGCCTGGGTTCGGTTGAGTTAACCGCTGCGATTTCGCTGCGTGTGACAGGCCCAAGTGACTTGGTCAGCACTCATTTGGCATTGGCATTAGGAGGGCATCGCATCGGTCGGGGGGTATCGGACTGTGTATCGTCATCGATGCATTGCAAAATTCGTAGAAGTCATTGAGGAGGCATTTGAAATAGGAGCTAGGCACTGGCAACTGGCAACTGGCAACTGGCAACTGGGTTTTCTCAAGAACCTAACGACGACTTCGGTCAGTTGCATTTATTGCATTGAATGGTATTCCTGGGTATTCCAGGAATCATCTCACTCTCCCACTCTTCCTCTCTGGGACCACCACCATTGGGCTATATACAATTTAGACAGCGTGTAATCATTTTTGCTGACAACAACTTCCTGTGCACCACAAAAACAAATGTGAAGTGATTAGGAGTCTTGGAATCGATCTTCTATACCATTGTCAGCTCCTGTGGTTAAAGCGTGCGTGGGTGTGCCAAATATCAAAGTGACAGTGCCGCAATATTGTCTCTACCCTGTCTCTACTCTAATGCAGTCTAGCCTCAACTCAAGTGTGGTGGGAAGTGATGTGTTGATTACAAACAAGCATGAGGGCCATGCGCTGACCTATGCAGCTGACCTGACCTCTGCTGATCGCTTTAAGGACATCAAAAAGGCTGGCCGTTGATATTCTTGGAAGTAGGAGCAACAGATTACTGTAAATATGCAATCAATTCTTATCGACAAGACAAGAGCACAGACGACAGATTCCATGGCAGCGTGAGATACTTTTCATTCTCACCGAACACAAACAATTGCAACTAAAAACCATTCATGAAAACATTCACAACAACAACAACAACAAGAGAAGAAGAAGTAGATTTTGAAACTAATTTGTGCAGTTTTTATCTCTCGGGCCACACAATAGATTTATCACCCCTTAGAAACTATAAAGGGGATCAGGGAATGCTTGTCAAGCATGAAACCCTAAGGAAACACACTCAGCAATTCGGGCGAAATTTCGGCAAAGATACGAGTTTCAGAATTGTGGGAAATAACCAATTAATAGGGATTCTCTATGATTGGAAGAAGAGTTTTTTTATTTTTAGCTGCTTTGTTGCAGTTTTTTATTTAATATTTAATTTATTTAATTTTCATTTGTATTCAGCGAACAGAGAATAAATTTTAATGAGCATTCTACAATTGTTAGTTTCATTGCAGTTATTTGTATTATTTATTCAAGATTTGCTTTGATTAGAGCTTTGACTTCTAATTGTTTTATGTATTGATTAATTGTTATATTTAATATATTATTTATTTGCAGCGCACAGAGAGTAATCTTTAATGAGGATTCTACCTTTAGTAGTTTCAGTTACTTTAAGATAGATTTACGATCATTATGAATACAAGAATTTGATATTCAATTCTTCTAATTGCCTTTATACTAATATTTTACATTAGATTCTATAGATTTTAGTTCATTAAAATGAATCAACTTTGTTGCTAAACCAATCTCTATAGATAACTTTTTCAACTACCTTTCTAACTTAACTAACTTTAGCTTCAGCGTTGAGATAGCCAATCATATGAATACTTTAATAAATGTATATAAATATATAATAATTATAAATAAATATAGAATAATTATAAATAACTATATATTATCTCTTAGTTTCTATTTTATATAATAATAAATATATTAGAAGAACACTTTCCTAGAACATCTAAAACATCTTTAAAGCTCTATTAAACTACTTAAAAGAACTCTCGTATTAGATTATTCTGCTCTCTTGCTGCTAATCTACTAGAACTTAAACTTACCCCTTCATTTCAACCTATTAACCCTATTAAACTCTGTCTAAAAAGAAACCAAAGCATCTCTTCATATCCTTTTCTATATGCATTACACATAATAATTCCACAATTTATAGATTATGTATTGGAAATTAATTGAATACCTTTGCAATGTTCATGGACACATGTATAATCTTCCTCAGTTTTGTTTACCATTCTTTACCCTTCCCCTTTTGCCAGGCTGATCCGCACTTCTTCAGTTTCGCACCCACAAAATGCCCAGACTAGAGACGCCACAGAGCCAGATCCGCAGCCGCAGCTTCAGGTTTTGTCTTCAGCTGCAGCTCCAACTGCAACTCCAGCTCTAGCTCCAGCTTCAGCTCCAGCTTCACCTTCAACTTCAACTCCAGCTCTTTCTCACATTCAATTCTTGTGTTTGCGTAGCTTTTGAAGTTGCAGCGACAACATCATCACCATCGCCATCGCCATCGCCATCAGCATCCCAACACCAGCATCACCCGCTCGTCGTCTCCATTTGTCCACTGGAGTGCATTGTGTATTGTTGTTGTTGTTGTTGTTGTTGCTGTTGTTGGTATGTTAAGTGCGTGGCGCGTTGGGTCTGAGCCACGTCGCATTTGAATATGAAAAGCGTCGCCGTTGTGTGATGCCATAAGGTATGTGGTCTATGGTATGCCTGGAATGCAGTTCGTCTCGCCCTCCGTCCGTCCCCTGTCACTCTGCACGCTCCGCTTTGCTCGGCCCATTGTTATCAGCTACGCCTTCAGCAAACTTCAATGTCTAGTTGCAGCCCTAGATTAGGGAGTGCCATATAAGAAGTAGGCTCCGTGTCGCTGCTTGGTAGTTTGGTAGTTCGGTAGTTCGGTAGTTGGCAGTGGGGCTTGCTCTTGGCCAAGTTTACATCTGCATACAATGCCAGAGACAAAGGCATTGCTAATTTTTGCCAAATAAGGCTGCCATCATCAAGCAGTAGCTGCTGCCGCCGTTGCTATGGCATTAGCTGCCGCTGCTGCTTGCTGCTGCTGCGGCAGACGTTGCAAGTCCAACGGTCATTTTCAGCCAAGAATGCGGAAGAATGACTCAAGAACTGTGTGCAATAATTCGAAAATAAATGCACAGGAAAGAAAAAGCGCTTAGCGTTTCCATCTCCATCTCCATCTGTATCTCCATCTCCATCTCCATCTGCATCCGCATCTGCACATGCAATTGCCAGCATCTTACGGACACGGAGACGAATAGACAACGGATGTGTGTATGTGTGTGTGTGTCTGCTTGTATTTGCCTATGTGTGTGTGTGTGTGCCAGTGCCAAGAGCTATGACTGCTGGCAATCTGGAGTCTTGTCTAGAGTTGTCCATGGCAACAGCAAATAGCAAACGAAACACGAAATCAACATCAGCAGCAGCAAGCAACTTTACAGGAATGTAAAGTGAGCTTTTTTTTTTGCCACTCACTGGAATGTTGGCTTAAGTTTGTTACTGTTTTAACTTGATACATATTTATTTAGATTACTGCAACTCCTTGAATTTCGCTTTGAGAGTTGTGCTTTTATTATTATTTCTTTTAACCTAAATTTATTAGATTTTTATATAATTTCAGATCATTGTTTCGTATTGTTTTCATATTGCTGAAGCTTACACTCTTTAAATGCTGAAGCATTCATGTAAAGTTCAAGTTGATTGTTATTTCTGTTAACTTAATTTCATTTGATATATGTGTCAATAACAATTGCTACTTCATATTTGATACAACAAAGCAAAAGTCCCTTAATTTTCTACTCTTTAAAAAAGCTTTCTTATAAAACACAAAATCTTTGTCATTTCTTTTAGCTTACATTTATTTGTTGTATAATTTTGTGTAATTTACATTATTTACTACATTTTATCTTTACTATC
Organism: Drosophila macrospina; assembly: GCA_035042075.1. Lineage (NCBI taxonomy): Eukaryota > Metazoa > Arthropoda > Insecta > Diptera > Drosophilidae > Drosophila > Drosophila macrospina. Next base: position 3,423,557 of record JAWNLW010000454.1, on the reverse strand, counting down.
AGTATCAGCTGCGCTTCTATGTTTTTCTTTATTTTTGCATTTGTTTGCATTTTTGATATTCAGACTTACAGCTTAATCAATTCTGACTGCATATAAAAATGGCTCTCTTTACTTAAGCAGCAACTCAGTGTGAAGTCTCTTTACTAATTAAGCTTTATTGCATTTGAAATTGAAGTTCTCGTATAAAACTGAAATATGCCTCTTCTAAAAGCTTTTACTCCCTCTCTTTAGCTCCAGTTGAGCTTTGTCGCTTGCCTGAGCTTTTCAACAGCAGCTCTGAGCGTGAAATGCAGTTTCAATTGAAGCCGCCTTGCCAGACTGGTGACTGATGTGTGGCTGGAGCAGTTGCCACCTTGGACAGCTGCGGTGTCAGAGCAACAATCAATCAAAACATCAACAACAGCAGCAGCAGCAGCAAGCAACAGCAGCTAGAGCAGCCCACCGTCTCCATCTCCTGTCGCTGTTGGCTATGTTTAGCCATGTTTGCCATATACTGAGACATATACACACACACACACTCGCACACAAACACACATACGGGGGGACATTTGTGATCTAACTGTCTGTGACAAATTTTATTTCTGTAGCGGATCGGCGACGTCTGTCTCGTTCATCTGTTCATCTCCCCTGCCCTGCCATGCCACCCCAGTCGCTTGCTTTGGCCAAAAAGCGCTCAAAAGCTAATGTCACTTCGCAGCATATTTAAAAGCACATAAAGATGTTTATACCAAAAATAACATGCAAAGCAAAGCACAGAGCACAACGCAAAACGTACGATCTGCACCCCAAAAAAACTCTCCCTCCCCTCTCCTGTTTCCTCCTTTCACCCCACACCCGCCCCACCCGTCGCCGACGCCTGGCTATCTACATTTGCACCTCTCCTCTCGGCAGACGCGACAGACGCACGGCTGCGGCCCGTGGACCAAACAGTCAAAAAATAGCCTAGCGACAGGCCAAAAATAAACGAAAGCAGCAGACGACGCCAACGCTGCAGTCGCTGTTGCCGCTGCTAATGCTGCCGCTGCCGCTGTCGCTGCTGACGTCAACGTCAGCGTCAACGTTGCCCGGCTGGCAATAATGTCGCAACGGTGGCGCTCCGTTTAAATGATCTGTGGATGTTCTATGACCGCCAGGGCTGGCGCTGCCAGCGATGACTCATCTCTAAGGACCTTCGAGTTGTCACAGATCCTTTCTCAACAATTCGGCTTCACAGCATTGCCTACTTATATGCGTTCCTTAAGGATCCCTGCTTGCCTCTAGTCTCCGATCAAGCGTCTCGCTTTGGCCCTGGCCGCAGCCCTGCGACCGTGTCCGTGTCCGAGTCCGTGTCCGTGTCCGCCTCTCTCTTCGCACACAAATTAAATATTGTCTGGTCTCCGCCAGAGATGTATCTATGTATCTGCTGCTTTGAGTAATGGGCAGTGTGGCGACGAGCGTCGGGATACGGAACAAATCTGTGGGACAGTCGCATACATTTATAGATCGCTATTTGCATACACGGCATACAGTTGAGCTTGCGTTTAAATGAATAAATGAAATTACTTATATTTAAATAAATATTTATAACAATAATTTAATAAATAAATATAAAGAATTACAATTTGGGGAGAAACGAATGAAACGTATTATTAATTTTTATTATTAATAACAAAATTAAATACTAATAGCTGAAGGAAATGTCTTCTATATTTTTATTACATATATATTTTATTTTTAAGTGTTCTATATTTTAATTTCAATTATTTCATTCAATATAAGTTATTTTATTAACAATATTTATATTTATTATTATTATTATTATTTACTATTTTAATTTAAAAATATTATTTCTATTTTGATATTACATATTTCTTAATTTTATATATCTAATTTAATATAATTAATTTTTATTTATTAATATTATTATTATTATTATTATTTTATTTATTATTTTTAATTTTTTATAAGTTTGTTTATTCAATTAAAAAAACAAGAAAAGATTCATAGAAAGGGACTCTTTTAAAAAGAAGAAAGAACTAATGCCGAAGAATGAATAAATCTTTTGCAAAACTGATTTACTATAATTTAAAATTGTTATTTTATTGCACCATAGCCAGTGCTGACTGTACATCAGCACACATACATATATGTGTGTCTGTTTGCTGGTTTGGTACATGCTAGATCATTCCTACGGATGGCAGCGTAAATTCAAATTCAGATTCACTTGCCCACAAAATTAGAAATTTAAAACAACGCCAGCAACAACAACAACAACAACAACAACAAGAAAATAGCAACATTTTTCAGCGTCTAAATAAAGTAGCGAAAAGCAAAAAAAAAAAACAAAGAATAAAAGTACAACGACAACAAAAAGAGGAACATACATAGAATATAAGATCAGAAAACTAAGAAAAAAGCAAAAGAAATTGAAAAGAAAGCAAATGAAATGATCAACGAAGAAAAGCAAGAAATAACAGAGGAAAATCCTAAGCAAACAAAATTTGTTAGATGCGAGAGCAAAAGTTTTATTTAAAGTTATATAGGGGAGACTACTGCATATATATAATCTATAGCTTACTCTATACTCTATCTCACTCGAACTCCATCGATCTCTATCTGGCTAACAGTTGGGCGCCGTGAGCATTGTCTGGGAATGCCCAATGCCCCGCCGGATGGCACAGGAATGTGGCGTCTTCGGACGGGCCCTTTGGGATGTGTGTTAGCAGGCAGAGGTGGGAGGAAGAGCGACAGCGACAGCCACAGCGAGAGCGGGAGCGTGAGCGAGAACAAGCAATAGGAGGCGGGGGCACGCCCACAGCCACACATGGATTCCATACTTCCGTATGGGAAGCTAGCCATAGCAATTCCCTTAATCATTGCAGCTCAATCATCGGTCGAAAATAGCAAATGTCTAACGAAAGCATTTCCGTTATTTTTGGAAGTCATTTCCACCCGAGCGTGTGTCTGTGTATGTGTGTGTTGTGGGTGGCTGTAAATGGGGAGGGAGGGCAGTATTACAATTTTAAAGTGATTTCTATGATGAAATGAAATGGCATCCCAAGCAGAAGTTTAGTTTCCAGTTGAACGCAGTGAATTTAGTGTTTTCTTTTTTTGGTTTTCCTTTTTTGTTATCTTGAAGTTGGTTGATCTTGCCGCTGATCGTGCTGTGCTGCGGGATACTGTGGCCACTCATTAGGCGTCCTGCTAAAAGTCATAATCACCTGTCCACCCTACATCAGCTCAAACCCATACAGACACCTTGGGAAGGAATCTTTTTATGCACCAATGGCAACGACATTGCTTTTCCTCTCACATCCCTCTCTCTCTCTCTCTCTATCTCTCTCTCTCTCTCTCACTCTCTTTCTCTCTGTCTGTCTTTGGCTGACTTCATCTGCATCATCGGCCGGCCGCCCTCGTCTCGAATCGTGGTCGAGAGTGCAGCAGCAAAAACACAGCGTCCAAAGACAAATTCTTGCGTTTTTCCAGGAATTCACTCAATAAACTCAAACAAAACCCAAACATTTAACAAACGAACCAGAGGCAGCAGCAGCAACAGCAGCAGCGGCAGACAAAGGCCAAGACGACGATGCTGATGATGGAGAGGAAGACGAAGACGTAGACGAAGGCAAAGTCGCAGACTCGTTGCTCGAGCAAAACACAAAATAAACCTAAAAGGCGAACAAGGAATTTCAAACAAGAACACCATAGAGTGAGAGAGAGAGAGAGATAGATGAATAGACAGAGACAGAGAGAGAGATAGAGTAGAGAGATGGAGATGAAGCTGTGAAGTGGCGCAACCATGCGAAGAGCACACTGAACCAGTTCAGCAGCGAGTGAAAGAAGGAGAGAAATGGGTTTTGAAATATCTTCAAAACTAAACCACATTGGTATTGAAAACCCTTTTTATTAATAAACCCATAAATAAAACTATGTTTATTTCGATTAACATTTTATAAAACTTTATTTATGGAAAAACTTCAAACAAACTTTAACTTTCTAAAATAAATAGGAAATTTCTTGAAAATCTTAGAATTTCATTTCTACACTTAAATTAGTCTTAGCATACTTTAAGGCTAATTTGATACTTGAAAAATAGGTAGTTCTGATTTACAGTTTCGTTGCAATTTCACAGCTTTCTAGATAGCATACTTTTCCAAGTTTTTAGCAGCTAGAAACAATTGAATATTTGCTATAGATGCAGCAGAACTCTATAAGAAGAGTTTTGAATACAATTCGGCATGCAATTCTCAGAATTGTTGCATACTTTCTGGAGCTATAGAGCATTGCAACCTTGACTCAAATAGTTGCTAAAGTAAAGTTGCAAATAGATATAGGCAACTCAACTTTAAAACAGTTAGAACTATGATTCTAGCTATGTTTACATCTAAAAATATTTTTGATAATGGCATATTTCATAGTTTTAATAAATATTCTGCTCGCCAACTATTTAAATTTTATATTTATTGAGTAGCAAAAATTCTTAGTTCCAAGTTTTAGTTCCAAGCACTAGTTCAAACAGCATTCACACTCGAAGAAGTTCGAAGAGTTGCCCAGCAGTTCCGAACTACAGTTAAAGTTCCCTTACAACTGTTGAGCTATTCTGCCAGTGTTGATCAACGACAGCAAATAAAGTAAGCTCGGTAGAGCTAGTGCTGTTAGTGGGCGCTTAACTCAAGGCGGAGGTTGCGTTGCCACAAGAGCCGCAGCAGCAGCAGCAGCAGCAGCGACGGCAGCAACAACAAGGCAACAAGGCAAACCTAATCCGTTGAGGACTGCCACTGGGCAGAGGGAACCAAGTTGCCGTCTAAAGTCATCGTTTGCTTCAATGTCCAGCTACTGATGGCGCTGGCGCTGGTGCGGTACTTTTGCTGCTGTTCTTGTTGCTTTTGCTGTTGCTGTTGCTGCCGCTGCGAGTGGCAACTGGCAACTCCTAAGCGTACAAGCGAATCCTCTAAAAATTATTTATTAACATGGTAGAAATTCGCAAACAGGTTAAAACGACCAATCAAAACAACAACAGCAAGAACAACAACTGCTGCTGCAATGGCAACAACAACAAGTAGAAGCAGAAGAAGAACAACAACAACAACAACAAAAAGCGGCGGCAGCCAAAGACCCAAAGTGCAGATAATATTAAAAGGCAGTCAGGCAGCCAGTCGGCCAGCCAGACAGCCAGCCAGCCAGCCAAGTTGGAGTTGGGCCGACCGACTGGCAGACACATTTCGAAAAGGGCCAACATGAAATTCCATGAGAGTCATTGACTTTATTATTATTGGTTGGCTGGCTGGCTGCCTGGCTGGCTCACTGGCTCACTGGCTGGTTGACTTGGCTTGGTTTGGCTCGGCTTGACTTGACTTGGTTGAGTTGGTTGCTTGGTTAATTTTCTTGGGAAAGTTTTTGTTGAAAGTTGGGCGGCCTTTTTTTCTTCTTATTATTTTTTTTTTTTTTTTGCAACTGAAGTAGTTGGCGTTAAAACGAAGGTAAATACTAATCATTGGGTAGGACATATGTCAGTAAATCGTTGCGTTATCCAACTGCAAATAATTTAGCTGATCTTGCGGTACATTATAATTGGGAGTTGGCGCATAAAGTAAAGTACTTTTTTCAAAGAATATCTAAAAGAAAGTATTTGATTTGTTGATAACAAATTAGTAATTATACTTTTATAACATTAAACACAAAAAGACTGTCTATTAAACTTATGACAGATGGAATTCTTTAGAAACTGTTATAGATATTGTTCTTTGAAATCGGCAAAGTTTTTTCTGCACATTGACCCTTTTATAATGGCAACTGTGATTTCAAGTATTTGACTTACTACTCCCTTTGGTCACACTTGTTGTCTGTAAGTCATTTGCAGAATTTCCCCGCCGGGATATTTTGTTAGATAAGTACCATTTAAATACTTACTTAGCTTACTAAAAAGGGAAATTGCGATTAGGACAGATTGTAATTGATACAATTTCAGTTCAGCAGTAAACCTAAAAGGAATATTTTAGCAATCAAGCCGTTACAGTTATCTTGTTCTATTCAGTCGTTTCACAACTAATTTAGTAATTTGATTTAAAAACATTCTGTAAGTTGATTAAATGCGAATGCCACAGATGACATACCCCAAGGCACAAAATGAAGTTTTTAATAAATTCCATTAATACCTCACCTTTTCTTGGTATCGCGCTGATTTGGGCCAAATAAATATTGCTGCATTCGGTGAACTACCAACGTTAGCTCGTATATGGCCGGTATGCGTGGAATTTACACAGTTTTTGGAGTCTGTCGTCGCCCTTCCATAGAAACCCGAACCTAAGAAGAGGCCGAGGCAAATTGATACTTTATTTATAGCGAAAACGAACAAAATTGGCAAATACCAAAAGTGCTGCGAACTGGGCGCAGTCAAAAGATTAAATAAGCAGACATTTTATATATTTTTTCTTTTTTGTTATTTATTTTTTTATGTGTACTTTTTGTAGGCGCGCGCGAGTCAACAACAGAAATCAACAGAATTGCCGGCCACAACAAGAGTCCAAAACGATGCGATCCCTTCCCGTTCCCGTTCCCATTCCCTTTCCTCATTCCTTTTCTCCATTCCCCATTCCCGCATAAAGCTTGAAGTGCACACAACAAAGAAGTGTGTGTGTGTGTGTGTGTGATTGGGCAGCACTTTTGGTCCATTGGGTTTGAGGTTGTAGGGCTATTGTTGGGAGCTGTCGGTGTCGGTGCAGTCGCCGCTTTGGGTATGAATGAATTTATGCTTTTGTTATTTTTATATGTGTTTTCACTGGAATTTCGTTGAATGCCTTATACGGCATTTCACATCTGTGTGTGTGTGTGTGTGTGTGTGTGTGTATATGTATTTAAATATACATATGCATTTCAATGTTGTTGTGCTTTATATTTTATGCCTCTCGTTCGCCAATAAAAGGATACAAATTTGGCTGTCCACTACTTTCATCGCCAATTTCATTTGTAATTGGTCCTCGACGAATGCACACCAAAGGCAACCGGATCCAATCAAGCGACAAAATTTAACAAAAAGCAGACAAGTTGCCTCACTTCACACACCGAAGCATTAATGCTCTTTCTTTTGTGGTATAACTTTTCATTAACAAATTGCTTAGATATATGTACATGTGCAAAAATGTATTATCGATGTGCTCAGCTGTTCATCGTAATGTTCATCATAATTGTGGCCACGCCAAGTGCACAATGAGAGTCGGCGGCAACTTGAGGCAGGTAGACAGTTTGGTAGGTCAAAACGGCAGATACGTGCAAGTGCTGTTGCTGATTGTTGTTGCTTCCCACGAGCATTAATAAAACTGACACGTCTTCCATATGCGAAGTTTCTTTTACACATTTTTTTGGCAAAATGTCGCCGACTGTTGCGTTGGCCTCGAATCGAACAACAACTACATTGAAACGAATATTGCAACTGCAAACCGAAAATATAATTCAAATTTGAAGTTCCCGCCTTCTTAACGGTTTGTGTCTTTGCTGCGAGTCAAATTTCTAGCTGGCAATATTGTGCGAAAGGTGGCCATACTGCGAAAAGTATGTACAGCAGCTGGCAGCGCTATGAAATTATCGCGCGCTCTTTAAGTAGAAGAACAGAACTGATAAGAAATGATCGTGTTTATTTTTATCTATTGCGATACAAATCAATATTAACCTCATTACCATAGGCTACTAACTGATAAGCTAAGCTATTTTGAGGAGTTGTCATTAATAAATTGCTTAGCAGCTAGAGATACAAACACGCATACAGAGAAAAGATTTATGTATAAATCTGCTGCAGATAAGAAAACAGCAGTAACAGCGTCGTTGTTGACGCCGACAGCGGGCGTTGAAAACAATTATGAAGTCGGCACACGTAGTACGAGAGCCGCAGTCAATCGCAACGCAGGCACAAATTAACAAGTTAATCGGTGTCAGGCCATTATATAGAAAGACCCACAGCAAAGATGCGCAGCTTGAATCGCTTTCGATTGATAACCTTTGATGTAACAAATACACTATTGCAATTTCGCACCAGTCCTGGCAAGCAATATGGTGAGATTGGAGCGCTCTTTGGAGCCCGCTGTGATAACAACGAATTGGCCAAGAACTACAAAGCCAACTGGTGAGTAACTAAGCAAGCAAGTAAATATAACGACATCTCACTCCGAATCCAACTCCACCCTTGGCAGGTATAAGATGAACCGAGACTATCCGAATTTCGGACGTGAGACGTCCCCTCGAATTGAGTGGCAGCATTGGTGGCGACAGCTGATAGCAGGTAAGCGATAAACTGCAGTTGCTCGCAGCCCATGTCCAAAGTACAAAAGTTATATTTGTTTACTGTTTTGGTCCAAAGGCACCTTTGCGGAAAGCGGCGCTCCCATACCGAATGAAAAGTTAGAAAACTTTTCAAATCATTTGCTGGAACTGTACAAGACCTCAACCTGCTGGCAGCCTTGCAATGGAAGCATTGATCTCTTGAAGCAACTGCGCAAACATTCGCAGACGGGCCAAAAGTGTCGAGTGGGTGTTGTTGCCAATTTCGATCCTCGACTGGATGTATTGCTGCGTAACACAAAGATCGATGAGTACTTGGACTTCGCGATCAATTCATATGCCGCCAAGTCGGAGAAGCCACAGGCAGCCATATTTGAACGTGCCATGTCCGAGTCTGGTCTGCAGAATCTAAAACCACAGGAATGCCTCCACATTGGTGATGGACCAACGACAGACTATTTGGGTGCCAAGCAGGTAGGCTGGCATGCGGCATTGGTGCATGAGAAGAGCTACGCTTATCTGGTGAAGAAATACGGCGTGGACATAAACAGGAATCATGTCTTTCCGAGTCTCTATGATTTCCACAAGAAGTTGACTGATGATGCTGTTGTCTGGTAGAGAATGCAATAAAATGTTCATCATAAACGCACTGGTTTTATTGATACAACGCGCTACGTTTCAGGCTTGGCCATAAAGATATTGCCCAGCGGATTCTGGGGCTTTTGGCTTTCAGGATCGTACTGGGGACCTATGGCCCACAATGATTCTAGGTCATATTCCTCACGTGCCTTTGGTGAGAATATGTGTAGAGCAATATTGCCTGTAAGAGTGCAATGATTAGCAACTATCTGAATCAACTGAAGCTCCGTTACTCACCCAAGTCCATGGCCATCCAGTCATGGCTCTTTTCGCCCTCGATGCGGGGTAACAAATCTCCATTGGCTCGCTTAATTTTAAACATGCGACGTACGAAGCTCGCTGTGGCCAACATGTGTCTATAGCTGCGTGCACTGCAAACGACCAGGTGATCCACATACTTTAGCTCCTCGGGCACATAGCATACAAAGATGTCGTCTACATTCTCCTTTCGCAACAACTCCACGAGATCCTCAACATCGAAAACTCCACGAACGCCTCCTGTCAAGCAAGCGGAATAAGTGGAAAGGCAATTCATTTTGTTCTCATAACTCACGCTTTAAATTAAGACCCAAGTACTGATCCTCTTCAGTTTCGATGGGCAGCTCGCGTTCCTGGTAGCGTGCCTCTTCCACATCAAAGATCTCAGTTGCCTCCTCATCGCGGAATACTTTGTATTTATTTTGCACGCCGCCAGCTACAAATGATTTATTCGCATTGTCCGTCTGTTCCTTTACGTTTGGCTTAACTGTTTGCGGCTCAGGCTTGGAGAATTCATGATGAAAGCCGCGTAAAATTGGCACGCTCAACCGTTTGTCACGTATTAATCGAAAAATGCGTGTTTTTAACATAATTTATTCATTGAAACTGAAAATATTACGCGACCAAACAGCTGTTCGATTATGGGCCTGCTAACTTGTTACGAATCGATGTTAGTGTGGCCGTATAATAGGTAACTGCTTGAATCGATAACGCGATACCTTTTGTTGTTCGTCATCGAAACATCAATTACTGCTAATTTTGCGGAAAGAAAAAAAGCGTAAGAAAAAAACATTACTAATCAAAACTAAACGCAGACATTGGGTGTTTTAACGCGGTTATTGTGAATAATGTGGCAAAGGGTAATCGCTTGTACTTAGTTATTTATATACAATTGCCGCTAACATACACGCCACCAAGATAGCAACAGACAACAGAACCGTCAGACCGTCGTCGTAGTAGTCAAATTTTCTTACGCACTATTTACTCGGCTCAGTCGTGTGTCGGTGTCGGTGTGTCGAAAACAAAACGCAAACGAAATAAAAGCAAGCAAACATTAAAAATTACTCCAAATTCCAAAGTAACAAGTTAACAAAATACAGTGCGCAATGAGTGAGAAGTTAACTGCAACGCCGACAAAGGATAACACGCCCGCCAGGCTGAAAATTGAACAGGAATATAATGACAAAAGAACTGGATCGGCGGGATGGTTGCGGTTTTACAAGGTGAGTTCCATATTATTGTATATTGTTGTACACCCAAAAGAGGCACAACTACACAGGCAAGAAGCAGAGCACGAGCACACTCTCAACTACATTCATATTCGTACAAACACAATTACACATATTCGTATATATATACATATATACACACAGACGCATATACAATTTTTATTCCTTTTTGATTCGATTTCCACGAAAATGTGATGAGTGCGCAAAAGGCTTCTGCAGATGCCGATGCCTCCAACACCACCAACACACACAGCAACAACTACATAATGTACGTATGTAAGCATACCTATGTTCGCATGTGTGTGTATGTGTGGCTGTGTAGACACGCCGCTCACGGTCAGCCCCACTGCGCTATTATTGTTGTGCTGTGTTGTTTTTGTTGCTGTCGCTGTCATGTGAGCGTGCGCTTGTATTTGTAGCTTTTGGTGTCGGCGTTGGTCAGCAGCAGCCCAACTCCGGTCTTGGCTTGAGTTTGTGGCGCTCGCGCAACGTTTGCCCGAAAATTCACAAGCACATTCTCTCAAACGCACACATACACATGCCCGGGCATACTCACTCATTCACACATACCAGCATATTGACGCTAACGCTCACCTGCTGCACTTTGCATGCGCTCTCGCTTGTTGCTCTTGGATGCTGCTGCTGCGGTTGTTGCTATTGCTGTTTCTGTTTTTGCCTTTTCTCTTTCCTTGCGAACTGCAATTCGCTCACATTTTTTGATTACAGTGGCCATTTTCTTCTAGACTCGCTCTGCTTACCTGGAATAATAATCATTTTCACACGCGGGGAGAGTTTACGATTAAGATTGCCAAAAATTTGTATTGACGCTTATTATTATTATTGATAAAATAGACGACGTACGCGTCGAAAGCATTTGGGGTTCCGCGAATTTGTTGTCGGTATTCGTATCCACAGTTCTGGGAAATACTACATTTGTATGTATGTTTTGGATTTCATTTGTTTTGATTGCTGCTTGTTGATAATTGAACTGCTACTTCATACATATTTAGCAAGTGCATACATATGTTACATACTACATGCATGTAAATCACACTCATTCGCACTCAACAATCGGTTGTAAAGTGTGAGTGACGCCTAAATCTTAACTATGTGTAAATAACAATGTGTGAGAGAGTTCGATGAGCTTTCGTTCAAAAAAAAAAGTTATGCAGTACCGGTGCAAGTAGTCAAAGTCTTTCACACTCACACACACACGCATACAAATACACACAGATACGCGCGCGGCACACACGAACAGTTCTTATGCTTGGCACAAAGGGCATGCGTCTGGGTCTGGGTTTGGGTTTGGCCTGGGTTTCATTTTGCCTCCCGTTGCTGCTCCGATGCCTTCGTCTTTTGCCCAGAGCTGGAGTTTCTGCTTTATGACCAGTTCCGGCGAAATGTGTCTTCAGCTGTTGCTGTTACCCGCTTCATCGTCGTCTTTGCCACTCACTTGAATTTGGATTTCACGGAATTTAACTTCGCAGTTAGGATGACATTGCCTGCGTGTATCTGTATCTTTGCGTCTATGTATTTATGTATGTGTGTGTGTGAATTTTTGTGTAATGAACGCAATTTGCTGTTTGCCTTTCTCGCCCTTCTTTCTTTCACTCTGTGTGTGTGTGTTTGTGTGTGGGTGTGTATTTTGGTTGGGTCCTTTGTGCGCTGCGAGGATAATCTAATTTTCTAACTAAATCAGTAACAATACAAAAAAAAAAGAAAAAAACTAAGGCCAAGCTTGATGGCATCCTAATTGTTTTCGCTTGAAAGCACTTTCTCTGTACAATTGAACGTTTCCAATGAATTATGCCTGCTCCAAAAACATAAAAAAATACATAATAATAATAGCAATAATAACAGCAAAAACAGTTTAAATTGTTATGCTTTATGCGCACTTCATACCATACTTTGTGGATATCACAATACCGTTTATTGAGGGAGCTTTTATGCTATGTTTTCTGCCTATAAGAACGGCAACAACAACAACCATAACGACATACTGTTTTGCAATTCAAGCCGCATGCAATTTGTATACCCTGTGAATGCACAGTTACTATGGGGTATATATTAAAATATAAAATGATAAACAGTACAAATGAATACGATGTCAGTTTACCAAGGTATCTGATCGTCAGGCCCGCATGCATTGGCCATGGTCTGGAAATTCAAGCTCCATTTTCTTGTTGCAACAACGGCACCGATTTCATAACTGTTGCATGTTAACAATGTAGGTCCAAATGCACATAGGGGGTCACCTCAATAAGCGAAAAGCATAAAGCAAGAAAGAGTGGGTTGTAAAATACTTGTAATTTGACTTAATAAATAATTATTAATGTTTGTTCATTAAACTAACTGAAATATGCTGAAAATTTGATGTAAAACAAATGAATGTAAAACATTGTAATATGTTTTGGTTAATTTAAGCAACTACTCACTTAGCTCCTTCTCACTTTCTTTTTGACCCTCTCTCCCTCTCTCTCTCACTGTCACTCTCCCGCTCGCTGTCTCTGGGTTACTTGTTGTTATCGGACAATGTTCTGTGCAATTGAATTTCATAACAATCATCAGTCGTCAGCCTCAATTTGTGCTGATTATCGAGGAGTGGCTTGACGACTTGAAACTGATTCACCTAGTTAATGACGAGCTGACAATTAACAGCTGATTTTTCCACTGCAATATCAAAATTAACTGCGTCGCGCGTGTAACTCAACAAAAATGTACAGTATAAAACTGCCTTAATGCCCCGCCAGCCTTGTTACTCATCTACTCTTCTGCCCCTCCTCACCCTCCCATCCAGCAACAAATCGTTCAACAGATTTGCTGAATGCAAATTGGAATGTTAAATTTAGCCAAGTGGGACAGCAATTGGCACCAAGCACTAGCATCAAATTGAGGATCACTTTGGCGAGAAGCGCAGACATAAAGCGACATTGAACTTGTTGATATTATTCTTTGCATTGACTTGATATTTCATGCTGTTCAATGATTGCAGTCCGGGCAGCTGATAACCAAGCGAATGCTACAGATAACAACGTTAGCAATGAGTATAGCACATTTTGACCAATTAGTCATGCTAATATGGCCCAGGTCGGCTTATAGACCAGTCGCTATGCCATGATAAGAGACATTGCCAACGGCTATGAGTAGCTGTTGTTGCTTGCTTGGAAGGGCTACCCCCAAAACAAAACCATATATATATGTATTCGAATTGCAAGTGAATCACTGCAAATTAAGTGTGTTACTCCCCTCCATTCATTCGTTCTTGTTTCTTTTTGTTTTGATTGCAGGAAATATGTGAATTATGCGATCGTGAGGCTAGAGAGCAAACTTTCACTACATTGGCGTCGGAGCTTTCACAGAATCGAGGATTGAATCGATACAGGGATGTAAATCCATATGATCATTCGCGTATTGTGCTGAGACGCGGCAACGTTGACTACATCAATGCCAACCTGGTGAAGGTGAGTTTAAAATATGATTTGGCCAACTTTCGATGCAAGCGTTAACTAATACAATTACAATTTTACAGTTGGAACGCGCTGATCGTCAATATATACTGACACAAGGTCCGCTGCCGGATACAGTGGGTCACTTCTGGTTAATGGTATGGGAGCAGAACTCAAGGGCCATTCTCATGCTCAACAAACTGATGGAGAAGAAGCAAATTAAATGTCATCTTTATTGGCCCGATCAGTTGGGGCCCGACAAGGCACTCAATCTGCAGGGTGTCAACTTATCCGTGGAACTGATCTGCTGCGAGAATTATCAGAATTTTGTGCGAAGATGGTTCAAGTGAGTACAACGTGTATAACATCTGTAGCACGTTATCAAAATAGCCTTGAGTTATTCACGTCGATTAGCTTATTAAATAACATTAAATAATACAGATTAATTAGAACTGATTAACGTTAAAATGATACTGCAATTAAAATAATTAATCTGCGATTTTCATTGTATTAATCTCTCAGTTCTATAATTAACACAATTCGTTTCTGATTGACTAAATTAATGTAATCATCGTATTTCTTGTAATACAAATTTAACCACTCTGTTTCTCCTACAGATTAACTGATCTCGAAACGAATACGAGCCGTGAGGTAATGCAGTTTCATTATACAACCTGGCCGGACTTTGGTATACCCAGTTCGCCGGATGCATTTCTGAAGTTCTTGCAACAGGTTCGTGATTCGGGCGCATTGAACAATGATGTCGGTCCTGCTGTGGTGCACTGCAGCGCTGGCATTGGACGGTCCGGCACGTTTTGTCTTGTCGACTGTTGCTTGGTGCTCGTGGATAAATACGGAGAATGCAATGTGGCGAATGTGCTGTGCAAGCTGCGCAGCTATCGCCTGGGTCTTATACAGACGTCCGATCAGTTGGACTTCTCATATCAGGCAATCATCGAGGGCATCAAAAAGTTAAACGATCCCGTACGTATTTGTGGTACCTGCTGCGCCAATAGATTGCTCTAAAGATTGTATTAATGAGTGCAAATCCTTGAAGTTGTACAAATTTAAAAGTTGCCCATGTGTTTTAACTTGTTTTCATATTTATTTAGTAAAATTATTGCATTGTTAAATATTTCTAATTAAAATTTAATATGGTTTTAATATCTTTTCTACATTATGAACCAGTTAAAATTCTTTTAATTCATATTCTTCATTTAGTATCAGTTTTAGTGCAATTTATTTAATGTACTTTTATCCACAATTTGCTGATTTTAACCCCTTTCAACTTGCAGAGTTTTCTTGAGGCGGAAGAGCCAATCATTAGCAATGATACGGATCCACAGACACAGGATGAGCAACCGCCACCGCTGCCACCACGCTCGCATTCCCTAAACTTGCCGCTGGCGCCCATCACAGGCGGAGTGCTCTCCTTGGACATGCGTGCTGCACAGGCCAATGGCGATAATGTTGGCGAGGTCCTTATCAGCGATAAGCCGGCACTGAGCAGCAAGGATGCGCTCAATAATATAATTATCAATCAACACGAAATCATAAATGCCGAGGTGGCTGACAGTCTGCTTAACAATCGCCCATTGCCGCCGTTGCCAACGTTACCACAGCATAGCGAACTGGAATCGGATAGTGATGACGATGAGGACTATGATGATAACGATGATGACGAGGATGAGGAGTACGAGAACCTTAATGAACACAAGCTGGAGCAAGCGAATGGTGATGTCACATTGTTACAGCCACATGAGGATGATGTAAATGCCAACAGCGAGAAGCCCACGGTAGTTGAGCAGCATAAGGTCAATGGCATTGACCTAACAACGAGGTGAGTGTTTTGCATTTCTATATTTAATCATATTGATTGTGATTAATAAAAAAATTCTATGTGCATTTATTATAGTTCCGGGGATGAGTTGAAGCGGCGAAAACGCAACGAATACCAGGCAAATCTGGAGCAGAAAGTCAACGAAATCAAGCGGAAGCAGCGCGAGAACGAGGACAATCAACAGGCGGCGAAAAAACGAAGGTCATTACTCACATATATTGCGGCAGGTGTTGTGGTGGGCGTAATTGCCGCCTACGCGTACACGAAGCTAGGTTAAGTCCTTGCCCCTTAATCGAGCCAGGAAGTAGCCCGTAGATGTAGCAATTAGCAGTATGTAGTGGCATTAGCGTGACAATGATCCCAATTCTGGGCATATGTATGTATGTATTGTAGGTCTTATCGAGCTAACATCAAATGTCAGCGCGACATAAACACTTGCACACAAACACACTCCCACACACACTCATAGACACACACACACACACAGAGATGGACAGCGAACTAATGATCGATCAATGCGAAAAAGTCGCAGTTGTTGCAATGATAATGACAATGCATATTAGGGAATTTTTTTATATAAAACGAAGACAAAAACAAAAAATAATGAAAAACGAAAACACTAAAAACACACAAAAATATAAATAACAGCAACATTTAAATTTAGGAACTCTCGGTGTAGATGAGAACCGAGCACAAAAGTAGATTCTTGCGCAATAGACTGACATTTTAGAACAAATTTTTCTTGATACACTTTAAATAAGTACTAGCCAGAGAAAGTGGAACAGAAAACGAAAACCTTAAAATATCGATGTGTAATATCCATGCAAATGCATTTTTTATTTGCGCTCGCTAACAATGTACAATTTTTCATTTATTCTAATATGAAATAAAACGTTGCTAACTTAAATAATTTATACATATGTATGTATGTATGTATGTATATTGGTTGTGCACACACATATGACCAAGACGAAAACCATAACATGATCACAAGCATCCCCCATGTTCAAGCTTCACTTGTTTTTTTGAACACGCAGTTTTGTAAAAGACTCTTTGACTTGTGAGTATGTACATACACATATGTATGTATGTATGTATGTATGTATGTATGTACGATGTGTTGTTATTTATGATGGAACACTTGTTTAGCAAATTCAACAAGTACATAGAATGGCAATGAATGCGATAATGTGCCAAAAGAGAAACAAACGAAAAACGAAGGAAAAGTTTAAACAAATTAATTATCATTATGAATCGAACATTTACTTTTCCCGCTAACTGTAACTTTACTTTACCAAAAATCAAAGATTATAACGCAATGAAGAAAAATGGAACTGGAAATATTATTACTATCTAAATGCAGGCGCCCATTAAAGCAATAAACGCAAATATGTAGCACAAAGCAGAATAATAATAATAACAATAAAGAACGATTATGACAATGAAACACTAAGATACGAGCAAAACCATTTTGTATTCTAAAAACAAAAACAACAAGAATGGAATTAATTGTATGTAATCTTAAAGCAGATAAGAAGAATGAGTAAAGAAACTATTTAATGGTTTTTAGCAATAAGTGTATAACCTAGATATCTGCCCCCTCAAATTACTAACATGCATAACAAATACATATATAAATACACACATACATACTTAAATACGTGTAGCGTTAATAAACGCGAATGAAACTGAAAATTATTTTTATATGTGTAATCCACAAATTTAACAACTAATGCTAAACTAATCACGACCCAACAATGAGAAAGCGTGTGCGCTTAGTACGAAGACGAAAACGACGATGATTTTTATAAAATACATGCATATTTATATAATTATATATATATATATATACATACATATTTAAAAAAAAAGTAACAAATGAACAATACCTATAGTAATGCCTAGTTAACTGATCATTGGCTAAGTACACTGGACACAAAGCAACCACACAAAAATACACACAACACGTAATATAATACATATATGCCTAATGAGTAAAGAGACAAAAACGAAAGTATTCAAATAAAGTTACATTTAAGATACAAATCAAAGTCCATCATGGTGATGTTTCTCATTTTACAAATTTTATGATTTTTCGTTTGTTTTTCTTATTTGTTTGCAGACGCCCAAAACGCCACATTGTGCCCAAGACAAAGTAACAGTCAACCCATCAACCTTCCGCCCCTCGCACGAACAGAACAGAAACACAATGAACATATCATTTCCCATACATGTAGCAACTAATTCTAAAATAAATGATATTTTACAAACGGCTATTTTTGAACCCCAAATCTACTTGAGTTTTTCCTCCCAGCATCGCTATCTGTTAATTTTAAACCGCAGGAAATTTATCGCTTACGTAACATTAGTACGTAACGTTGTGGCTATCGATATGAAATAAATTTATCGCATGGGTCCGATATGCTTGTAGTGCCATTTGTACTCGATACTCGATCATTAAAAGTACTCTATCGACGACTTTGTTTTCTTTCTGCGAATATAAAGAAATTTGTTAAAAAAAATCGTTTTAATAGCAGGTGCATTATCCAAATTTAACTTTATACATTAAATAACTAGAATGCCTATAAGAGAGGAGACAGAAGTGAATAAATATCTATCAAAGGTATGATGAGTCATCATTTCAAAGCGTTTTTACCATCCTTCTTTCATGAAATGAGACGCAAATCGCTTGTGATTAATTAATCAATTTTCACAACTGTTTTGTTTATAGTATAAAAATGCGGCCGCTACAAAAAAAGATGTTATGGATGTTTTTAAAATGTATCGAAGTCTGACATACAGTCAGCAAAACTTTGGTGAGTATAGTGGGATAGTTGCTTAGTGGGTTTCTTACATATACATAAGTGTGGTTGTATGTACATATGTGTTTATATACTAACAAACAACTTCACACAGTTTTTAATGATGGAAGATCGAAGGATTTGTTTACATTGCACGGCACCATACCCGTGGTTTATAAAGGTAAGTACACCTGAACCTAAATCGTTGCTTTCGCTTACATTTCTGTTCTTCTTTAACAGAAATCACCTATTACATTCCCATTTGCATATGGCTGATGGACACCCATCCACAGAATGCGCCCATGTGTTTTGTGCAACCAACGGCCACAATGCAGATTAAGGTGTCAATGTATGTGGACCACAATGGCAAAGTGTATCTGCCTTATCTGCATGACTGGCAGCCGCATAGATCAGATCTTCTCTCACTTATACAAGTTATGATTGTGACATTCGGTGATCATCCGCCCGTGTACTCAAAGCCGAAAGAGCAAATTACTGCTCCATATCCCACAAATTGTAAGTGCACGTGGATTCCTATATAACTTAAAATGTATAATCCCTCTTTTGATTTCCAATCCAGCTTTGATGCCGCAATATAGCGGACATATGCCTTTTCCAAATGCTGCTGCTGGCACTGGCGGTGCAAACTTTCCGCCTTATCCCACTGGTGGTAACTTCACTCCTTATCCACCAAACGGTGGACCGGCGGGTAGCTCAGCTGGGTATCCACCCTATATGAATTTCCCACAACCAGGAGGATATTCAGGAAATGCTGGCTATGTAAGTTACACTGTAATCACATTAAGCCATAGAAAATATACAATTTCACTTATGATTCCTCTTTAGAATCCCGCGGGATCTGCAAATCCAAGCGCAACAGGCACCATTACGGAGGAGCACATCAAAGCATCACTTATAAGCGCTGTGGAGGACAAGTTGAGGCGTCGCATACAGGAGAAAGTAAATCAATATCAGGCTGAAATAGAAACATTGAATAGAACCAAGCAAGAATTGGTGGAGGGCAGTGCCAAGATTGATGCCATCGTTACTCGCCTGGGACGCGAGCAAATTGATTTGCAAAAGAACATCAGCATATTGCGGGACAAGGAGCAGGAATTAAAGAAAAGTCTGGAGACTCTTGAGAGTGCAGAGGCCATTGACCCCGACGAAGCTGTAACCACAACAGCTCCTTTATATAGACAGTAGGTTTCTCAATATGAAGTTAAGTGAGTTTTATTTCTAATGATCTAATGTTTTTACAGATTACTTAACGCCTATGCTGACGAAGCTGCCACCGAAGATGCCATCTACTACTTGGGTGAGGGTCTTCGTGGTGGTGTCATTGATCTGGAAACGTTTTTGAAGCACGTGCGCACTCTCTCGCGCAAACAGTTCATATTGCGTGCTACAATGCAGAAGTGTAGACAGAAGGCTGGACTGGCTGGCTAGGAGATACCATTATGTGGCCGTGCCGTCTGTTGAAGTTATCATTTTCACTATTGCAGTTTTAAAGTGCAACTAATAATCAAACCGCACATAATGGATATGTTAATATAAAATATTCGGTATTGCTTTAAGCTTAAATTGAATCTTTGAAATTATAATTGTATATGAATAAAACCCAACGTACGTTCACACGCCCACACACTTCTTTATTGCCGAATACATTTACAAATCTTTTCAAAAACGGAATGTTTGCATTTGCTATGGTTCTCATACATAAATACCGACGGTCAGCAGGAGAAACACAATGCCAAAACCGAGGAATATCGAGGCGCATAAGCTGATCAGCAACTCCTTAATTAAGGTGCTCTCTTTTGTGCTCTTCCGCGACACCACAAAAACAAAGAACCAAGCCGTAAAGAACGTACCAATAATAAGGAGCACATATGCGAGATGGGGAAAGACCGCTGGGTTGACCGGTGAAACGTAACGCTGCATGGCCTCCATGCTATAAATACAAAGGTAAATGTTATTGTACGCGCAGTTAAGTAAATGGTTATTTTGTTTAACTCACATTTGCCTTTATATTTGTAATTTTCTTTTATTAATTTCTTCTTGTACGTGGCCCGGCCTGTGTTAGCGGTTAGGGTTGCTGCTTAAATATATCGCTTTTCGATTTATTTTACCCAACCTGTTTGCTTGATGTTCTGCCAATCGATTTATCGATACATATTAGTTCTTATTTCAGTCATCTCTAGCCAAAACGTGGTTTTGTGTGAAATTAAATAAGAAAAAACAACAAATAAAAGTTGCGCTTCTTAATGTCCAAAAGAATTACAGCTATAACGAAATATTGCAAAGACTGGCAGGATGAGCGATGTAAGATGGCAAGATAATGGTCGCATAACTTTTTTTAGCCATACGTTAAATGTCTTTGTTGTTCTAGCTTGAAGAAATGGACAGCGATAGACTGAATGAGCTGGAATCAATACTTTACGCTTCTATACATTATAATGACACAACCAGCGGGGAACAACAGAATTTTGCACTTGACGTAGATCTGGACGCGCAGTCCATGCCACCACCGCCTCAACAAAAACAGCAAGAGCAACTCCGCATTGTCAGTAACAAACGCGTTATCAACAATGCAACAGCCAAACCTCGTTATTGGGCAGAAAGTAGCCAAGCTGCATTCATTGGTGAGCCCGGGAAACCAAAAACAACTGAAGTTACGCCTGTTGAAGGTCAGTTCGAAATATGTATAAGTACGTTTAAGTGCACGTGCAGAGATTTTCACTTTTCCCATGTTATTCGACACATTTCAAATCAACTTGGCCAAGAAATATCAATTTGATATTGAAACATAATTGTTTAGACTCAAAATTATTAATACAAGTGTTTGGCTAGCACCATGACACAGCATTGGGTGCTCCGCCTCATGAAGACGCATTCACGCGCCTTTTGTAATCAGCTAAGCGAAGTAAATCATGGCTTTATTGTATTATTGACACTCAAATTGCTGTGTATTGTAACGTTGGTGGACTACTATTATATCTATTATGGCCACGATCTGCTCTATTGGGTTGATCAAATAGTTCGCCATCCACTTGAGTGGATATTTTCAATCATGGTCTTGGCCACCACATTGCACATTGTAACATCCAGTGTCGAGGTAACCATATTCGAAACTCTAATTAGGCGCAACACGTGTCGCCACGACAGACCTCGTCAGCACTTTGAGGAGCGGTATAGACGGTTTGTGATCATGCGTTTGGTGCAACAACTGGAGAACGCATTGCAAAAGCAGAAGCGCTACGCTGAGCAAGGCCAGACCCGACAAGACAGCACAGTTCTTGAAGATTTGCTCTTATCCCATCAGCAGATCCATCAAGCGGTCAATGACTTTCGCAGTTCGGTGGCCGTGCTCCTCTGGCCAAATCGTGCTGATCTACAGATGGATGCTTATGTTTTGTATCACATTGATGAGATTCAGCTCGAGGAGCTAATAAACCAGGATTACAGTTTAGATAAACCCGAAAATAGTGATATTCGTAACGAATACTTTAAACGATTGCTCAATCCACCAGGATATTAGTCAGTGCATCAACTGTTTTCCATCATTAACAACAATAAAGTCTTCGTATTGTTCAGAAACTAAGTCAATTTGTCTTCATTTCCTTACAGTCACAACAACAGCGGAGCCCATCGCGGAGCAGCCCAAGCGTATGTTACCTCCTTCAATTAGCCCAAAGACTAAACGTGTAGAAGTTAAGAAACATACGAAACCACTCAACACAGTTCAACAGCAACTGATACAACAACAGCAGCAACAAAAGAAAAAGCACCTGCAGCAGTCGCTAAGAAAACAACAGCAACAGCAACAACAACAACACCAAATACAGAAACCACCGAAACCACAAACACAAACCTCAAAGGCTAATCACTATGATGAGCCGGAACGTTTTGATCAACGTCTGTTGGTCGCTATACCACCAAATTGGTCGAGGCTTAAGCGTGAGCCGGCCCAGAGTCGAGATGCTCCCTTTGGCAAAGCCAATCGCAAGCTGGATCAGTTACAAAAACTGGCACAAAAGCGTCAGAAATCCAAACGAGTCCAGATCAATAAGAAGCTAAAGCAACCGAATGAGGAACCGGTGTTTATCGATCTGGTGGATAGTGAGACATCCTCTAATGCGGATGACGTTGTGATTGTGCCTCTGCCACCAGTGCCCATTATAAATGTGGATGCTAGCGAGGATGAGAAAGAGGAGGAGGAGGAGAAAGAAGAGAAGCGGGAGACAGCACATCCTTACATGGAGGAAAATGCTATGGATGCTGCCGATGTAAGGCTGGGTGTCGATTGCACCATGGAAGCAGAGACTGTAGCTTCAGTGCTTACTTCGCCTTGCAATTCGGTATTATCCAGCGATGATTTCATCGTGCAGAAGGATACTAGTCGTCTGATTGCCGAACATGCACGCGCCACAGATGAGGATCTCTTGGTCTTAACAGAAAATGCCATCCGGGAAGCTGCAGAGCCGGAGAGTCATGTGGATAGGGAGCAGGCGCCAGATACCTCATCCGAGCACGAGTTTGTGCCGCCGTCCAAGCTTGATCAGATCAAACAAAACTTTCGCGTTGATGAGCAGCAATTTCGTGCTCTGGATGTCTACGAGAGCGAATCAGATCTCACCGAGAGCGGCATTTACTGCAAGGCCAAACAGAAAGCAACGCCTACAGTTATACGAAGCGTGGACTCCGATTCAGACATTACAGATGTGGAGGCGGTCGTTGAAAGCAATGTGGTAAAGACAAAGCGTCTACGCAAACGTCGCGCCTCGAGCACCAACCAAAGCCAATCTGATCCCAACAATGAGCTTGATGTAGAAGACGACACGGACAGTGACAGTGATAATGACGTGGAAGCAACTGGAGTACCGGGCATTGCACGCGGCATGGCTGTGGAGCGTTGTAAGCGTAAGATCAGGCGGATAAGTCAAAGGCGATGCTCGGAGAGCGGCGTTCCATCGCAGCAGGCGCAGAAGGCCGCAGGTGATGCTAGTTCGGAAAGTGCGGCGGAGGAATCATTGCCAACTGCACGTCAAATTGCCGAGCGATTGCTGAAACAGGAGCAGGCTAAAGAGCAGACAATGGAGCACTCAATGAATGCCACTCACGATGCGCAGATGGAGAGCGAAGGCTCCGATGCAAACACTGAGGACGAAGCTGAGATGTCTAACGCCATGAATGACAGAATAAGCGCAGTTTTTGAGCGAATAAATGGCAATAAAGAACGTAGAATGCAGGAGAATCTGGAGAACCATCAGCAGGAGGAGGTGAGCACGACAGAGCCACAGCAGGAGTTGGAGGCAGATACAACTGTGGACCAGGATGTAAGCGTTGTCGAAATGAAATCAGAAATGGATCCACAGCCCGAGGTGCAATCAGAAACTGAAGAAGATTCTTTAGTGCAAGTTGAGCACAATATGTCGGAGCTGCAAGAGCAACTGAGTGGCGGCGATTTGGTTGGATGGAATGATGAAATGTGTCGCTTCTACAATGACAGCTGGCATGGCGAACAATTCAATCTGCAGAAACTGCTTAAATCCATGTCCGGTAAGTCAATTGAATGTCTATACCTTAACTCCACTCAACAGTTTTCTTTGGTGTCTCACAGGACAACGTCACGAGTGGAGAATCACAAATGCGGATCGGTTTCCAGTTGTGCGTAAACGCTCCAATCTGAAGTGCACAAATTGCTTTGAGATGGGCCACATACGCTCCAAATGTCCGCGTCCACGTAAGCCTGTAATATGCTTTACCTGCGGCATGACCGGACACGCCGAGCCGCGTTGTCCAAATGCCATTTGTTTGGGGGTAAGTGAGACTTCGAAATAAAACCTTTTGGATGGGAGCTTGTCATGCAACGATACTTTCCAGTGTGGCGCCAAGCAGGCTCTCTATGTGCAGAAGTGCAACAAGTGCTCGTTTCACAGTCGCATGGTCTGTCAGCTGTGCAAGTTGCGTGGCCACAGCACCGACATGTGTCCGGACAAGTGGCGACGCTATCACTCCACGGTAAGCTTTAAACGATGCTAATATCTTGACTATATCTATACAATTATTGTTCTTCTTCCCTTCCCAATACAGACCCGTTCCAACGAGCTGCTGGAGGCCAATGTGCAGTACCGTGCGAAGCATTGCAGCTATTGCTCGGCGAGGGGGCATCTGTTTGAGGAATGTCGTCAGCGGATTGGCGAGTATCGCAATACGAACTACAGCAGCCTCATCATGTCGCATCAGAAGGTGTACAAGGATCGCACTGGTCCACTGAGCTATCTAAGCGATTCACGCTCCTTCTTTGCCATTGAAACACCCTTCCATTTCAACTGGAGTTCGGAATTTTCAAAGAACAGCTGCTATGCACGCTTCCTCAAGGCAGTCGGTTTGGCGCGTTCCCAAGCGAAGCAGAAGAAATCCATGATGACGACACAAGTGAGGATGTATACCAATGACTATGTGCCCAATCCATTGGCCAGAGCTGCGCATGGCAAAGTACCTGCGACACCGACTGTGATGATCGAAGAGTTGCCAGCGAAGGATAATGTTGCATCAGAGGCGGTAGCAGCAACACCAGCAGTCGCCACGCCTGAGTCTCAGCAGCAAAAGGAGATCAACAAAGACACTCAAACCACGCCATTGAAAGCTACATCAACTCCCAAGCGTCACAGCGTTACGCCCCATGATTTGGACTCGGACTCAAATTACAGTTTCTCCGAGCACTTCGAGGTGCCCAGCTCAACGACAGCGTCCAACGAGGCTGAGAGCCAAAAAAGGCAGACGAAAACAAGTCCAATGGAGAATCTACCTGATATAATACCGCTGAGCACAGCTGATGATGACGGCAATGATGACTTCAACATCAGCAGCAACACTCAAGGCATCTCCATGTGCGTGACTAGCCAGGCAACGTCTACATCTACATCAGCAACAACTACTGCACAACCAGAGAGTTTGCCGGATTTGCCATCGGAGGCTAAAATTCTAATGGCCCAGGATCAGACGCAGTACCTGTTTAGTCCGGAGGGGCGTCAGTTCCTTACAGCCTCGGCCAAGCAGTGTAAGGTGAATGTGCGTATGGACTTCGAGGAGTATGGTTACGTGCTGGTCATTTATGGTCTTAAGAAGAATCAAGAGGATCTGCAGCTGATGTTGTTGCGTCGCAATCAGGAGGTGAAGCGCAAGAGCAGTGATTTCCAGAGCCAAAAGCCACCGAAACGCATCGATGTGCTCATACGCTTTATGCGCGATGGCATCTGTAGCTTAGCCGGCGATCTGGGCAATGCGAAGAATCATTATTTCCGCATCAAGGATCTGGAGCAAATGAATACAAAAAATGGCTACAAGTTGGCGGAACGCAAGCGTCGTCAGCTCAACATGATACTGTTCGGACAGGCTGGACTTGGCAATGGCAGCATGCATCTTGACCAGCTGCTGGTCATACTCAAGCGGCTCGTGGAGGAGCACTCTCCAGATGGCAATGCCACGCCAGCTTTGCGCAACGAAATTGAGGAGCATTGGCGTGTTATATTCAGCTCCCTGCCACATAACGATTATGAGTCTCTGCTGCAGAGCTATGGCAAGCTGGAGGTGAAGAATCGCATGAATACCCTCGACGTGGAGCCCTCGTTGTTGGGATTGCAGTCACCACGCAAGTTGCAGTCTGCACAGAAACGTGATCGCATTGCGTCGCCACCGCCACCGACTCCAGTTTGGCAACACGATGCAACATCGCCCGCTACCAAGAATCGTTCACCAAAGGGACGAGCATTGTTGAATGGCAAGCAGATGCCTTTGCCGCCCGTCTGGCAGCACGAGGACCGCCCACAGCCGCAGCCTGCCGCTCAGCA
This sequence comes from Drosophila macrospina, assembly GCA_035042075.1. Classification (NCBI taxonomy): domain Eukaryota; kingdom Metazoa; phylum Arthropoda; class Insecta; order Diptera; family Drosophilidae; genus Drosophila; species Drosophila macrospina. Next base: position 3,397,241 of record JAWNLW010000454.1, on the reverse strand, counting down.
ACAGCAACAGCAGCAGCAACAACAACAGAACAACGGCAACAATCGAACACCAAAGCCACGCACACCGACAAATGTGAAAGCCTCCAATCAACAACAACAACGCCAGCTGCCACTGCCTCCCATTTGGCAGCACGACGAGCAGCACAACAATCTCTTTAGCGCCAAGATTCGCCAAGCAAAGCAGCGTGCACTGCCATATGCCAAATCAGCTGGCCAACAACAACATTCACCTCAGCAACAGCTATTACCATGTAATAATATGCAACAACGTGCACCTGCCAAACTGCAGTTGCATCGTAATCGTCCCTTGCAGTCGGAGTGTGTTCGTCTGCTTGCCGGAATGGAACGTGATTGGAGGAGCAGCATCAATACGGATGCCTCAAAGCCATCCATATTTTGGTCCCGCGAGTCGCTCAAGTACCTGGACAAATTGTTCCAAACAACTGTCAATGCTGAGACACTGGAGCGACTGCATCGCGTGCTGGATCGTTCACGTCGTGGCCAATTGTCGCACAATGATTACCGCGCCGTCATTCGATTGCACTCGTTGATGGAGTCCAACTGAACGCTGGCTGGGGGATCTTACAACGGGGGCGGGGGTCTACTTATCAGTTTTATGGTTAGAAATGGCCTACAAAATGAATGGAATACTATGAATGGGTATGTCGAAGATATTACCCAATAACGAATTAAATAAATACGGACTTCAGTTTAGTTTTGCAAATAATGTAATGCACTAAATCTTACATTTATTCTTTGGTAACAAATATAATTAATACAAAAAGTGAACTCATATTATAGCTTGTGATATATCATCTTAATTCACACAATACTGTTAGCAATTGATAGTGTTTGTGTTTGTTTTGGCGTTGCGAAGTATGTTTTTATTGGCAGTATCCTTGATTTGGTCCACACATCAAGTATTTTTTGTTTGGGGAGGAGGCAAGCTACGCTACTTAGTTGAAGAAATTGGTGCCAAGATTGAGTTGCTTATAGTTAGTGATTACTTCTGGAAGCACAAGAGAAATGAAATGAAATAACATCAACGAATTATCGACAGTTTTTCTCTATTTTGTGTTAAACAAAACTTCAACATGTTTTAATTTATTGACTAGAAGGATTTACAAGAAAGTGGGGGACGACAAAGTAATTTACATTTTGAATATTTTTGTATTGCGATGTTTCTACTTTGTGGGAAAATCTGGCCAGTAGTTAATGAAGTATCTATGTGTAGTTCCCTCGAACAATCGATCCAGCCAATTGCTGAGACCATCTAACAAGTTGTCTTCGAAGAGAACATTTGATTCGGTATCGGATTCTTCCGAGTAATTCACACCGAGGAAGTTACCAATCTCTGGGTCATCGTTTCTATCCAGCAATTGCTTGGTCATTTTAATCATTCTCTTCGTTCCTCGCGTGCATTCCGGATGCTTTGCATGATATACGCAAAAATACTTTCGGTGTCCATTTAATGCTATGACGGTGCCTACACAGTTCCTTGGATTGATTTGTAGATTCTGATTTGTGCATAATGACAGGCGAAGTAGCTCTGAATACCACGATAAGCCCTTCTCAATAAGCATGTGGCCAAATAACAGAGTCTTGGTTCGCCTATATGGCCAAACAGCCCGATGATAAGGTGGAATAAGCTTGGGACGACTCTGCAGATCCGTTATCAATATTATAGTGCGACATCCTGGCTTCAGCAAGCGAATCAATCCATTATATTTCTCAGCTCGCAGCTCATAGAGTTTCAGCTCTGGCACATGCTTACTTGTCTTATTGCACAAGCCCTCACTATTAAGTTGTCCCTGGGCCTTAAGGGTCTCCTCTTCGGCTCGCACAAAGTACATCATTATATATCCAATTCCAAACATAAAGGCAATAGTTCCCAACAGCGACAAGGCTGCAAACAAGTGCTCATCCTCAATATTGTCGGACAGGTAGTCGACCAAATAGAGTAAGCGAGTTATCCATTTACTTAATAAACCTTGAGCATGTTCGTCCAGTAGATTCTGGACAAAAGCCTCGTAGGTTAGAGCCTCAGATGTTTTCAATAGTCTTTGTATAGTTAAATTAATTTCATGTTTTGTTGCATTGATTGCAGTGTTATTTAGAAAATCTGTTGTCTTTATATCTAATTTAGCCCCATCGACCCATTCATATTTGATTTGGGTGCTATCACGACGCCAAATGACCACCAGACGTAATAAATTGTCCTCGAAGGAACCCTTCGAAATGGCATTTAGGAAATCTGCTTGCTTCTCCTTGTACATGTACGCAAATCGCACTCTCTCCAAGCTATACCCACTCTCAAGTGCAATGTGTCTCAATGCTCCCCTGGCATTGTCATACTCTGGCGAGTTTTCTGTTATTAGAACCACACACAATCGCTTTCGTGGTCTATTCCATTCAGCGGGGCAAACACCTTCGAGTACTTCTTGTGATGACAGCCGTGGCAGTGACAAGTATTGGTTCGATGAGATGATGTTGTCAAGTGTCTGGGTGGGTATATCGGCCATTGAAATACTTGCCACCGCTCTCAGCGAATCCTCATTGAACAGGAATAGTGTGTCCAATTTGGGATTCACTTTATATCGATCTGATATAATTTTAGTGTTTTTGTTCGTTAGGTCGACAAATCCAAATGCCACGCGATCATGAAAGGCAAATGCAGATAATAGATATCTTAATCTTGTCATACTACGCGGCTCCAAGACCAAAGCCCGTACTCTGTTATCAGTCCAGCCATTTAGGAAATCATTAAGATTATCGTCATTTACCCGTTGACCAATCTTGAAGGGCATTTTCTTGCGTATAAAATCGGCTAATTTCTGTTGTGTATAAACATTCTCACGATACACATAACTATGCCCACCCAAAACAAGCACCATTCTGGGTATGTCATCGGCTCCAGTTTTCCGTAAAATAGCTGGTTCGCGCGCTGCATTTATTGTCGCAAAGTGGACGCCAAGGGGCTCGAAAGTATCGATTAATTTCTTGAATGCTCCAACAATCCTGATACACCCGAAGCACCAATCGTTATAAAACATAATAACGTGCAATTTGGTTTTACTCTTTGGTATGATTGTGTGATCGAAATAGTTAGATGTGACCGACAATTTGTGATATAAACTGATGTCCTGGTCAAACCCGAATTGCTTGCCGTAGAACTGTTCACCTGTGTCAAACCCAAACCGATTATAGCCGCTATAATCGTGCTTTTGCTTCAGATAATGCGAATCTTCACTTGTTATTCCATGTCTATCGTAAATTTGCCGACGCTCAGCATCATTAAGCAGCTCATAAGCCTTTTTAATTTGCACAAATTTTCGTTCAGCATCCGGATGATTGTTTTTATCGGGATGCCATTCTTTTGCCAATTGTTTATACGCTCTTCTAACTTCCGGCACCGATGCTGTTCTAGCTATTCCAAGTTCCTTGTAAGGGTCGTTAGCCATGGTACACAGGCATAATGCAAGAAGTGCAAAAAATGCCAGCAACCTGATCATCCAATAATTTTTAAACATGATTATTTTGTCGAATTAAATCTATCCCGTTTTCTGGTCTGATACGCTCTACTCGCGTATAGGGGTTGGTCCGTGCTCCAGATACGAGGAGAATGATTGATGAGGATATTGATTTTTCTTTAATTTTATATTAGACAAAAGATTTAACGATGCTAGAAACGCACATGGCGTTCTAATTATTTTGTTTTGTATATTCACAGAACAAATCTTTTGAAATATTTTTCTACGCTAGATAAATTATTCGCTACACCCAACAGGGCTGTCACGGAGTTTAAAACTAAAGAGTTGCCACCATAAAATTAACAGGGGCATTAAGTATGCTGTTCATTAAAAAAATTAAAAGGCTGACTTCCAAAAACTTATTTATTAAAACTAGTCAATTATTTTAATGAATATATTTAACATAATGTATATTTTTTAATTCATTTTGCATATATTTACAAAACGCAGATATTGTTTACAGTGTTGCCAGAGAGGTAGTAGTGGACTCCATACCAAGCTGCGTTTGTTGAAAAAATACCACAAATACTCACTGCTAACGTAGTTCAACACTGAATGGCTTGTCCAGCACTAGGCAAATTAAAGATAAAATTAAATAGCCAGAAATACGCGTGTGTGACGTGCTAATAGCTAAATAGTTGTGCCTGCAATTGTAATGCCCAAATAGACTGAATTTCGAGCAAGTGTTTGTGCAATAAAAAGGGCAGCGTTCGCAAAGCGCACAATATATTAGAAAGAAATTTTCAAAACTTCGGCTACTGGCTACAGCAGTAGAAGCCACTGCCCCTGCCCCTTCGTCGAAGTCGTTGTCGTTGTCGTTTGTCTACTTTGCGTTGCGTCCCGTATGTAAATGTAACCGATGGACGACGAAGGCGAACCAAACAGATGATATTCACGCTAAAAAAAAAACAACAAAAACAAAAACGAAGCGCAGCAGCAGCAGCAAACATGTACATATAGTCATATTATTCAATGAGTGTGTGCGCGAGCGTATAAAAGAAAATTAGATAAAAAATAAAATGAAATTAGCGCACGCCTGAATTTCGAGTTTGGCGCAAGGTGAACCGAACCGAACCGAACTGAATGTACATAAAAGTCGACGAAAACAATTTTCAATTTTCTCTTTGTGTGTGTTGTGCGTGCGAACCTGAAGTGCTGCCACCTGCAATTGCAATTGCATTGATTTATGCATACATACGTACCATACATAGTAAAAATTTCAATTCGCAGAGGATATATACATTAGTATATGCAATACACATGCATATGCATATATGTGCATAAATACACTAACACATACGTATGCTGGCTGACTGATAAAAGCCTCATACTCACACACACACATACATACGCACGCAGACGCACACATAAACACGCATACGACTCACACAGAGCTTTGTAAGTTTACGTTTATGATTATTTTGTAGCTGTTTATTTTTACATAGTACATACATACACACATACAACTGCATTGTTGTTGTTATTGTTGATGTTGCTAATGTTGTTGTTGCTAACATATCGCTCTGCTTTCCGTCGTACGTTTTCTATTTGATTTTGCAAACTCATTGAAAAAAAAAATACTTAATTACATTCATGGCTTTGCTGCAACAGTAATTACCCCGCCGACGAGTCCCACTGACTGCCGCATGGAAATTTCTTACGGTACGCAGCCCCCAAAGCCAAATGTTAATTATGTGCCGCTACCACGACCATTACCACTACAACTACAACTACCAGTACCAGTACTACTCCTCCTTTATACCCCACCCTCATACATATGCTCATTGCTGCCACAAGCGTAGCCCATATTGTTGACGCAGCTCGCGTCGCGTCGCGTTTGTTTATACTCCATACACACACATACTCCCACAATTTTTGGACCGTTGCACTGTGATGCGGACTTTAGTTGAAACTGTTGTCTAATAATTGAGTTATTAATTTGCTGAGTACAGTGAATAACCAAATTGTGCTTCACATTCGCTTTATCTGCCATTGTTATAAGGATCAAGATGAATGAATATTCATATATATAATATATATGACTTCATTGTTATGTTCTTTTGATTTGAATATTCACATATTTAGTCTTTCCGAGTCATGACATGTTAGAGGAGCTGTGAGTGCATTAAACCTGTACTAGAAAGTACAAATTAAAGATTCGTGGTGTTTCTTTTAATACCCTAATAAGTTTGCATTTATGAAATATTAAAATATAGTTATATATATTTATACTTATTTAATTAAAATAACATCTGACTAGAGCATAAGCTCTAAGAGTAACAATAGATTTATACTTATTATATTTAGACAAGCTTTAATGAGTCTTGAATCACTGTGCAACGTCCGCTCATGTGTGGGGCACGGTTGGTTACCGAGCCTAATGGCCGCATTTTTCATCACTCTGATAAGAGTGACATTCAAGTATTTGCGTGGTTTTACACACATGTAAGGTAAACGCGCCTTAAACTCGTCTCAAATCACAGCCTAAGAAGTGCAGGCCTTCGAAATGACTCAGCAACAACAACAAAGAAGCTACAAATGTTAATGTTAATTATAAATGTTGAATGCAATGGAATAATTTGACAGTTTTTCTTCGTTGTCAACGACAATTGTCGAGCAAATTGAAGGACAGTTGGAATCAATTGAATGTCTTTCGGTTATGATTGAATGTCAATCAATGATTAATTAAGCAAATGCAGATCATAATCGTCATGTCCACCCTATAAAATATTTCGAAATTATCTCTCTGTAGTAACGCAGCCAATATCTCTCATTTATATATACATTCCTAGTATATATATATATTTGTATATATATGCATATCAATATATACTGTATGAGTAAATGCTATCGATATTAGAGCTTTATTTTGTTTTGACTTAAAAATGACGAATTTTGTATTTCTTTTGCAGTGACACACAAGAACGTAGATAACAAAGTTTGGCTAATTGCCGGGGTCACGCTGGGACGTTGTCGAATTGCTGGAGGAGCAGGCAATACATATAAGGGAAAGAACAGCAAGCAAGTCCAATGTCCAATAAAATAAATCCGAAACGCCGTGAACCGACAGCAGCAGCAGCAGTAGCAGCAGCTACGGCAGTAGTGGCCACCAATACGAGCAGCTCGACCGGCTCCAGTGCTGGCAACACATCCTCGGCGAACACATCGTCCTCGTCCAGCTCTTCACTGTCGTCCGCCGGTGGCGGTGATGCGGGCATGTCCGCCGACCTGACATCGCTATTCGAATGCCCCGTATGCTTCGATTATGTGCTACCACCGATCCTACAATGCTCCAGCGGGCATTTGGTTTGCGTGTCATGCAGATCGAAGCTCACATGCTGCCCGACATGCCGTGGCCCATTGGCCAACATACGCAACCTGGCGATGGAGAAGGTCGCCTCAAATGTTAAGTTTCCGTGCAAGCATTCGGGCTACGGCTGCACTGCCTCACTTGTTTACACAGAGAAGACCGAGCACGAGGAGACCTGCGAATGCCGGCCGTACCTATGCCCCTGTCCGGGTGCCTCATGCAAATGGCAGGGACCGCTCGATCTAGTCATGCAGCATCTGATGATGTCACACAAGAGTATCACAACGCTGCAGGGCGAAGATATTGTATTTCTGGCCACCGACATTAATCTGCCCGGCGCCGTCGATTGGGTGATGATGCAGTCGTGTTTTGGCCATCATTTTATGCTTGTATTGGAGAAACAAGAGAAATATGACGGACATCAACAGTTCTTTGCCATCGTTCAGTTGATTGGTTCACGCAAAGAAGCCGAGAATTTCGTCTATCGCCTTGAATTAAATGGCAATCGACGCCGTCTTACATGGGAGGCAATGCCGCGTTCCATACACGAGGGCGTTGCCTCTGCCATACACAATTCGGATTGCCTGGTGTTCGACACATCGATTGCGCAACTGTTTGCCGACAACGGAAATCTGGGCATCAATGTAACCATATCTCTGGTCTAAGCTGGCCATGGCATTGTGGCTTCTACAAACATATATGTGCATCGTTTCTAAAACGATACGATATTGCGATACACGATTATAATGAACATACATACATACATATATACTTAATGTCACATCATCAAACGCTGAAACCTTTGCATATTGTGGAGTGATTGTACATAGAGTATGTATGTAGATCGTTAGATCTGTCTGTCTGATTGTCAGTCTCTTGCCGTCTGGCGATAATTATGAGTATGCGTAGCTCTAGGGATTTCATTTAAATTCAACAAATGCAAGAAACGGATAACTGCAAGAAGAATAGGAGAGAAAAAGAAAACACATTTATTCTACAGCGTTTTTTTTGTGGGTTTTAGTTTAATTTAGTTTGTAAGCCGATCTACGTGGGCAAAACACTTGGAGCGGAGCTGCCCACCATCTACACAGACACACACACACTCGAAAACACAACCGCACACACACACACACACCCACAAATATACAATACATCCATATATACAACTATACATCTATATACTGAGCAGCTAGTTTAGTTAATGTAAATTATTTTATACGAAATAAATTGTAAATGCTATAAAAGTAAACATCACTTTTAACGAAATCAACAAATAACAAGAATAAAAATAATTTAAACAAAAACTTAATTGATATAATGATAATTATGTAATAACTCGAGAGTTGTAAGCGACAATTTGCGACAATTTTTGTTCATGCCAAACGAAACGTAACATGTTTTTTATTTAAAAATGCAACTCGAAATTATAACGATGAAACATGCTCCCTAAAAGACACACAAATACACACACACACACTCACAGACTACGGTTTTGTCCCCAACAACAACAGCATTACATAAAAAGCAATCTAATGTTTAAATTTAAATTGTTTCGACCGATCTCCCAAAAATAGTTGATTTTATTTGTTTTCTCCCTAAGTTTCAATGTCAACAAATTGCAATTGGAAATTGTAAATTAGGCGGTTTTTTTTAAATTAAACTGCAATATGTTTAGTTTTAACAAACAGACACACACACACACACACACCCACACACACAATGACAACTACTACAGAAAATGAAAAATAAACGTGATTAGTAAAATTGAAAAGTCTTATCAATGAATCTTATGAAATGTAACAACAAATAAGTTAAAAGTAATGGTTTTGTTTTTGTTTTAGATATTTGAATTGAATTTTCTTAGTTATTTCACTTTGAACACTATTTCATTGCCTGATATGCATAAAATATATTGTTAACAATTGTACATGTGCTTAGCAGGCCTGGCTATTTCCATGGAATTGTTGCAAGCAAATAGACGAACAAATTTTAGTTATCTTGTGAGCCTTAAACAATTTTTTAATCGAACTAAATTGCCAAGCGTACGAAAAAATTAACTCTGATTTCTTTCGATTTTATTTTTTATAGACTCCTCCTCGGTAGATTGGCATTTTCGCATGCTCTAATCGCACCATTCTAAATTATCAAGTGCTGCCAGTTTTAGTCGTTGGATATTTCTTTTTATAGATACCCACGCAATCAATCAATCGATCAATCAACACACAAACACAGCAATGCAACCACGACGTCAGCGACCGTCCTCTGACGCCCCACAGCCAACGACTGTAGCGGTGCCGAATGACAACAGCAGGCATGAGCAGGACGCGACGCTGGACCAGATGGAGAGTAGCAGCAGCAACAACAATAATAGCAGCGGTGACTGCGACAAACCATGCGACACAACATCACCCAAAGACTTTCTGGTCTCCCTCCTCGAGTGTCCGGTATGCTTTGGCTATATGATGCCACCAATTATGCAATGCTCGCGCGGCCATCTAATATGCTCGCAGTGCCGCAACAAATTGAACGTGTGCCCCGTTTGCCGTGTTCCATTGAGTAACATACGCAACCTAGCCATGGAAAAGGTCGGCTCAAAGTTAATATTCCCCTGTAAGCATGCCTGTTATGGATGTCTTGCTCGTCTCACCTATACGGACAAGAAGTCACATGAGGAGGATTGCGAATTTCGACCATATTTTTGTCCCCATCCGGATGAGAAATGCGTCTGGCAGGGAGCACTCAAAGATGTTTATAACCATTTTGTTAACACTCATCAGAACGTTATTACCATGGAGGGCACCGATATTATATTTTTGGCCACTAATGTGAACCAAGTGGGCGCACTCGACTGGACCATGGTACAGTCCTGTCATGGCCGGCATTTTCTGCTCTCCTTGGAGAAGGTACTGCTCGGCGAGATCTCCCAACAGTATATTGTCGCCTGTCGCATGATCGGCACTATGCGAGATGCAGCCGAATTTGATTATCTCATTTCATTGGAAGCAAACAATCGCACTCTTAAATGGAAGTCCAAGCCACGCTCCATACGCGAAAGTTTCGTGACATACACTAATGCCGATTTTCTGGTGTTAAACAAATCAACAGTGGAGCTCTTCTCGGAGGATGGAAATTTGGCGTTAAATATCATTATCAAAAGGGCCAACAATGGAGTACAGGATTGAGCAACTGTAAACATGGTGTCCATGCGGCCAGACACAAGTCTGTATTGGTCAAGTCCAGCCAACAGTATCTACTCTTTATGTATAATACTTCGTAAATCCTCCTTTCTTCTTTTCGTTATCCGAGTGGCATCTGTAATAGCTTCGATAGCAAATATATCACCAGATAAATCAGTTGTAAATTCATTTACTTCCATATATATATTGCTTGTACTTGATGTTGTAAATTTAAATATATAATTGTTTCGCGCCATTGAATTGACGTTTCGTTGTGAATGTCAGATAGCAGCGTTGCTTTAGCACCGATAAGTTTCTGTGGCTATCGGCAAATCGCAAACAATAGACCAATTTTATTAAAATGCCAAAATAAAATAAGATAAATTAATATAATGGATGAAGTGGATAAAATCATCATGCACCAGCTGCAACAGATCGATGCCAGCATTGAGCCCACGGATCAATTGGCCAGCTTCACGCCGGAACAGGTGGTGCGAGCAGTGTCCAGTTGTTTGCTGGAAATCAATCCATCAATGACGGAATTGCCACGATCCTTGCCGGGCGGTGCAATGGCGCAGCGCTTTAGTGTGGCAACAGTATTGGCCGAGCGGTGCAAGGAGAACGGTTACCGTGGTGATATTGGCTACCAGATATTCCTGTACCCCAACGTTGTGGAGCTACGACGTCTGCTCATGTTTCTCATTGAAAGGCTCCCGCGCGAGCGACAGAATGTTGACAGTTCTGGCAAGGCGCACACATTCAGCGCTAGGGAGCAGCTGCAGCGGGAGCTGCGCATGAAGCTCACCGAACAACTGAAGGCGCCTTGGGTGCCACAATTTTGTCGCGCTGTGGCCAACCGACAAAAGCAGGGTTGCAGCTGCCAAAGCATTGAATTTAAACCGCATTTGAATCTGAACATACCAGCCGCCAACTTGGCGCAACGCAGCAAGGAGGTGCAACAGTATTTTGAGCAGCTGGCGCCCAATTTATTTCAGCAAGTGGATGCCAGTTCATATGATCTCATTGCCTCGGTGTTGCACAAAAACGATTTGGAGCGTTGGGGTGAGCTGGTCCCGACGGCTGTGACCGTAATAAGTGCCCAGGAAGTGGAAGTACCGCCTAGTCCATTGCTGCAGGTGGTTGATAAACTGCCAGAGAACGCAGAGACGGCGACACCAGTCCAGCAACTGGGAGACAAGGTGCAGCAGCTGAGGGCGCAATCAGAAAAGTTGATGGCACAACGTAAGGCGCTGAGCGCAAGTTTGGACGCATTGAAGGCACGAGAATCTGCAGCAGCCGGTGAATTGGAGAGCATACAGGCCGTGCTCAAGCTACACGAACGCAGTTGCCTTGTTTTGGCTGATCCTGAGGAAAACGTTGCCAAACTGGAGGCACTGCTGCGAGCAACCGAAACTAAGCGTCAGACATTGACACAGCAGTGGCAGGATTACCGCAGTCCGCTGTTAACTACTTTGGAGAGTCTTAAGTCGGCCAAGGAAGCGCAACAAGTGCAGAGTGTGCGAACAGGCATTGAGCAACTGGAGCAACAGCTGCTGGCGAAGACACAACAGCACAATGAGCTCACTTTACGCAGTGCCAAGCAGACGCAGCTGGCACCACGCAAGGAATACACGCGTCGCATACACGAGTTTATTGGCAACATCCGGAAACAACGCGACGACATCTACAAGGTGTTGGAGGATACGCGACAGCTGCAGAAACAACTGAATGTGGTGGCCGCACAGCTGGAACGACAATTCAACTATACGGATGATTTGCTATTTCAGAGCGCCAAGCATGATCTGCACGCGAAGAAGGCCTACAAGCTGCTGGCCCAGTTGCATGCGCATTGCAGCGAGCTGGTCGAGTGCGTCACCAACACCGGCAACGTCAGCAAGGAAATACGCGAGCTGGAAGTGCAGATCGATGGAGAAAAGATGAAGAATGTGCTGACAAGTCTGCAACAGATTACAGGCGACATCAACAAGTTTGAACAGCACATACAAGAGTTGCAATCTCAGATACGCACAGTGGAGAATGCAATTACGGTGGCCTAGACAACTGAGGTAATCGACCGCATAACGATATTAGGATATTACTTATGTATTAGTGCCAATTATATAACAGATCACTCACGCATAGCGTAGTTTCTTGTAGCCAATTGATTCATTCTATGCATTTTTTAAATCTAAATAAACAGATCTGATCAATTTCAAAACGAACTATGCTTATAGATAATGGAGATAATGCTCAAATTATTGAGTAGATTCTGTTGAGTTTCGATCACAGTGGAAACACACGCTCAGCAAATGCCATTCTCTCTTCAACAAAATGCTTGTTAGTGTGAATGGGCTATTAGCCGGCAATGCTCTCTCATTAGTTCTCTCTTTGTGAGCATGCGCTCTTGTTGTACTCTTTCGAAGAGTAATGCCGATGTGCGAGGCAGCATGTAATGAGCTTTTCATTTATTTATGTATTTTAAAAGCTATTATTAATTTTTAATTTGTATTAATTTGAATTGGTTTTATACTATTATGTGTTACATTATTAATATTTTCTATTAATTAGCTGCTGTTTTTGATGCTGAAAATATTTTAAATAATACTATAATAAACTATTATTATACTAAGACAATAATATTAACAAAACAAGTATTGTTTGGCGATTATATTAGTTGATTATTTTTGTTTTCATTTTTACTCTTTCTTTAAACCAATAATTTCTCAAACTGCAAGAGTATACAATGTTCGTGATGCTGCTGTGTAGCTTTCTCTCTTGTTTTACTCCCTCTGGTTTTTGAATCTGAAGCGGCAGTTATAACTGCCGGCCCCGGACCCGGCTGTTAGTTGTTGCTCGCCTTTTGAAGTGTTTGAAGCTGCAGCGCGTTGGCGGCTTGTCGTGTCGTGTTTTCGTTTCATTTTTGTTGATTTACTTTCGTTTGTTTTTAATTTAAAAGTAAATTTCCAAGCAACAAGCACTTGGCTTTTGGGCCTAAGTGCCACACAGCCTAGTAGCGCTCAAGGGTTTCGTTTTCTTCTAAAAAAGACAAAATTTATATATATATATAAAAAATGGAATAAAAATAAAACTAAAATAACAGCAAAAAAATAACAACATATCAAAATAAAGCACTTGAGTTGTGTTTCAATGTTGCTGGGTGCTGTTGTTGGTGTTGGTGTTGGTGTTGCTCTTGTTGTTGGTGTTGCCCTGTGCCGCTCCAGAACTCGTTTGTGGCCTAGAGTTTTAGGTTCTTTTGCATGCCGCGATAACAAGTTTAACCGGTGTGCGTGTGTGCCGCGTGTGTAATTGTGTGTGACGGCTGTATATGTATGTGTATGCCAGTGTATGTGTGTGTGTTTCAGTGTGTCTGTGTGTGTGATTGTGCCTCCTTCAACAAACTGTTGCGCTTGGTCGCTGATGACGTCGCCGGCCCTTTTGCGACTGCTGCAGGTCATAATTAAAAATAAAAAATTACAAAAAGGAGACAAAAACGACGCTTCACCAATTGAATTTCAATTAGAATTGCAAAACACTGAAGGTCGTGACTTTGCAGAGCCACCAAAAAAAACAACAACAACAACAACAGTAATAATACAAATAACTGAGTTAAAGCCAAAATAAATTGGCCTCCAATTTGGCATTCAGCCGGCCGGCTTCGGTTCAAATGCTGTTTTGAGCCTCTAAAAATAGTTATGAAAACACAGTTGAAGTTGTCTAACGGTGCACGTCACACCTGGCAGCCAGCGATAGCCAACAACAAACAATTATCAAACCGGCAATAATAAATAACAATGAAATATTAGAAGCAACAAAAAAAAGTGGCAAAAATATGTGAACTTTTCATGTTAGCAATATTTTTAAACGACTACGCAATCATTTGTTTAACTCAATTTGCCAAACTGATAAAATTGATAATAAATTCAAATTGTTTTTTTCTTTATTCTCTTTAATTATTAATTATTTAATTATTATTTGACAAACGTAACTTAGGCGTCGTGTGAAGAGTGTAACGAAAAGCAATACATATAAATCGCAACTAAATTAATAGTAATTATAATAACAATTGTATTTCATACAAAATGACACCATCACCCACAAAGGAGCTCATGAGTGCGCCAACAATTTCACGTCGTCCTCGCGAGGAGTTCGCCGAGAAGGTGAGTAATCCCAACGTTCCCATATCCTTTTGGAACTGTCCATAAATACTGGCTCGTCCATCAATATCACCTTCTGGCTATTTATAAACTATGGACTTCCTCTGCGTTTTATTAATCGACCAACAACACAAAAAGTGAAAAGAAAACCAAAAAAATAGAAAAATAATAGAAATACAAGAAATGATTGTGCTTTGTATTCTTGGCCAGGCTAAAAAAATATAAACATTTTTTTTGTTTTGTTTAAATTTGTCTGTTTGTGCAATGTACCCACATATGCACATATGTAGCTATAGTAAACATACACATATAGTAACATATCGGGTCAAATAAATACTCTGTCGTAATTCAGCTAGTTGCCAGGTAAACTTGACTTGTTTCAAGTACAACAAAAAACGAAAGTAGGCAACCCAACGTTGCACACCTTTAATCACATGCCACACAAGATTTGGCTCTGAGTAATCACAAATAAATGGCATTTGTCTGGGCTCATAACCAACTGTGATTGATAAGATATCGACGCTCAACGTCAACTGATAATAGATTGTCCGTTTGAGGCCTCCAAATGTGGATGCCTGGAGCAAAGTTTGTTTGTGGGGCAAAGAGTAATCAATTGAAAGTTTGGGAATATCAGTAATTTAAATGCAGGCTACACTGAGAGAAATTTACGTTCGAATTGACTTGATTGAGAGTTTATTAATGCTCTTAAATATCATATATATTATCTATGTCATATCAACTTTTCCTAAGCCTTATATCAACTTTTGATATGTGTAAGCTGCAAAGTCAAGAATTCCTGGAATAACTCAACCCAATTTACTAGACTATCAGAAACAATCTATGAACTCATTTCTTTCACTGTCATGATTTTTACAAATATAAACAAGAGTAAAACAATTAATATTTGCATTATTTCTCATAGTTGCTATAGGAACAATAGCATCTGCAAAATATTTTTTATCAGGGACACAAATTCCATACAATTTGTTTGTTTGTTTCCCTGTTTTGTTCTCGTTTGTTGCAGCCCTTGCACTGACGTCAAAAATCCATTTGAAATGCAAAATTCCAGCAACGAATTCTGCTTCGCAGCTTAAGTTGAACGAGAGGTCAATGAGTTACAACAAAATACAAAATGAAATAACAAAAAACACAAAAACAAACGATGACAGAATGAGACTAAAAAGACTTGTGGCTAAATTCCAACACGTTGAGACGGATTATTAGTGAATATATTCGATACGTTATTATAATTCGATTAATATGTGAGTGTTTTTCTAGTCGTTTTACAGTTGTTTTTTTACTCAAGAACAAATGAGATAGACTCTTATGTAAATCTGATGATTTACGGCTTGTATTGTTCTGCTTCGTTGCTTTCACAAGACGACATTGTCAACAAGATACAAATGTATCTGTATCTGTATCTGTATCTGTATCTGTATCTGTATCTGTATCTGTATCTGTATGTCAGACACTAGACTGACCACAGTCCCCAGAGTGAACTCTAATGAAAATAAGCCCAATCAGCGAATTTCTGTGCTCCTCATTGATTGATTTGCAACAATTCCACTTGGTGAGCTCAAGTTAATTTCATTTCCAACTTTGCTGCAGATCAATCAATTTGCTGCACACGTTGAAATCATTTCAAGTCCGCTCAAGTTTTATATGTCTTACTGTATCTTCTTGTATCGTATATTTCAATGTTCTTCGGTTTCTTCTGTTGGCATTGGCATTGGCCAATTTGTTAGCTGATGGTGACTTTTGGGCTCGTCTTTGAAATGCGATTCGCATTGAGTTATAACCGGGGACATGGTATCATCAACACTCGACTTGTGTCGTGCCAACAGCTAATTTTGAATATTCTGCATATGTGTCTTACAAAAAGGGGAAGGAAAAACAAAAACAAAAACAAAGAAAACATCAACAACAAGAATTTCAGTTTAAATTGTGGGCCACATAACGACATGCCGTGCGAAATCTGATGCAATCGATGAGATCATCGCAGAACCTACAGAAAAAAAAATAATAAAAAAATAAGAACAACAACAACAACAACAACAGTAAAAAATGTTAACCGAACCCGAACCTGAAATGCTATTTGACTCTTATGCGAAACTCACACGAGCGTAATGAGCCGACAATAATAGTAATAATAATAATACTTAATATATAAGAATGAAAAACCCATTTAATTGTTTAATTAGAGGCGTTAAACTTAAGACTTCGATTTGCTCACTTGGAATTCATCTGCCAAAAGAGCTTGACTCATTGCGCGTTTGATCTGCCTCGATCTCTCTTACTCCCTCTATCTCTCTGTCTCTCTCTATCTCTTTTGCTCTCCTGCTGTTCAGAAATACCCAGCACAAAATGTGAGTGCAAGGAGGCTGCGTCAAGACTATGCATTCTACGTAAATTGTCTGTAATGCTGATAAGCATCTAAGTACTAGAATATTCTCAACAAATTTGATTTGACAAACTGATGCTGTGCTTGTGTCATGGCATAATATAGAAGAAAAAATCTATATAAATCAATAAGAACACAATTAAATATTCAATAGTGCTTAGAATTGGAACAGAATTGCTTGGGACATTGAACTCCAATGATAAGAAATTCAAATTCTCTCGTTCAGTTTATGCCGTCAATCGATTTGCATAACAATCTTTGAATCTTTGGGGTATTTCACAGTCAAACACTCAACTCGTTCTCTATCTGTCTGTCTGTCTGACTGTCTGTCTGGCTGTCTGTCTGACTGTCTGTCTGTCTGACTGTCTGCTTCTTGGTCTTTCCGTTTGCTGGTGCATCATCGTGTTCAGTTTGTTTTGGGGTCCTCAGTTTACACTCTCCTCAGTGATGCATCAATTCCTGCAACTTTCAATTTCTGCTGCTGCATGCAACTTGGGGCCCCCCTCCCCCGTTCTTTGCACTTTTCTTTTTCCTGCTCTTGTCGGCATTTCTGTTGAAAACTATATAAACTATGTATAACTGAGTCATCATCCAGAATCCAGCAAAAAGATCTCATATTTGACAGAGAAAACCGGAGCTGTCTATATTGTGTTTTTAACTTAAGTGATGACTATTGCGCGTTTTGTGGTTTTCAAACTGCGCTTTACTATATACACTTTATGGCTAGCCGATGTATACACTATACACTAAGCTACCAAAGTGTGTAAATTGTTAGTAAACACTTAAGTTAGAAGGTGATTTTGGTATTGAAAAACAATAGCAACTCACGTTGAATCAATATTTGTTGCGCTTCTCTTTTTTGATGCCAAGAATTCGCTATGCTATTTTTAGAATTAAAAGTGTTTGAAAAAACTTTAAATGAATATTATCGACAAATTTTAGAGACACAAATGAAATTTATAAATCAGATAACAATCAAAAGATCATTGCTTATCGAAATCGATAAACTATTGACAAAGTAAGACAGAGTGGTATAAAGTATCAAGTACAGGGATGTCTTAACTTATTGCTTTCAATAGAATGTTAAGGTATTTGACAATTAACATTTATTGCTTTATTTTATAGCTTAGTGTAAGTTTGACACTGCATATTTATGTATGTATGTGGGCACATACATGAAGTATGCATGTATGTTATTATTTGTGGCAATTCGACGCTTATTTGCGTTTTAAAAACCTTGCACTTGTTGAGTTACGCTTGACAATTGACAACTTTGTCAACTTTTAATTGCATTATTTGCTTTCATAGCCCCGGCAATTTGTGTGCTAATGTTTTGAGGCTAAAACGAACCACAGCTCGCAGCTGTGCAATTCATTGATTCAGCTAGCTAAATTTGTTTAGAAGTTTGCTAACAGAGAAACGTGGCGCTCGTAAAGACTCCAAAGAATACAAATTTAACACCCGATTGGCCCAACCATCTAAATGTAGATTGGGCCAGCATACTGGGGCTGAACTGGACTCCACTTACCCATCAGCATAATCATCTGCTGGGCTGGTAATTGTTGCGTGTCGTTGTTATATTTCCCATGGGCGTGTTAGTTAAACTACATAGATACGCACTGGGTGGTGCTGTTTGGGGGTATCAGCTTCGGTGCGCACCTTTACCTTTAGTTGGCCAAGTGGCCAGGTGGCCAGGTGGCCAGGAGGCTTGTCATATCATATGGCAATGTTTGCGCAACGAGCTGGTTGCACGAACATCGCTTGGGCGGCAGCAGGGATGGCAACATCGCAGCACGAACCTCCCCCAGACATTGCCAAGTGTTAGAGATGGTCACGGGTTGTGAATGCTGCTCAGTTTTGTTGAGTGTAATGACAAATACATATATATACATATAATTATATACCGGTTTAACTTAATAGTTCAACTAGTAATAAATCGCAATTTATTATTAAATCATTAAAATGTTAATATTTATGCATAATTCACATAAAACAATTCTCGAGCTTTTTGTGTCATCACTAGTTTGGCTGTTAGTTGTTGTTTTTGGCCAAATAATTCAGTTTTGTGTATAGGGCGTGGCATTCTGGCATGCGTGCCGCCCATTGACAGCGCCCTGCTCACATATATATATATACATATATATATTTATATATAGATATAAGTATAAATATTGGTATATTATTAATTTAATTGATTTTGGCCTTAATGCGTTGATTTGCCAACAGCTGGCTAAATAACAACAAGTTTATTGCAGGCATTTGTTATTTTTAGACAAAATTTTGAGAAAACATTTAAAATAGTCAAAATTTATGTTAGATTCGCCCAGCTTCGAATCCATGGCAAACGCCAGCTGCCCACAGTCATTAACTGGACTTCAATCCGAACTCACGTAACCCCAAAGCAATTAACATTAGTCGAACATTTATGGGATGGGACGCACATACATATAAATGTATTTAATTCATTTTTGCGATTTGTTTAGCTTAAAAATTCGTTTTAATTATGGCTAATCACCTGCGAAGTCAACGCCACGGCAACGGCAGTTGAGTAAAATTATGATCAAAACGATGCTGCGATACTCTCAACGGATTAATCAGATACAAATGTATCTGATGGATGTAAACATTTGTTTTTGTGTTTAGCTGAAATGTAAATCGTATAAGGTTGTTTCTGCTGATTGTGTGCACGATTAAATCTTAATTAATTAATGACAATTATATTAATTAATACCTAATTGACCGCTGCTATCTTTAGGCCCATCTTACGGACTATAAAAGCCAGTGCCGAAACAAATGAATGAAAATTAATCATCTTTCGTTGATATTATAATAATTTATTCTACAAACTTACAAGCTGAAATATATATAGGGTATCTGCTGTTTGATATACTCTCTTTCCCTGGCTTTCTTGCTGTTGAAAGGAAAACTTGTATAGCAACAAATTGAACAATTTCTTTCAAGTCTATTAATAACTGTGCGTAAAGTTGTTGCTTTGAGGTTCTTTGATTTGGTTTTCTCCACATTGTTGTTTATATTTTATTATAATTTGATAATTGCCAAATATCTTTATTAGATAACGAAAAGCAAACGAGTTATGTTTGCCAATAAGTAAATTAAACAAAATATTGTTTTTGTTTTTTTGTTAAAAATATATTTCGACGTCATGGCCTATCGCTAACTGGGCCCAAACGAACAGCGACAACGTTTTTGGTTTCCGCTAACGGTCCAACTACTCATACAACACTCGAAGCAAGCAAACGTTGCAAACGAAGCAACATCTCAACAACTCAGCAACTCAACAACTCGAGTGTCTGCAGTTGCTATTACTGTTGCTGTTGCCGTTGCTGTTGCAGCTGCCGCTGCCTCCACCACTCCCGTCTCTGGGCCATTAAAATGCCATATGGCCTTTCTCCAAAATTCAAATAAAACAGTCATGAGACACGTCATGAGGCGCAAGCAACATTTGCCCCGGCTCCAAAGAGTTGCAAAGCTCGCGTCATGCGTGCCACTTGGCACCTATGTAGATAAGGAGCGTATGTAGGGTCTAAGCGAGGGCTGCTTAAGAAGAACAGCACGAGTAGAGAGAGTGTTAGCTGAGAAGTAATTGCAATTGAAGTTTATGTAGATATAATTATTATAAAAAATGTATTACAAAATATAAATAAACACAATTAAAAGTATGCATAAAAACAAATATATTTATTGCTAAAATTAATTTGAGTATAAGCAAAGTTTATTTCGCAGTTGTTCTGTGAACTTTTCCAGTTTATAATTTATTCAGCAAACTTTAGATTAATTGGTAATAAACATATTTAGATGAAAGACTGTTGTTATTGCTATAAAAATATATAAAGTATATCTATAATAAGAAAGCAGAATTGCATTTAGTTCTCTCAGCTGACACTCTGAAGTATCCTCATTTCAAATAGTGAAATTACGTAATTAACTCTCAGTTTCTTTAATGTTTTTTTATAAATTTGTTGATAGAGCTTATCAGCAATATAAGGAAATATATGTTGTTAGTGCTGTAAACTTTCGTAGATATAAGTTTCTTTCAACACATTTGTTAAAAAACAATCATAATAATGAAGATTATAAATACGTTTTGCTATGTATCTTTAGCAAAGGCTTTCATCTCAGTTCTAAGCTCTTGAAAATACTTTTCATCTAATAATTAATATCTGTAACAAATATTTAATATGAGCAAAATCGAATAATAAGTTTTCCATTGATATTATCTAAGCTGTAAATAAATACTTTAATACTTGAATAACTTATGAACTTTCAATTGTTAAGTTTTAAGCCGCCCTCGCTTGTTAGTATCGCTATGTACAATGGTCTATTTTGTGCGCCGGTCGCTTCGTGCACCGCCGGCAACCGGTCACGTTTCTTGTTGTTGTTGTTGTTGTTGTTGTTGTTGTTGTAGTTGCTGCTGCTGTTGTTGTTGTTGGAGTTGTTGTTGCTGAAGCTGATGGTGATGGTGAAGAGCTAAAGAGTCAACGTCTAGTCGTAGGTAGCTTTAGCTATAGCTGTATCTGTGTCTGTGGTTGTGGTTATGTGGACCCAGTGGTGGCCCGTGGAGACCAACCGGCTGGATAGCTGAGTGGCCAGCTGTGCAGACCGCTGCTCATAACTGTAAAAACACGCTCGCCCACTTCCTTGGAGCATGGACAGATGAACGGATGGATGGACAAATGGACAGACTGTTGGACAGACTGACATATTGTCCATGTGGCGTGTGTTTGATTTTTGGTTTCATTTATTGCTTCATTGCCTGGCATTGTTGTGTGTGTGTGTGTGTGCGAGTGTGTGCTTGTCATTGACATGACTGCGTATGTGTGTGTGTGTTAATTTTTAATTGTACTAAATGTGCACATAAATATCAAGAGAGATAAACACAAACGCACGCATATACAATGCAACAACAGCAACATCAATAGCAACAATAGCAACAACAATTGATTCACAATTTTCAATTTCAACACCCACCCATGTTTTTGGCTTATTTGAAGCTTTTCGTTGTTCGGTTGTTGTTGCTGCCATTGGTTGAGGGGCATGAACGGGAATATCTGCTGCTGTCGCTGTCGCTGTTGCTGTTGCCTTTTGTTGCCTGACATTGGCACCAACAGCTGTCATTGCAAGTGAGAGTGTATGTATATGTGTAACAATGTGTGTGTGTGTGTATGTGGTGTGTGGGTATGACTTAATAGCTGATAAATAATGTTACTCGCATTCGTAAATGGTCGTCACATGTGCCTTGTCTTGTTGTTGGCCAAACTGCATACAAAATGTGTCAAATGCTCATTGCCCATTAACACAAACGTAGATACAATTGTATCTCATGGGACACAGATCCATACATACACATATAAATTCACATATACACTTTTATTGTATTGCCTGCACACTTTCCTTTTCCTTTTCGTTTTCATTTTCGTTTTCGTTTTCCTTTACCGCACATAAATAACAAGACCGAGACAACTTTGTTGGTGTCCTCGAGGCCCACTTAAGGGTATACTTGGATGGGCAATTCAACAAATTGCTTCTATTTGGACAGTTACATTTGTAGCTATGAATTGAACGTGTTTATGCGTGTCTCTGCCTGTCTTTGCTCACACACACACATTTGTTTATGCCTTGGGGCATAAGTGCAACTTACTTTTAATCAATATTTCATGACATGTTTTTAATGAAAGCATTTCCTTTGGGCAACCAACATGTAACTTTCTATCCCATTACAGGGTATGCAAAAGTATTTGAAATTCCTCATTCTCACTTTGCTAGCAATGTGGAACATTTCTTGATCGTATTTTAAACTTTTTAGCATATCCAATATTTGTCTGACCATTTTTTCACACTTCGTCATAATTAGCTTCCAAATAACATAATTATTTGTTTTTTTTTTCGTACGAATTTGAATTATTATTATTTTGTTAAAGATTAAACAAAAATCCAAACAATTCACATAAACAAATTTATTGCATATTCCCGTTGCCATTCGAATATACACTTGTTCTACATAATAAACATTTTGCCGTAATAATAATTCTTTTGGTGTTCTATGGTATTTTGACCCACTGCTGCGTGAGGCTTGAGGCATGTGGCAAGCCAACGATTCAAACCAAATCGTTCTGCAAGTGCGCCCGAGGTTTGCCACAAATGTTGCACAGCGAACATTTGATTGAACTCTTAGAAGATCTCATCCACAGCTCGCACAAGTCTGTGGTGCTTTGGATAGATTCATGTTTTTATGATTCTGCAAATGGCGTGAACTTTTTCCACCGCCCGCTGTGATTTTAGATTGCCAAGAAGTGTGTGTACATGACTTGTACTTTATAATAGAGGCTGCTAGTTGCTGAAAGCGCTGCGCCCCTTCTCATTCTATACATTTTCTAAATATTTATTTAGTACATTTTTCTAATTCAAATTTATGCATATTCGAACAGAGTGCGCGCCATCGAACAAGTTGTAAACAATTTCCATTGCCTACTTTTAGGCTGCGTTTGTAAATGTCGTTGGTAAATCGCATGCCGAAAAGTATGCAGCAAAATCTTTAATTTATGAACAGCTTATATTGTGGAATAAAAATTCGAATTTTATTTGTTTATGTCATTAATTTAAAATGGGATAATAGTTGTCATAATCATCAATATTCATGTGGAAATTAAACACATGGATTCGCTTGTTTATTTTATCCGTTTACTCATCGTAAATAATTAAATGCGAGCAGCTGCTGCTGTTGCAGCAATCAGATACAACAGATACAATCTAATGACTCGCATAAGTTTGGTCAACTCGGAAGCGAAACAAATCAAATGACACAAAAGTGCGCACACGAAACTCAATCACTCATTAAAGCGAACAATGAGGCGTCTAGCATCTCGGCAACGCCATCAAAAGCCATCGATAAATTCAGACTGGACTACAAGCTCACCGCTGCACAGTGGTCGAAAGTGATTGTAAGTGGGGAAATAAATTTACAAAAATATAAAATAAAATAAAACTCTTTTTGATGAAATGGTAAATAGATAGCTGGGAACTTGAAAGACATGTTATAGTATATAAATATTTGTCTTAAGTTAACAGAAAGTAAACAATTTTAATTGAATGGTTTTGGAATTTCCTATCAATTGTCACTCTACATTATATTTATTATAAGAACCACTGTGCAGGTTAGAGAACGGAAACGGCTTAGTTGGCACTTCAAACAGTCAAGCAAACAAAGGCAAAAGCCCACAACAAAGCAGCACCAAGTCAAACGGAGGTGTTGTTGTGTGTAATTGTTGTTGTTGTTGTTGTTATTGTTGCTAGTGTTGCATTGTGTGTTAAAGTTAAACGTTAATGCGTTAAATGAGCTGTTGATGCCCCGCATCAGATAACTAATTAGTTATTAGAGCGCTTTCTGGTGCATAAATTACGAAATATGTTACAAGTCGAGTTGCGGTTTATGATTAAAGCCCTAAAACTGAGTTAACGCCTACGCACTGAGTTGTCGCTTAATGCAAATACATATAGCGTTGTTATGGCCATAGTTATAAACATGATGATGACGTTAAGTATACGCCAAATTGGTCAAAACAAAATAGAGAAAAATGACAAACGAGCGACGCACGAATCAAGCGAATGAAACGAATGAAACGAATGACAAGATCGTGGAACAAAAAAGCCGAACGTTAAGCCACAGAAATTCTAGTGATCCGCATAATAACTGAAGTTAATGCCCCGCTCATTGGCTCATACGTTGATTCAGTTGCTCCGTGGCAGTTGGCAGCACCAGACGCGAATCGTGGAACCCGCGAAAACCCGAAGAAGCGAAGAAGCGAATAAACGAATAAACGAATAAGCGAAGAAGCGAAGCAGCGAGAAAGCGCAAACCGTGAACGAGAGTCGCTGTTAGACTTTGAGCAGACAGTTAGACAAACAGACAGAGCAACAGACAAGCAGACAGACAGACAGACAGACAGACAGACAGTTAAACAGCTTTGTCGCCGCTGGGGCGGATTGCTCAAGGTTTCCGTTTGAGATGTCATTTTTTCGCAACATACGCTCTTCGCTGGCATCGGCCACGTCGTCCAGAAAGAGCTCGTCCCGCGATACGACGCCAGTGCGCAGCTGCGGCTCCCGGCCGGCGAGTGTGATCAGCTCTCGGCGGGATTCGAGCACGAGCTCAACATTGCAGCGCGGCGACACATTCATTCTGAATGCCTCCGATGAGGAGCAACAGCGTCCGAGTGCCACAGAGTCCAACAGCAGCACGCTGGAGAAGAAGTCCAAGAAATCGAAAGTATTCAGCAAATTCAGCACATTCACCAAGCGGAAGAAGACACCCTCGCCGGAGGAGGTGGCCAGCTATGAGCATCATCCAAGCGATTCGGCCACAAACACCTACTACAAGTGGCGCAGCGATGGGGATCGCATGTTGGACTACGATGCGAATACGGATCCATTCCATTTCCTCTACGAGCAGCAGGGCAGCCTCAAGGGCAGACAGTCAGCCGAGACGGCGGCGGCGGTGCAACGGCAGTCGAGTCAGGGCTCCAACTCCAGTGGCAGCTTCGACTCCAGCACGTACCGCAAGAGCAAGACACCCACGCATCTGCGCGAGCAGCTGGAGCAGCTGAAGACGCATTCCAATGATGATCTGCTCGAGGAGGATGAGCGGGAGAAGTACAAGACGGTCACGTTGAGCAGTTTCCGCAAATCGTTTCGCGATCGTTTGCTGCAACAGCAGAAGGAGGCGCCACATAATCCCGCCTGGTTTGTGGAGGTGCCACCGCCTGTGGCGCCGCAGTCTAATAGCCGTGGCGAGTCCAAGGAGAACCGCCCCGACTTTCTTGTCTTTGACAACGACAATTATCGCCCACAATCACGTTCCCCGCTGCGCGATCGCCCCTCACGCTCTGCCACCCGCTCGCCCGTCAAACGCAACGAGACTTTTCGCGTGACGCATCCCACGTTGCGTCATGTGTCGCCGTCTCCAACGCGGCCAGCGACTCAGCCCGCGCCGTCCATACGCATCGAGATCAAGAACTCCATATTGC
Source organism: Drosophila macrospina (assembly GCA_035042075.1). NCBI lineage: Eukaryota > Metazoa > Arthropoda > Insecta > Diptera > Drosophilidae > Drosophila > Drosophila macrospina. Next base: position 3,371,629 of record JAWNLW010000454.1, on the reverse strand, counting down.
CGCATTCGCCGGGCCGCCTGGTGCCGGTGGGCGTGGCCAAGCCCATGCCAACCACAGAGTACTATGCCCAACGCTTGCTGGCCAACAGCGTGGCCCGCCAGCCGACAAATGGCCAAGCAGCTGGCAAGTGGTATCGCCACCAGGGTCAACATTCACCCACACGACTGGGCGGCCACATGCCGCATGCCCCACAGCAGCACCACCAGCAGCACAAGCAATCGCAACCACAACGAAGCAGCGGACGTTATCAGACCCTCGTGCACATTGGCAACGAGCAGAGCAAACTATCGCCAGCTCCAGCTCTAGCTCCAGCTCCAGCTTCAGCTAGAGGACGCGCCCCCACACGCGTCCAGCTCTATGGCAACAAGCCGAGCAGCCGGCAGCAGCCATTGCCATTGCAACCACCATCGGCCACCTACTTTGGTGGCCACTACAATGCACCTGCCACCACAGCGATCACAGTCAGCAAGCCAATGTCCAGTTCTCGAGTCTCTGGCGTAGGCGTGGGCGTGGGCGTTCCCAGTGCCAATTGGGGGCGTCGCGAGCAGCCAGCGCGAGCAGTCGTCGCCCCCGCAGCCGCCCCCGCGCAACGACGCAACCGTTCTCCCATTAAGATTCCATGGCGATAGATCGAACGCATTCAAAACGATGGCAAGATCAACATTCCCATTGATCTGCGATCGATGTTTATAAATGAATAAAGCAACAGTTGCTTGCCTAGCACATGTGCTGTTCGCTAGATGTGGGCGCGTGACACGAGCAGGCGCAGTGAAATTATAAATAAGATTATGAATTCTAAATGAAATTAGAAATAAATATAAACATATTTATTTATCATTAATGATTAAACTGAGATAGAATAGCAGATCTGCAATTGCTGGAGAAAAGTTTAGAGAAAGTGGAAAAAGTTGCTAAAGTTAATGCAAAGATTTTGAGAATATTTTAAACGATGTGTAGAAAAGAGAGAAAAGTATTTGAGAGTCTGTTTGAAACTAAGAGAAATAAAGGCAACAGCAATTTGGCAAAAGTATTTAAAAAGTATAAGAATGTATTTCAGTTTTCCACATTCAAAAGTTAAAGAATTCTAAGATATTTTGCAAGAGCTTAAGCAGAATTTTGAAGGATGTAGACTAGAGAATTTGTGAGTCTGAGACCTGTAACTTAAATATGCTTAAGCTAAAAAAGAGGAAATGCGAAATGCTTAATTGCCAAATGAAAATGAAGAGAATCATTTATAATGCAGAGATAATTAATGAAAGTCAAAAGAATGCTGAGAATAATTGCAGCAAATGATTGCAGAAAATATAAATAAATACGTATTTAAAATACAAACAACTATCAATTGCTTACAGCAGAGTTTCGTTAGCTGAAAAGTTTATTATGTTTGTTATCGTTTACATATGGTGCTCGTGACACGCGTCCATCTCTAGCCGCAGTATCGACTGATGATCATATGCGCGAGGCGACACCACTTGCGTCATGCAGAATCGTGGGACGTAGTAAATATTATTTATTTAGCTTACAAATTGTGCTAACAATTGTATAACTGTGTACAGTACGAAATATATCTCTCTCTCTCTCTCTCTCTCTCTTTCTGTCCGCACTCTATGTAAAATATATAATTATAACTAAGTAAATAAATGAAACGAATCGAATCGAATCGAATAAATGCGCAAATAAATACACCGAGCTAAGAAAGGAGACAAAACTGCGGCATGTTGTGTGTAAATTGATAATTATCATTTGTTGGCATTGCCCGTGGCCGAAATGATTTGGTAACAAGCAAGGTTTCAAGCGGTTGCAGGGCCATTAACAACAACAGCAACAACAGCAACAACAACTACAATAAATATGTGGAACGCACATGCTAAAATATACACTCATTCAGTTATTCACATATGTATTCACTTATGCATTGCAAATCGAATATTGTACAATATTTTATTGAGGTGTTAATTAACTTTGGCTTGCCACTAAAAATCTCTCAAAATACTATAATATTAAATTAAATTTGCAGTTTTTATTTTGTATTATCTTGATTTTTGGTAAATAATATGTGTGTGTGGGGCTGCGAGCGTTGTCCCGGGGTCTCGTCTGACTGACTGTGCATGAAAATGGGCGAGCGTTACGTGATGAGAATTCATTTCCATATGCCATATACCATATATAATATAACACATATATTCCGCTTTTTGGGCGCGCATTTAGTTACGTTAGAAAGCTAAAGGAGATGCGCTTATTATGGCCATATTTGGTTACGACAATTCTTAACGCTTAACGGCATACATTGTCTCGCTGACAACAAACAGAAAATGACGTCAACAAATAACATTTGATGGGGTTTCGTTGCACCTTTTAAAGAGATGGGACATGTATGAGTATTCGTTTGAGGGCATAAATGAATCGCACCAAATATGAGTATGCGTTAAGCCAAACATGATTCATACTCTCTAGACGCGCATTGATTTGGTTAACAAGATTAGCATTTCAACCATATTTGGTTGCAGTTTCTTTGCAATATCTTAAATAAGTTGTTTTGCGCTTCGAAAACAGGGTATAATCAGTTCAATCGGCATATTGTCGAATGGTTACAGGGTATCTCTTAGTCCAGCAGCTTCGACTTGTGCTCTTTCCCTTAACAACTTAAAACAAGTCAGGCAGCTACAGTCGTACAACGTCTGTGGTAGACTATGAACTAATCGGGGAAAGCAAAAAAAATAAAGCAAATATAAAACTAATTTAAAGCCAAATAAGCTTAAGCAATGTTCAACTCATTATCGTTCGTTCTTGGAAGAGAGCAGCAATAGTGAGTGAGCGCGCAAGAGCGAAAGGGAAAACAAACAACCGTTCCTTTTTGCGCGTTGCTGTGTATACACGTATAACTGTAACTGTACAGCGCGCGTCTGTTTTTACTGAGATGCTTATGAAAACTATGCTGACAAATCAATTGGTGGTTAAAAACGCGTCTTGTGCATATATATTGCTTTTATAAAATTTTAAAAACATAAAACTTTTGTTTGGGTTGCACCGAGATTCGAACCGCAGACCTCTCACACGCAAATCGTACGTCCTATAGCTTGAGCCACCGCCTTACATACTGCGCAGTCGGCAACGTCAATACATATACAGCACGAGTTTTTGCATTTGTCATATATATACATACATATATGTATACGAATTTCTAACGAAATTTGGTTATTGCTTTCTTTTAAATTCTTAACATTTTCTGACAAATAAGGCAAAATTAATAATATATGTATATATAAAATAAGAGTAATTAATTTATAATTATTAAAAAATGTAATTTGGAATTGTCAGCAGTGGATTCGAACTCGCGCCTGTGCGGCAATTTTGGCCGCAGAGGCGCATGAACATGGAGATCATTCATCCCTTAATATCTTCTATGTTTATGATCCGATCGTGCTGAAATTTTCAGAAAACGTCCGGAAAAGGACATTCTCCATATGTGCCAAATCTGAATTAAATCTAAAGTCGGTAGCTTCAGTTATACGTTTTTTTCGATTTGCGGGGGCGGAAGGGGGCGTGGCAAAAATCTAAAACAAACTTGATCTGCCTGCAAACAATACACGTGTTGTCACCAAATTTGGTTACTCTAGCTCTTATAGTCTCTGAGATCTAGGTGTTCATACAGACGGACAGACGGACAGACGGACAGACGGTCAGACGGACATGGCTATATCGTCTCGGCTGTTGATGCTGATCAAGAATATATATACTTTATAGGGTCTGCCACGCCTCCTTCTGCCTGTTACGCACATTTCGCCTTCGTCAAACCTAATAGACTTTGAACTTTTAGTTCATAGTCTAAAAACAGTGCAAAATTCGCAATCTTTCATTTGCAAGGACTTACAGCTTCAGACTCCCGTCGCTAGATGGCGCCAGTGATAATGCTGCTTATATTTTGTTGGTTGGATATATAATTAATTTCTGGAATAACTTTTGCATCTATTAGCAGATAGTAATGAAATGTTCAGCATAGATACAGAGAACAGTATACTATTATATAAAATGATTACAAGTTTTTTTTTCCACATATATATATTTACTTGTGGCTATAATACCTTTAACGTCATATTTTAATGAGCTTAGCTTATTATAAGGTAACTGACCCAACACCTTTTGCGCAATTAAAATTAATGTATTATTTTACGAATGGCTGTCAAATTGTGTGATGCACCCACAGCATTAAATCAATCAGTAATTCGCGAGAAATTCAACACGAGAAATAAACAAAATCAAATTTCAGAGACGTCAGCTTTTTTATTTGCTAGTTCTGGGATCTTAAGTCTCTTCGGCAGCGCTGAGTTAATTGCTAATTAGCAAATCTCTGCTCTAATATTAGTTTGAGCTTTGCCAACATATTTCACTTTCTAATGTGGCTACAACGGGGCCAGCGGTTGCTCGGCTTATGGCAAAAAAGCAATTCGCGCATTAGTTAGACGCAGGCCAGAGAAGTCAACGGCTAAACTTGGCTAAAACAACAACAGCAAGTGTTAGTCGCTGATCTACGCATGATCTTGAACTACATAAGTAGACTTGATGTTTTTGTTGTTGTTGTTGCAACGCACTTAGCCATTTTCTCGGCGAGGCATCTTAACTGGAGTGTGAAACTAAATGTAATGTAAACTTGGAGTCGCAACCTCGCTTAGGCGCGACTCAACGGGTTGAAGGTGGATCTATTGCGTGGGTCGGCAAACAGGTTCATCATCATCAACACCATCATCATCATCATTAGGTGCAATTCCAAAATCGTGTTAATTAATGCGAATTTTTGGCAGAAACCAAGCGAAATTTGCGTTCAAATTCAGCAGAACAACAACAATTGCGACTTCTGTAAATTGTTAATTTCGTAGTTTTTTTGTTGTTTTTATTGTTGTTTGCGCGGTTGTTGTTGCTGCGTATTTTCTCTTTGTGTGTGTTTTGCAATAAACAAACACTTACGGGTTCTCTTGTTCTGCTGCCTTTTAACGATATTATGGCTCAAACGTAGATTGTTTTCCAAGTAACTTAAAGCCGGTTTTTTAGACTTGTTGTTGTTGCTGTTGTTGTTGTTGTTGCTGTTGTTGTTGTTGTCGTCGTCGACCTACGGACTCTTTGCTGTCTTTATTTTTATTTCATTTTGTATACATACTTCGTGTGTAGACAAACAGTCAACAGTCGCTCGCATCGCGTCATAGTTTGAGAAATGTATCTTAACTAAATGTATCTCGAGTGAGCAGCTCGCGCATAGATACAGATACAAATGCCGAACACTTTGTTTGGCCAGAACTTTTGGCACAAGTGCGTGGGTGCATTAACTGTCACTGCCTTTACATAACATAACTATCTAGCTGGCTATCCAACTATTTGTATCTGCATCTATGTTTAGCTGTGGGCAGAACTAGTTGACATTCCCATTCATTCATTCATTCATTCAGTCATTCATTCGCTCGTTTTAGCCAATATGTATATTGGCAATATGCAGCTAACCTGGCCCCCCCTCAAATGGTAATGCCAACACCATATTTTCCCAGCGCATTTTTGGACAGTTTTTATTTCATTTATTTACATTTCAAATTCGATTCGCATATGACATCATTAGAGCAGCGCAAACAAAATAATATTAAAATATATTAAAATGTTTTGTTAACTTGAAATTTGTAAGCAGCTCAAAAGGGGGCTTCCCTTGTTAAATTTGTTTACCTATAATAATTTATATATATATAAATTAATTAGTTATTTATTTAAATCTGAAATCTTTGCAAAACTTCCATAGCTTTGTCTTGTTGTGAAAGAGAAAGAGAGAAAGAGTGATAGATTGGGAGTGAGAGAGAGATTAATCTTATATGAAAGTATAAATATTTGGATATTAATAATACATTTTTTTTTTGGCTAAATGATGCTGGTGTTGCCCCCTATAAGGTTTCAGCCAAACTCTGCTAATGTCATCTCTGTTGATTTGCTGAAATGTTTATTTATTTGGGGAAACTTTCGCTATTCTGAGACTCGCAGCAGCAGCGGCTGAGACGCAGATGCATTATAGATTTATTGTCAGTGTCGTTTGCTTAATTGGCCCATCATTAATCTGCGTGGAGTGGCAAAGCAGGAGGAATCTGAGGTCAGAGAGTTGGGCGAGTTAAGTGGAAGTCAAACATTTGCACACTTGAGTAGTCAACTTGCAACTTAATGCCGCATCTGTCAGTCAAGCGTGTGGCATTGTCCACAGCCTTTGTCGCCCATTGTTGCAGTCAGCCAGTCATCCAGTCGGCCAGTCAGCCAGCCAGTTAGCCAGTTAGCCAGTCATCCAGTCAGCCAACAAGCCAAGTTCGCTTTCAACTGGGTCAGCATCGATTTTTAGTGTGCGACGTGTCACAATTATCGTTGGCTTCGACGAGTGCCAATCCCCAACGCTCCCCTCTCTCCCCCCCGCCAAAATAAAGGGGTCACCGCGTATGCCGCCAAAAGTGGAGCTCAATTTTCGAATGCACTCAAAGGACATGCCAGCTTCTGATTCGTTGCATCCTGAATATTAATTTCAGCGGCAAAAGTCAACTTATTCGCGTTGTGCAAAGGAAAAAATTACAAAATATAATGCTAACAAATTCTGCTGCAGTTTGCTAGCCGCAACACACACACATACACAAAGACACACACACACACACACATGGCCAGAATCGGAATGGAAACGTGCCAAGTTGTTGTCTGTTTGTTTGTGTGTTTGTTTGTTGTCTTACATACATTTTGGTGTAATTTTGGCACAAGTGTCGCTGGTTTGCCCTGCAGTTGGCCATGCTAAGCCTCTCTCTGACTGTTGACCTCTCTGCCTGGGCATCTCATGCGGCTTTTTTTTGGGGCTGCGGCAACGCAATTGCAATTGCAATTGCTACTTTATCTGTATCTCAAAGCAGTGGAGCAGGAAGGCAGCAAATAAGCACATGGCGCATGAATAAAACACAAATTAAGTTGTGTAATTATAGAATGTTTAAGCTGCTGGCATACCCTGTATAGAAAACCTACAGAGAGTAGAGCAATATCACTTTTTAATATTAACTTGTTTCTCTAGTTACTATCATCAAGTAAAGGGTATGCTGCAGTCTGTCTTCATTCTCTCATTCTCATTTTAATGTTTCCCCTTTATTATAATTAAGTTATGTTACATATTTCAACTCACTACAGTTAATAATCCACTTAAATATGACTAATTACAGGGTGTCATTATTCGCGAAGTGGACGACGGCGTGCGCTGTGAGCAGTGCAAATCAGAGTGTCCCGGTTTTGCGGCCCACGATTGGAGGTGAGTTCGATTTCTGTACCTTAATGCATTAAATATATATATACAAGTTGCGTATACGCCATGTAAACCTCCATTTAATTCTTGTATAAAAATATCTCTTTAAATGACGCGCTGTCACATTATACGGACACCACTGTAAAAGCTTTCGCTTGAGCTTGTCTGCGTTTTAGCTTTGAACAACTGCCGCTAGATGGCGTGGACAATACACCTATGAGTTTATTTATAACGTAGATTTGCAGTATCAAATCAATTTTTTTTCGGCAATTTATTCACGCCTTCTGTCGCCACCCTCCGCCCAATCGACAGATTCGTTCATTCCGGTCATTTCTTTTGGCCAACAGATGAATAAATAATGCGTCATTGTTGCCAAAAATCTTCGGCAACCGCAGCCAAAATTATTTTGATCATAAAAACTTGAAAGAAAAACAAAATTCAAAATTTAAAATTAAACCGTAAAACCGCCAACCCAAAGGCGTCGTTTGTGGGCGATTTTTGGCCAAAAAAATGGGATGACAAAGTGCAACGGCATGCTAAAATAATTATTCTAATTTATAGCATTGCAGCACAACAACAAATATGGAATTTATTTAATTAGTTTTGCATTTTTATGGCCCTGCTAATGAGGCAATTGATGCACATTTAATTACAGTATGCAAATAATTATGCAATTCTGCGTGAAAATGCGAATGCGAATGCGAGTGCGAATACAAATTAGAATGTGATTCGTTTGGCCAATTGGCAAAACACTTAACAGTCTCTCACTGCCACTGCCGCCCACGCCACTTTGCCCCTCTCCCATGCTGGCCACAAATTCAAATTACGCTATTAATTTGTGAAATTAGTTTGTCTGACTGTGCCGCTCTTCTTTGTCTAACTGCGGTTTTGTTCGCATTCTCATTTTGATTTTGACGCTGGCCGCACGCCAGATTCGTTGAGCCGGGACAACGGGGCGGATACGTAATCGCAACTTCTGATGATGATTTCGCTGCTCGTGTTTTTAGCTTATTCGATTTGTAATCACCGCACACTTTTCTACATGTTTTTAAATTGCGCTATGATTTATCTGTTTCATTTGTTTTTATGGATGACATTAATGGCTAAGAATAAATGCGAGATTAAAATTAATACATAAATTTCATTTTAAATAAAACAGTAAATGAAATTATTAAAATCGAATAACAAATAAAGCAATTATAAATACATATGTTGGCAGCAAAGATTTGCAGCATTAATTAGCATAGTTTAAATACCAACTATGTATTAAGTTGCTATTGCGGGTGAATACCTAAAAAACAATAACAACAACATTATCTATCCAATAAAAAACTCAGCATGACAGCCAAACTTTTTGCACTGCCCGCTGGGGGCGTAACAACAGCCCGCTGAGCGCGATCGTGCTATCTCCCAGTCGTTCGGCAATCGACTCACCACTCGGCTCACTGTTCGCCTCCTGGTTCGGCTGTTGCTCGCTTCATTTGCTGCAACGACAATTTAAGTGTAATTAAAAACCTTGACTTGCTTTTATTTTGTGCTCTTGTACTTTGTCTCTTTCACCCACTTTGCTCTCAATTCTATGTGTCTTTGAAAGCTTTAGCTTTAAATTGATTCCCATTGCGACAATAAGAGCTTGAGCATGAGCGTACGCTTCCATTGAAATGTTGCAATTGGCTCTCAGTTTTCGGGTTCAGCTCAAGTTCACACCGTTAACTTAACACAGCGCGTGCAGTTTTCGCAGCACTTTTATTGGGAGCTTAGGGCCCAGAGCTTGAGCAATGAATAATGAAATGAAGCCCATGGCTGACATTGAATAAAAACTGACAGAACAGACTGACTGACGAACGACTGTTGGTGGGCCTCGTGTTTATTCATACTTCGCCTATTAAGATTTTTATTATGCAGCCGACGTTGTCTAACGGCGCTTCGTGCTCACTTTTGAGTTTCGCAGCTGCTTCTTCTGCTCTGCCTGCGACTCGTCGTTTGTTTTGTTTTTGTTTTCTTTTTGACTCACGCTCAATTCTCGGCTTTGACACTGTTTGCAAATTTTAGCAGTTGTTTTTCATCGTTTGCGCGTTGCCCACACGATTCGCTGCCGTTGAAATCGCTTCGTTAGTTAGTGCAGGTGCATAAAATTAGTCGAAGATCACTTGTAAACTCAGCCACTGCGCGACCACTGTGCGCGGTAGAGAGAAGATATTGTAACACAATTGCTCTCAGTTGATCTCTCTCTCTCTCGATTGATATATTCCACTCTCTATTGCTTCGTTTGCTCAAACTTCAATGCAAGTGAGAGTACGTGTGAGTGTAGCTTTTTGTTATCGGCACACGCATTATATATGACCGCTATAGATAGCTTAGTAAACTGTCAGGTGCCGTCATTGTTTACATTTTAAAGTTGCGTGCTCAGTTGCCGCCGTAAATTTGTTTTCATATGCGACTGAAGTTGCAGCTGCCGTCGGCGTCGTCGCCGGCGTCTTGTGATGTCTTCGAAGTGCAGCCAGTGTTGGTCAAGAAGCAGCCGAAGTTTCCAACACGTGAACGTCACATGGCCATCAGACGTAAGAAATCATCAGCGCTTTTGATTACCAACACGCCATCTTTCGGCAGCTCAGACAAGCAGTATGAGGAGCGGTGAGTGCAAAGAATTCAACGATATTCATCGTTAATTTAAGAGTTCACTGGAAATACACAGTTATAAATTCACGAGATCGTTAAAGCTTATTCGGCTAATCTTTACACGTGCCAATCTCCCATCACTAATCATTCAACTATATTTTAATGGAAGTCCGACACTTTGCCAATGCCACGGGCGCATTTTATGAGTTATTGTGCGATAATTATGAGGGAATGAATTTTGCCGAAAAGTATTTTAATTGATCATCAATCTGGCAAACGTAGAAAAGACGGGCGAAAAACATGGAAATGTGTAATAAACTTGATTGTCGATTTTTAGCTGCTGTTTTGCGTAATTTCGCACTCATTTCGGATATTTTGGATATTTTGTATGTTTATTGATGATATTTCTCATTCCAAGCGCATACAATTGGCGATTTACAAATTACAGATCAAACATTCAATATTTTTTTGTGGTTGCCTTATTGATAGTTAATTTACCGATCTGACGCAATATATGTGTGGTATACTCGTGATTGGATGTCAAATAAATCGCTTTGCTCAATTCCAAATGTATATTCGCACTCAAGAGAGATGTGCCCCCCATTAAACCCAATTAGTATCGCCGTCTCGTGTAGCTAGAGCACCAAATGGATGACCCGGCGTGTGAGTTAAAGCCACCCAAAGAAATAGAACAGCAGAACAAACACATTCACATTCACTGGGGAAATGCACAAAGAACTTGGACGAAGATTTAGTTGTGGATGATGGCAAATGATATTTTAGTGTTAACTGGAATAAACACATCAATATTAGGTCTGCTCATGTGATGTTTTTGCACAAATCAAGTCGAAAGTCGAACGAGTGTATTATATAAATGAAAATTAAAATGAAAATGAAAATGAAAATGAAAACATCTCTGGCTACCTGTGTAGGCGCATTATCTAATGTAAAGTAATGACCTTAATGGCCAAATGTATCTGCGAGATACGTGTACTTAATGTACTTGTAAGTAACATATCTCTGTTACGTATGTACATACATATATATGTATGTGTGTGTGTGTGTGTGTGTATCTGTGTTATGCGGATGATGTTGTGATTTTTGTGTGTGTTTCCCTCAAGGCAGCTGTAATTAAAAACGGCAAAATGACAGCCACATGTATCATAGACAGGCAGGTAAATAAATAAACAAACAACACGCAGCGAACGAACACACATGAAATGTTTGTAAGGTTCGAGCTGCTTTTATATCAATATTTACGGCCCATCCGATCCATTGATAGATGGATTTTGTAATAAACAGTGCGGTTTGCCCCAAAATTCATTTAAATTGCACATTATGCGAAATACAATCAATAGATAAATGGTATTATTTTGTGGGCGTATTTTGAAGACAAGCCAAGTCCAAGGTTCGTTAAACAAATTCATGGAAAGAAATAGAATTAACTTTGCGTTGTACTAATTAGACATTCATAAATAATATTCAACAATTGCCAATGCGATCATTTGGAAATCGAAATCTATAAAGTTCATTTACCATCTGTATTTCTGTTGAGCAGCAAATGTTCAGAAAGTATCATAAATCTATCATAAATTGAAGCCTAGAAATACTAAGTACATATCTACTTATTTATAATAATAATATTTATAAATAATTGGCTTATTTTGGCTAACAAATATGTTCTTGTTTTACCTCTACTCCTACATTTCATCTGTAAGTTTCGTGTTTATTTACACATCGATTCCGAAAATGTTGAATTCATTAAAAACAATCGGAAAATGTTTTATAAGAAATGTTTATATCTCTATGGATTGTAATTGGTTTCTATTGATTTGTGTAATGGAATATCAGAATATATAAACGTAAATTATTTTTGCAGATAAATTTTCATTTATTTTGAAAAATGTTCGATTCTCATGAATTTCTCCTGCTGCTTTAATTTGTAAACTATCCTGAAAGTATGCTGTAATTTCATTGGTGAGATTTACGTGATTATGGAATCCGAAACAGGTAATTTTGCACATAACTTATGTCTCAGCTCTGTCACTGCATTTCCGCAATCAGGCGTTGTATTTATTGCCCCAACATTTGCCTCTACGTTCTCTGCATAGCCAATATGTATCTTCGTATCTCAGTGTGACATTCTTAGACCCTGTACTGAAAAACGAAGAGAGTCTTTTAGGTTTGTCGAAAGGGAAGTTTGCAGGAGATAGCTTCGATCACATACAGTATATATACCTATGCAGCAGCAACTTTAGAGCCGCTATAGCTATATATGTCCGTCTGTATGTCTTTCTCAGACTCCATGGGAATTGGAGACTTTGCAAGATGGTATTAGGTTATCTTTAGAATACTTATGTTCATGTATGTATGTATAATGTAATGTATTTTGGCCATAATGTGCTTTATAAATAACAAGTACAGGGTATCTAAAACTCGCTTTGGCTCGTCTACAGCCTTTCCTAGTATTGGTTGTTTAATGGAGCTGCTTATCAAGTTGATAGACAAGCAGGCGGCTGTGGCACCACTCTCTTCTTCCCTTCTCCCCATTCTATCTCCCCCTCTCTCACTCTCTCACCTTCTCTCTCTTGGTCAATTGTTAATAATATATGCAATTTGTAAGGCTTGGCTTGTCCAAACGTGCGCCTCTAATTAAGAGCGCGTTCTCTTTGCCACACCGAGCCGGGAGTAATCAATCTTCGGTACACCTACATAGGGAATACGAGGCTCGCTGACATGCCTCATATTGTTACTGCCCCTCCCCCGCCACTACAGTATCATACTCTTAGCACAATTGAAACCAATTAATCATTTATGTTTACGGCGTGTGCGATTTGTGCATTAAAAACAACAAAATCTCATAAATTACGCCCCGTTCCCCAAAGCACGCAATGAATCTTTATCTTTTTCCCTCTGATCATCATCGAACAGAAAGAACGGTGAGTGCGGCAGGGGGGATTGGTCTTTTGCTGGCGTCACTGCCAAGTGAGATAGATGTACAGTTGGTCCCCCACATTGCGTGTGCTGTCCATCAGAGTCTGAGCGTCTTTTGAGGGTCTGTTGACTTCCCTGAATGAAAACACTTGGCCACCAACCAATCGCACCCAACCAAACCCAACCCATCAACACCCGCTGGCACAGCCCCTCTCAGCGTACCTGCCACCCCGGTAATCTCTCAGCACTTTGCTCACGTTTGTATATTTTTAGTGCAAATATACAAATTTGCCAAAGTGCTGGCCAAGTGAGCAGCTGAGAAATGAGAATAACAAGCGAAGAGGAAAGTTGACGAAACCGAAGTTCGCATACACTTGGCAATCCTAAAAGGGGTTGCCTGCATGCACAAATGTTTATGTTTTATGTGCAAATGACGCAAAGGAGGAAGAAGCGCGTGTCGTGTCACGAGTCACGAATAAGAGAGAAGCTTGTCTGTTAGTCGCAAGACAAGTTGTGTCATGTCGCCTTAGCTGGAGTGGACACTTTGATGATATCGATAAAAGGCGTAAAGAAATCACTCAACTTTGAGCCTGCAACTATGCTGTGGCAGACACATTGCCACAGTTGCATGTACCCCATTGGTTAGGGTAGGGGAAAGGCGACTGGCCAGCGACTCGCGCTACACTCAATGGCATCATAATATTTTTACGGGCCATTTGCGTTGTCTTTATGGATTTGCTATGGTTGCTGACAATGTGCTTTTCCACCCCCTTCCGCACCTCTTCTAATCTACGCCATGCCATCGTTGTGATCCCAACATTTCAATTGGCCTCTTTGGCTACTTAGTTGAGCGTTTGTTTATAAATACTACTTGTAATTTGTTGCATGTTCAACTAATTCTGCTGTATGTGGTAATCAAAGCAAGCAGCTTGTCGCAGGCATTTGATTAATGTGGCTGCCAGTTGGTCGCTTGGCTGTGACCTTGACCGCCTTTCCCCCGTTTCCTACCGATTGCTGCAACGGAAGCGTGGCGTGCAACATCCCTGGTCTACATCTAATAAATGCAATGTCTGTTGGCCATTAATTACCCGCTTGCCCCTGAATCCATATGCAGCTCCACTCGATGCCATGCAACTCCACTTGACTCCGCTGTGAGGCAGCGAAGCGCGCTACCTGTTGACTCATTAGCGTCCATGTGGCTGGGCGATTCTCGCACACGTGTGCAACGTGCGTCGTGTGAATGAAAACAAAAACAGAAAAGCCAATGCAGTTGGTTTGCTAATGAACGGTTGCCGGTAGACGCAGCTGCAGCAGCAGCAGCAGCGGCAGTGGCAGCGACAACACCAGCTACTGCAGCAAGTGCCGTATCATTATCGCTTGTTGTTCCCTTCGCGCTCTCCCACTCACGCGCGCTCACGCTCTCTCTCATTGGTTGTCTCCCACGACGCGAGCTGTTCTTGCTGGCTGCTTTCTTTCAGACTCGCTAGAGGGAGCTTCGTTAACGCTACGCTTCGGCTGCGGCGGCGTCGTTCGGTGCCGACAACAAACTACAGCTGCAACAACAACAACAATAACCACAACGAGCCACCAGACCAGACGACGACGCCGACGCAGAGTTCAGTTAGAATTGAATTGTGTAACGGTGCGGTTGTCGCGGTCTCAACGCCCTTTTTCACTCGCTTCGCTAACGCGCGCGTTTTCCGCGCGACTTTTCGACGCGTTTTTTGTTTTTTTCCTTGGTTTCGAGCGTCTTGTTTACCTTTTGATGTGCGCGCAAAAGAGGTGCAAAAACACAATAAATTAAAAATTAAAATCCAATTTAATAATTATATATATAATATGAAATGCTATGACAAATTTACGTTCCTTACTCATTTGTTGACGTCTGTGTTTGGATAATTGTGTATCTCAAGTTCAAGTGCTCGTAGATTCTGGGCCTCATCTCATATTTTTCTGTGGTATCTACAAACAAAATGCCAATTGCTAGCTGCCATATTTGTTTACAATTATCCATTTGTGGTTTCTGCTAGGCATAAACTTGCGGAAATCTGTAGTACAAGCGGCCAAATCATGTTTCCTTAAAGATGCCAAAATATTTTGTGCAATTTTATTTGTAGTTGTTGTTGTTGTTGTTCTTGTTGTTATTGATGTTTGCTGATGTTGTGGTGACAAGCAGATGAGACTAATAACAAAATTGGCAAGTGTCGGTCAACTGTTAACTTCTTGTTTACAATTACAATTTTGCAAAAGATATTTTCAAAAGTTTCCTAGCCATTTAGGAACACACTTGTTTAAGTTTATTATTTGCCTGGCAAGATCGCTGAGGGGTTGCTTAACAGCTGTTTGATCTGCTTACCCTTTTGCTATTTGAAAATGAACAAATAATAAAAATAAGCTCTTATTGTTTTATTATTGCCACATCTGTTGATGCAAAAATATAGACATACGGTTCTTTCAGACAATGGAAAAATACGTGTACTTCTCGTGCAAATACAATACATATTATAGAATATTAGTCTTTGTTTTAAATTAGGGAAGCAAACGTCATATAAATTTCTCAGCTAAATTCAATTAATATGAATCAACTTGCCGATAAGATAAGAAGTTTAGTTTGCATAGTCAAACTATAGAATTCGTAAGACAACTTAATACTTTTCTGTGGCTAAAAATATATGTATATTCTTTGAAATTTACAACACATTGTGAGCAGATTTCGCGAAAATGTCATCCTCCTCAGCCAAAGGGCGAGAAGAGTAAATCCAATGCAAAAAAATGAAAATAATGTGCTCGCAAGGCCATAATAATTCACAAAGCGAAATGCAATTTGGCATTTACATACATACCAACACATAAACTAAGTAACAGTTGCAAAGGAAAGTAATTCTTACGTACATATGCATGTGTGCGTGCATTTGTATTTGTGCATCTGCAAGTCATAAACCATTAGTAATGCTCTTCCTTCTGCGCTGTCATCGCTTGAGCAGCAGCAGCGGCACCAGCAGCAACAACAACAGCAACAACTACTACAGCTGAACATCAATCTGGGGGGTTCTGCTTGCACTCTCATTCGCACTCAATCTCTCTTACAATCCACTCTTAATGCTCTTCGCCTGTCTGTGCTTTATCTCCTTTCCCTGTCTGCCGCATATGTTAATTATCTACCTTCATAGAGCGATATTATCATTGGTTTGCTGCTCACTGATTCAATTAGTGGTTGCCAACCATACGCATAACTTATTTACTTAGTTATGTAGGCCAGTAGCCGCCGTAAAATGCATTATTCTATGGCTCTTTGTTGTGGATGTTGTTGCTGTCGTCGTAATCGCATTAAAAGTCATTTAATCGAAAGCGAAAAGAGAGCGCGTCGCGTGGGTGAGCGAACGCTTAAGCTTTGAGCTGGGTATCATACTCTATCTGCCGCACTCTCACAGACACACACACACACACGCACACACTGACACACACCTTGCGCTCAGCTCAGCTCAGCTCGGCAGTGCAAGCTCATAATTGAGATTTGTTGCACTCCAACGTTGACTTTTATGCGCGCTTTTATTGTTTATGGCGCAACATGTTCAATTATAGTGGAAAATTGGATTTTCCTCTCCCAGCGGGACGGAAGGTCAGTGCAAAAAGTGTGTGTGCTGTGCATTTCGAGCCAGCAAATAGGCAACAGCCAACAAGCCAGCAAATATCTGAAAGCAGAAAGCAGACAGCAGATAGCAGACAGCAGGCTGACAGAATAGTACTTGGGCTCTGCAAATTGGAAGAGAGCTCTCCCATTTCGGAAAATGTCAGTTTGTCGCCGAAAACTTTTCCAATTGCGCGCCCTTTGCGTATAAGCATATAAATGAAAGTGACTTTGGGGCTTATCAATTGTAATTGTTCACTATGGCTGCTGTCCCTGCATCTCCCTTCTTCACCTACCTAACCGAAAAAAGTGCCAAATGCTGCGGGCAACAACAAAAGCTGTCGCCTGTCTATGTCTATCTATGTATGTATCTCTGTGCGTGAGTATATGTGTCTGTGTGTGTGTGTGTGTGCGTTTGTATGTAGAGCACTTGCTGGCTTTTAATTACATTTATCTGGCAGCCAAACTTTGGCAGCGACTTCTTCGCTTTCCGTTTTGCCGTGTGCGTTATGTTCTTATACCCTGTATTTCCAAAAGGCAGCAGGAGTATTTGTGCTTAGAAATCGAATGAACTCTAATGATTTGCACACCTATTAATGCGTTAAGTTGGCAGCACTTAAGCATATCTATATGCGTTAAGTTGTCTGCTCTTAAGTAGATTGACAGGCGTTAAGTTGGCTGCGCTTCAACATTTCGTTCAACTAATTAAAAAGCATCTGTGAAAAGCTATTAAATAAGTGTGGCAATTGAGCACGTTTATTAAGTAAGTTAAACGCTTAACTTACAGAGTATCTTTGTGGTTCGTTACTAGATAGAATGCGCCTTCTGTTGATTGGCCTATCAGTTATTATATTTTTGTGATTTTGTCGCAATTCAATTAAATAAAAGCTGTGCTATTTTCGTTGATAAACGCATAACCGTGGCTAAGTTGATATGGCAAACTGAAAGCGCACATATGTAGTCTCATTGTCATTGGCTTTAATCTGAAATGAACACGTTTTAATGGCATAATAATTGTTTATTTTGTGATAACGTTGCGCATCCCGCAGCAACGAAAGAAACAACAATGACTACTTAATGGAGCAAACAAAAACTGAGATTATTTACATACATAGTATGGCTCTGACACAGATGTGAGAGGTGCATTGCAACTCTTATCTCCTGATATGACAGAGCACTAAACAAACATGACAAGCTGAAGCGACGAGCGAAATTTCGTCTTGTCGTATCTTTTCTACAAACTACAATCTACAAACTTTTACCTCTGATCACTTTTGGTATCAGATATTTGCATACTAAATGAACCCCTAAGGGAGGTACTAAACTGTTCAAGACTGTCCAAGTTTATTGAGCTCTCGCACTTTCATTACAAAAATAAGATTAAATAGATATTTTCTATAATGTATTTGAAAAATTGCCAGATTTTGTTGTTCAATTTAATTGCCATTAACATACAAATCAAAGAAAAAGCAATACGCTTACTCATCATACCCCGTTGTGCCAAGAATAATCTCTTTAAATTAAAGAGATTGTTATCTAAATTATCTGTTTGACCCCAAAAACATTTCGCTTCACGAAGATGCTGAAAATGTATTCAAACGCTAAGAAACATAAGATGATCTTGATCTTGACAAAGACATTGCGAATAATATGAATCATGCACGTACAATATTTCCATTTAATTATTTGTGCCATGTTTGCATTACTTAAGCCAGAGCTTACCTCTTTTCCCTCTCTTCTCTACCAGCCGTCGCCAGTCTCCTGCTTTGTCCATTCGTTGACTGTTGACTGATTTGCAAACCTGTTGCATTTTCCGCATTGAAGTCGTGAGCAATTAGCAACAGTTCCTCAATTGGCGCTTAGTTCTGTTCTGTTCGTATCACGTCTATAAAAGGTCATCGAGCATTTTGTTCATTTATTTATTATTGTTTTTTTTTTTGCAGTGTACTCTGCTGTCTCCTCTGTCTACATAACTTTTAAGAAATCAGCTCCCATCGGCTTATCTGGCTCGAGCATTTACTCATGGGCTATTTTTTAACATTATTACGTACTTAGAGTTATTTCATTTTGTTTCACTTTCGTTGCGGTTGACAATCGTATCGGTTTGTGTTTTCCTGTCTCTCCCCCGCTTTCGATGACATCACACAATCCCCCTCTGCGACAGAGGCCTTTTTATTAATCTTATCAGCAAGTTGCCCCTTGGCATTCACTGATGCCTTACCTTTGCCTTTACCTTTACCTTCATTTTGTGGCAGTTTCTTTGAATGCCAGCGAAAAGCTGTTATACTAAAGTGCTGGTCATTTGGCTGGGATCGGTAGCTGGCATGGCATTTGGCCATATGAGCTCATGGCATTTACGTAGTTGTGTGTGTTTGGTGTTTGGTGTGTGGTATGTGGTGTGGGTGTATTTATGACGCTGATTATTTTTATCTAATTGAAAAATAAGTAAACAGTCAATTAATTGCAATGCTTTAGCCATTTTCATTCCACAACAGAAGCGAAGCATTTATTTTTTACGTATGTAAATAAATATTCGATAGTAAACAAAAGAATCATTTAAACGTATCGTTAATTTGTGAGCAAATGAATACAGGTTAAGTTAACACCTTAATCAAAATGTCAATGAGCAAATAATCCATAACACACAAGACGTGCTAAATGAGAGCTGTTTAACTTACTCCCAGTTTCTTCTTAATGCGAATCGTGGCGCCCAGCTGCTTAAGAGGCCGTTCCGAAGACCACAACAAATCCCAAATTTGATGAGTCAAACAGAAAAAGCAGAAACAGTAACAGAAACCGAAACAGAAACAGAAACAGAAACCGAAACAGAAATCGAAACAAATACAAAAATACAGCAACACAGTAAGAACGGCTGAAACTTAAATTAAATGCGGGAGAGGAAAAGAAAGCAAGTTAATTTAAAAGTGAAATAAAAGCAAAAATAATAAGCAATAATAATCATAATAATAATACAACAACAACAACAACAACAACAGTAAAACACAGGCCAAGTTCTCTGCCGAGCGCGAAGTGCAGTTAACTCAAAGTTGCCGTAAAGTATCGTAAAGTCAACATAAAATGGTGAAAATGCTCGACCTGGACCGTCATGCTGAGTGCCCCCTGTGGGCGGCATTAGCTTCCGATGTGCCCTGGACGGGTATGCACTATGCGTGTCTCAATGTCCTCAACATTTACTGCAAAGTATTCGATAGAAAAGAAATTTACGATCTCATTGTAAGGTAAGCGACCGCAGTGTGCCATTAAATGACTGAAAGCTGCCGCTAGATGGCGTCCGCTAGCGAGCTTTCGCTGACGCCGTGCAAAAACGGCGGCAATTAATTGTATCAATGCACTCTACACACTTGTGATATTTCGAATTATTTAAGTGATATATATATAAATTAGTTAATATATTCCGTATTTAAATTTGGTATATGCTTTAAAAAGGGGGAGGATAGCAATTCAGCTCCTTTTAAATGTAAGTTTGGAAGACAAAGCGCTGCTTTTATTGTGAGTGTGTGAGCGAGCCTGCTGCAGTGAGCTTCCACAGTGTTATTTATATGTGTGCGTGATCAGTTGGCCATGCATGTGTGGAACGCTACTGTGATTGGTCAATGCAGTATATTTGTGTGCATGTGTATGTGTGTATTGCTGGAGACTGCTTAGCTTCCACAGTGTTGCCTGAAGAGAGGGAGAGCACTGCACTATTGGTTTTGTACACATTTTCGGCATCAATGAGGAGAGCCTGCTACAGTTAGCATCCACAGTGGGCGCTGTAATCAAAATAGAGTCCACTGCTGTATGCCTTAGGTTTAAGGAAGAGTGTTGTTTATTTATTCATATTTGTGACAAATTAACTGTGACACTCAAATATTTACTTGTTGTTCTATTATGCTTTATGCTTTCAGGAAGACTTGTCAGTCGTGCAAGTGTCCGCGAGAGGCACATGCCATTTACCAACAACAGACGACCAATGTGCATGAGAGATTGGGCTTCAAGTTGGTGTCGCCAGCGGATTCAGGCGTGGAGCCACGAGACTTGGGCTACACGTGGGTGCCGCCAGGTGTGCGTGTCTCATCCAGGGTTAATCGTTACTTCGATCAGCTGCCCGAGGAGAAGGTGCCGCGATTGGGCAGCGAGGGAGCGCGGGTGCGAGAACAGCAGATCTCATATCAACTGCCCAAGCAGGATCTCTCGCTGGAACACTGCAAGCATTTGGAGGTGCAGCACGAGGCGTCCTTCGAGGACTTTGTGACGGCGCGAAATGAAATTGCATTGGACATAGGTGAGTAAACCATCAAGCATATGCAAATTTCTTGATTGATGAATGAATGCTGTCAATCTTCGTGTTGTTGCAGCGTATATCAAGGATGCGCCCTACGATGAGCACTGTGCGCACTGTGATAACGAGATTGGGGCAGGCGAATTAATTGTGGCCGCACCCAAATTCGTGGAGAGTGTCATGTGGCATCCAAAGTGCTTCACCTGCAGCACCTGCAACGAGTTGCTTGTGGACCTAACCTACTGTGTCCACGATGACAAAGTCTACTGCGAGCGACATTATGCGGAAATGCTGAAACCCCGCTGCACGGGCTGTGATGAGGTGAGTGTCTCTTGTCTCTTGTCTCCTGACTGTTGTCTGCTCATCAACAAATTGAATCTGCCCCCTTCCCCTGTTCCCCTCTGCCACATACACATGCTGTGCTAATGACTCGACGCGATTTCGCTTCCATTCGCTAAGTAAAAATGCTTAGCACACTTTCAGGCAGCTTTATATATATTTTCATTCGAGTTTTTGATTGGACCTCAACACTCGCTGCTCGCTTTTCCTTTAGTTTTTCCGCGCTCTGTTTTTATTGTCGCACGCAGTCATCTTTAATGGCCGAGGTGTGTCCGTTTCCCTTCCCCACAACTCCTCTCTCCCCCTTTGTTGTCCCTGTGTCGCTGAGTGTTTTCATTGAACTTCATATGTTGTGCCATTATATATGTGAGCGCTTCCCTTGGCCACATTGCACACTGGCCATTACCAGGGCTAAAATGCGACAATGCCAACTGACAGTTCATTTGAGACATTGGCTCTTGACGTGTTGACATCGTGCGTACGGCACGAGATTTTTCCCCGCTAAGTGAGTAGCAATCATACAATCATAGGAAAAGCCAAGAGAAAAACATATAAATTGTGATTTACAAATTGTGTTGTCAGTGCTAAAAATACAGCTAAGCTAAATTAGGGCCATGTTGCAAATGCTTACATAACTTAGGACTGTCTGGTAGAATAATTGAAAATGTTCTTATTTAATTGAAATTAAGTGCATTTCATAATTATCATCAATTTGTTTGATTCTTGCACAATAAGTATTACAAATGAAATAAATAATATTTCTAAATAATATTTATTAACTGTTGAGTAAACTATAATAATTGTTTTTAAATTTAACATGATTAAATTATTATTTAGAGGCAAGAATAATGAAGACTTGGATTTTAATTCTGATTACTGGATTAATTTAAACTTCCAGTAAATATTTATATATATTTAATATATTTAATATATATATATATTAATAATAATGCACAATATTCATTTTGTAATTATAAAAGAATTTTGAGTTTAGAGAAAATTTTAATATAAAAGTATCGTTTCTCGATTCTCTAAAAATCTCAGATGATCTTTTTTTTTTTTTTTTTTTTTTTTTTTTTTGGATTTATTGAAGCAGTTAAACTTAAACAATAACAATAACAATAACAAAAGTAATTAAATATTTCGCCGTCTCATAAGAGAGGGATCATATGGGTGTATATTTCAAACTAAATAATAATATATCATTTCTCGATTCTCTAAAAAAACAATCTCAGATGATCTTTATATTTGATTAGCTCTCTTTCATTTGGCATTGAATACAGCACTATGTTCTAGGAGGCGTTGGTCAATCGGTCACGCCCCCTTCTTGTATGCTGTCAAGCATTCATTCTCATTATATTTTTTTGTTTCTTCGTTCGTCACACACTTTCGCTTTCAGCACAAACAAATACAAAATACAGAAATACAAAATACAAAAATACAAAAATACAAATTACAAATTACAAACAAATAAACAGACGACGACCCATTTATTTTTGGCACATTTTTCAGTTATTTATGAGCAAAGCAAACACACAAACAAAAAGATACAAAAATAGTTTTTGTTTTTCTTTTTTTTTTTGTATTTTGTATTATTTATTTTGATATTGTTAAATTGCCTGAAGGCGAAAAAAGGCGAGAACGCATCGAACTGAATGCTGTTTATTCGCTGGCAATTAAAAGAGATTATGCTGCTGGCTGTTGCCACAATTTATGGCAGCAACAACTGCCGCCAGTCGGCCACAGCGACGCGACATTGGCAATGCAACACAACGCAAAGGCCACGCACAAACTGTTAAAAACAAAAAGCATAAATAGCAACAGTCAAAAGCAAAAAGCCAAAAGCGAAGCGCAACAAATGCGAATTTGCCAGGGAAAAGGAATATTTGAAACGAGTACTCATAACATTCAGATGAACTCATTCGAACATTCATTCGCAATTTACATGGCGCGCTGATTAGGAACGTTGTTTCGCTGTTTCGCTGCTCCGTTGGCCAATTGCGATTTGTGCCAAAATATTTGCAAATACCTCAACGCGCTCTCAAGCAACCACCCCTCAGCACTCACCCCCCTTGGCATGTTGTCTCTCTGGTTGCCGCGCGTTGTCTCTTGTTGTCGCCAATTAGCGGCTGTGTTGTGAATCACTTGAGTGTCGGGCCCTTAGTCAGTCGCATTAATCAGTTGCAAGACGATCGATTAACTGGCAACAACTGTGTGCCTCCGCCGCGTGCAACTGACTCGATTCTCCGGGTGTCCCCTCGCCCGCCCCACGCCCACACAAAGTGAAAAGTGCTAAATATTAGAAGAAATATTATTAATTCTTTGGGATCAATTTTCGCATTTTCTTTTGATTTTGTTAACACATTTTTCCTCAACAATTTTCGCACGATTTTCGCACAGTCGAAAATTTTAATTGAATTACCTAATCACTTGCCCTGAGTGCCGCGAGAGTGTATCTGAGTGTATTGTGAGTGTAGTGTGAGTGCCCGAGTGTTTGTGGCGAGTGCGTGGTGGTATTTTATATAATACTCAGGCCGTGTCCACATCCCACATTGCATTTGCGGCTGGCCTGGTAGACACTTCTCGATTGGCAGGAGGATTACGCAAGCGAGAGCGAGAACGAAAAGGAGAAGGAGACCGTACGAGTGAGAGGGAGAGAGAGGCATGGCGGCTGAGGAGGCGCTAACCGGCGTCGGGGAGCTTCTCTTTTCGCTACTGATTGGCTATCTGGGCGCCTTGGAATTCGCCTTTGTCGCACGTCATCTGTATCACTGGACATGCCGGCATCCGGACTCTCAGGCGGCTGTGGATGCCGCCGCCGATGCCGAGGAATTGCCACGTCTGCGTGATCGACTGGACAAGGAGCTGGCCGAGGCAGCGGCAAGGGAGGCAGCCGCTGGCAACAATGTCATGCAGGATGGCGTCCTCTATAGCAATGGCTTTCGTGTGGAATCTCCGGATGACAAAAGAAAGGCATTGGCAGCCGAGTTGGAGCGACAGCGGCATATTGAGGAGGAGACACGCAAACAGCTGGCGGAGGCCGAATCTAAGTTGGCCGAGGAGCGCAAGAAGGCCGAGCAAGAACGAAAGCTGTTTGAGGCGGAAAAACAACGCGAGCGTGAGGAAAACGAAAGAAAACTCATCGAAGCAGAGAGACAACGCGAAGAGCAGCAAAGGCAACAGGAAAGGGAACAGCAAAGAGAACAAGAACGTTTAGAAAATGAAAGAAAACTCATCGAAGCAGAAAGACAACGCGAAGAGCAGCAAAGGCAACAGGAAAGAGAGCAAGAACAAGAAAGAGAAAGAGAAAGAGAGCGCATAGAAAACGAAAGAAAACTCTTGGAAGCGGAAAAGCAACGCGAACGCGAATGCGACGAAAATGAGAGAAGAATGCAAGAGGAGGAAAAACAACAACGCGAACAAGAGGAAAATGTGAGAAAACTGCAAGGGGCAGCGCAACAACGCGAACTCGAGGAAAACGAAAGAAAATTGCAGGAAGTCGAACGCCAAAGGGAACTTGCCGAGGCCGAGGCAGAGAGGCGTCTTCTGGAGAGCGACGATGAGCAGGCGAAGCGCGATGCAGAGATTGTGGAGCGATTGTTGGCCGCGGAGCGAGAACGCAAGTTCAGTGCAACAGAAAGTGAGCTGGAGGAGGAGGCCATCGCCCTGGAGCAGTCTCGTCGACTGGCGGCCAGCAAAACGAGTCTCGAGAAGAAACAAAAGTCCATTGAGGAAAATGCTCGACTCTTCATGGAGGCGGAGGAGGAAATGGTGATGCTGCATCAGCGCATGTTGGAGGCAGCACAGGTGGAAGAGGAGACGAAGTACGCTGGTGCCATACCCGTTGTGGAGGAGCCTTGCATTAGGAAGATTGTGCCACCTCGTTTCGAGGAGCCACACATTGAGCAGTTTGTGGAGGAACCTCTCGTTGTGCAGCGAGTGAAGACGCAGCTGGGACAAGGCAGTGGCAGTGAGGATCCCTATAAGGTTAAATCGAAGACGTTAATGTTTCCTGGTGTATCCGACGAGGGTTCCTCGGTTGATCCCATTTCCAGTCAACAATCCTCGTTCAGCACTCAACCCTCCGAGGAGCGTTCGCATCTGTTGACGGAGGAGGAACGTCAGGAGCCTGAGGGGGAGGATAATATGCCCGATGTGCAGTACACGGAGGACTACTTGCGATCGCTTGATGGCATCAAGAGTCGCCCATTGGTCAGGGAAGATGGATCGGGACGAAGACGCGCCTTTAAGAAGCGACGCTCGAGTGGAAGTTCCAATTCCTCGCGCGACTCACGAGCCTCCCGCGATGAGGAGCTCAAAATGTTCACTTCTCTGGAGGAAGAGGAGCTGCGACATGGCGAGAAGGAAGACTACAATCCCATCAAGTATACGACAGAGCCAACGCTGCGTGTGAAGTCCCATCACAGGCGCCACAAACGTAGTCCTGCCAAGGATGTGAAACCGCCCGCAGATGCACCCGGTCTGCTGGAAATGCTCGGCGAGGAAAACACAAATCCTTGGGGTGAAGTGACGCCCGAACATTATAAGGACACGGAGTTTTGGAAGCGTGAGAAGGCCTTGTCCATTGACGAGGAGGAACTGGATCTAGAGAAGCAGGCCTCCGGCGAAGAGGTTGTCGAGCTGGAAAAGAACCAACCCAAAGCATCCTCGTTCGAGGAGGCGACCAATGAGCAAAACGAACTGGCGGCCACAACGTTACTCAAGCAGCGTTCCAAGGAGCAAGTGGTGAGTGATTGACCCAGGGAAGATTGTGTGAGAGAGTCTCTAATAATGAGTTAACACATCAGGACAAGGACAGCACGGAGAGCTCCAAGACAACGGAGTCAAGTGGCAGCGGCGACATCAAATCCAATGTAAGTGCGTTTAGGCCAAGTGGCAGCTTGTTGGCCTGGCTTCTTTGCTTGCTTTAATTGCTTTCCATTTGCCTTTCATATGCCTATCTATCTGCCTCTGCTTCTGCCTCCGCTTCCGCTTTTGCTTTCCGCTTCCTGCTTTGCTTTTGAAGCTGCAAACCTCTCCTACAACGGAGGAGCAGCCCCGCCGCGGTTCTCCCGGTCTCCGACGCAGTCCACGCATCGACGAAATGGATCATTATGAGGAGCGTTGGCGTCAATCGGAGGTGGCCAGCCACCCGACCAGTCAACCGCCCAGCATCTCCGTCCAGCAACCGGATACGGCGCCATGGCGTGATCAGTATGGACTCCTCATGGAGGGAATTAGTGACTTCTATGACTTTACCGCATCGATCAACCCCTCGAGATCGCGTCCCTCATCGCGTAATGCTTCACCGCAGCCCAAGAATGTCGCCAATCGCATGGATGTGGACAATGAGCACACCCTGGAGGTCTTCGATGATACCCAGGATGGTCTAATGGCTGGCGAATTGAGCTGTGAACTTGTGCTGCAAATGCTGGAGACCACTTTGAATGGCAATGAGATGCAGGCAGAGCAACTGCAGCTTCAGAATGTCGCAGATGATGTGAAGAATGGCAATGGCATCAATCAACTTGCCTCCATGGTCTATGAATCCACGGAGGAGCATCGTTCATCTCGTTCACGCTCCCGTTCGCATCCTCATACGATTACAGAGCTGGAGCAGAGCATTCAAGAGAAGGATCAGCTGATGGAAGCACAGACCAATGATCATAGCGGTTCCATTGAGCTGGGAACTCACGAGGAGACTGTAAATCAAAACAGTTCCTCTTCGGAAGCATCACTACCCCAGCCTGTAATTGAGATCAATGCAATGGTTGATGAGTGTCTAGAGAACTCTGAACCGATTCCCACCCGCGAGGAGATGCGGCTGTTTGTGGAAACCTTGCGAGCTGAACGTAATACTCGTTCCGGATCTCATTCTCGTTCCCGTTCCCGTTCCCGCTCACCTCTGCCCACCTCGGACAACATTGCTCGCAGCCTGGAAACGCGACGTCAGAAGCGCATCAGGCAGAATGATGAACTGTTCGAAAAGCTGCAGGAAGAGGAGAAGCGAAGAAGCAATTCAACTTCACCTCTGCCAGTTGCTGAACCAATTACTCCCATAGCGACACTTCCACCTCCGCTTCCCGTGCCCACCATTTCAATTGAAGTCACTGAGGAGCCGGCAGAAGCTTTGCAAGAGGAAACTGAAAAGGAACCCGAAGATACACCCGAATCCATGGCCAGACTCTTTGAGCAGCTGCGTTTGAACCGCTGTCGTTCCCATTCCCGTTCCCGTTCCAGATCCCCGCTTCCGAGTGCCGCCAATCTGGAGCACAGCTTGCAGAAGCGACGCGAGAAGTTGATAGCCCAAAACGATGCCTTCTTCGAGCAGCTGCAGGAACGTGGCAGAACACCCGAACCCGAGGTTCGTGTCATTGTGGAGCACGTCTACGACTACGAAGAGTCGGAAGAGATGCAGATTGAAAGTCGCGATATGCGCTCACTATCACCTTCCCGTTCCCGCTCCAACTCACCAGGCAGTCCATCCGTCTCGGAGGATGAAGATTCACATGAATTTCATCTTATGCTTAATCTGGAGGGATCGGAGGGAAGACTCCTGCGAAAGAATAGCGAGGAATTGGAGAGTGTCCTGGCGAACAATGCCAAGCAACGTGAGGTTGACTTGGAGGCGCTGGAGAAGCTCCACAATGCCAGCGAAGAGATGGAACTCCGATTGATGACTCCCCCCAAAACGGAATACGAACGCACTATCTCCGAGGCGGCACGTGAGCTGAAGGATGATATAATGGTCAGGGGATTCACGCGCTCCACTTATGTGGGGCAATCTATGGACTTGGGCAGTGAGTTACAGCGATCACGTAGTCCATCCCCTGGCGTGGACGTGGATGGGGCCAGAGAACAGGCGGCAGCGCAGCAGGAACTCCAAGCGGCCATCTTGAACTCCCTGGTCACGGCGAGTGGAATGGAAACGGAGAAGCGGCTCGGTGCGAAGCCCAAGACGAACGAATATGAACGCACCTTCTCCGAGGAGGTCAAGGATACGCAGCGCATGAAGGAGGAATCCCTCTCCAGTGGCTTCAAGCGATCCACCTACGTGGGGGAATCCTTGGACATGAGCATATCATCACAGCTGGATGATCTAAGGCATCGGACAGCCGAGTTCCAACGCTCCCGCAGCCAGAGTCGTTCTCCCATTCGAGATGAGGACGGTGTGCATGCTCTGAAGAATATTGAGGCTGAGGTGGCAAAGCGAGAGCTGCAGGATCAGTTGCTGGATCAATTTACTGCCTCGAGCGTGAACTTTCAGAACTTCTCACGTTACCTCAATGCGGATTTCTTGGAGAGTGAGAGACGCGCCTCGGACTCGGCAATAATTCAGCTTGATCCCTCTGCAGACCTGGAGCCGGAGGAGTATCATCATTTTCGGCGCTACTCTTTGGCCCAGGAGCAACCTGTGGAGGAGTATCCCAGTGATGATTGCGTCTACATATCTCAAATCGAAGTACGCTCGCTGACGGGCAAAAGAACTTGGCTAAAAGAGGATTTCTACAGCCAAGACTTGGCCAACTTGGAGCTCATTCTGGAGGAGGAGAGAGCAGGAAGCTCGGAGAAGAAAACGGAGTATGTTTCGGAGGGTTCCTGGGCACGTGCTGTGCTGGCCGCCGAGGCAGAGGCAGCTGAGTTTGATGAAACGAGTGCGATTTACAAATATGATATACTCGGAGAATACCCTGTAATTGACGATGGCAGCAGCAATGATAGCGACGATGAGCGGCAGACTGTTGTTGAGATTGACGACGATGATGAGTATGAGTTTGAGTTGGATGAGGGCATCTCCGACTACAATGAACGCACCCAGCCCACAGATGAGTCCCATCACGATACTTCCGAGTGCGAGGAAGCCGAAAGGAATGCTGATCGCTATGCGAATCGTGGTGCAAATGATTGGGAGGAAGTCGACAATGTCGATGAGTTAGCAGACTACGGCATAGACGATGGCGCTGTGGGTGGCACTTACTCCGATCCCGACTCCTTCATCGAACAAATCTACAACGATGCTGTGAAGAATCGCAAGCAATCTGGAATCCTCCGAGAGTACGAGACAATGATACAGGAACAATTGAATGCGGAAAATGCCGATCAAAGTGAATCTGATAAGGATAAATCCAGTTCGGACAGTGAACGCTATGCATTGTGGGCCAAGACCAGGGAATTGGACAGATCCGAGGAGAGCCAGAGACACAGAGATATTGATATATCTATTGGTCTGCTTGAGAGTGAACGGAGAGATGCAGATATGCGCTACTTGGGAGATGCTCAGGTGGCAGCTCGCCAATCAACTCGATTGAGGACACGCTATGGTTACAGCCCGAAGCTACAGGTTGGAGTTGTGGAGGATGACATTGAGGTGGATCTGAATTACAAGCCCAAGAGGGAGTACAATTGGCGCAAGAACTTCAAGTTGGATGATAACGAACCGCAGGAGGTGACAGAGAATCTGCTCTCGACTGAAACCAACGAAGCGGAAGATCTTAATCAACAGCAGGAACAGTCAGAGCTGCTGCTAGATCAAGAGCAGAATCAAGACGCAGATCAATATGATCCTAATCAAGTTGGCGAGTCTCTGGATCTGCGTCGCTTTAGCTTAGGTGGAGAGAGCATAACGCTCTTTAGTCGCAGTCCAGAGCGGGAGAAATTATCGGATGTGCCAGAGGAAGGGCAGCCAGAGCTGGAGAATGGAGAAGCCAATGGTCAACAACTGGAGGCTGAACTCGCACCTCCTGAGGAACCCATCAACGAGAAGCCCAAGAAGAAAAAGAGCAAGAAGAAGTCTCGCAAGGGATCGAAAACGGAGGAGGAGCTGCGAGATGAAAACGACTCGGATAATCAGGAGTACAATCACCGCAGTTCTGTGACCAGGGATGATGTGGAATCCCTTACAGAAGCGCCAAAGCGTAAGGTGCGTTCGCGACGCAGCTCCAAGAGCAGCGCCAACAACGAAGAGATCAATGGAGCGCTCTTCTCGCCACGAAGCAGCATTGGCTTTGTGGCAGATGCCCTGGAGGGCATTGTCGAGGCGCCAGATGAAGCCGCAGCGAAGAAGAAGACAAAGACCAAACGCAAGAAGATAACCAAAGAGAAGGAAGCACTACCAGATGAGCAGGACATCGATCAGGCTCTGGTCGCTGCTCTCTCTCAGATCGCTCCCATTTCCGTGTCCGCATCAACGAATCTAACGCCAGCCTCAACCCAGCAGAATCTACTCTCCAGCATCAGCGTGGGCCACAGTCTATGCCTAACTCCAGCCTCATCCATTGAAGAGCCCACAAGCAACAGTCCAACGTTGGAGAATAACCAGGTGACAACTGTGACTCCAGCTCGCTCCGTTGTGGACACGTTTGATATACTCAAAGATGCTAACTTCTATCCGCTTTTCTAATGCGCTTGATATGATTAAGCAAATACTTTATATGATTACAAGATTCAGTTACATTTGATTAAACTCTTTATCTTATCTTACTTCTTATAGACATGTTCATAAAGCCCAATGCCAAACCCAAATTATCGTGCACGCTGTACAAATTCAAATCCAATCAATTTAGCATCCAAGCACACCGACTTGCACTGAGGATACACCCATGACTATCCATGAATCAACTTAGGATCACATTGTATTATACTAACGAGCTGACCCAAACAAAATAAAAAAAAACATTAAAAGAATGAAAACAAATCACGAACGATATATCGAATGAAAGAATGGATTATTGTTACACACAAACATATATTATGATTATATTATTATATGATTTATTTGTTAGTTTATTGATTTATCGATTCCTTTATAAATGCTGAGAATAAATATGATGAGAAAACATTCGCTGTAAACATTTCATTCAGAAATCGCAACTGACGCAATATGTTTTGCGCCCCTGTCGCATCTATAAATAATTTCAACAACCTCAAAATTCGACTAATCTTCTATTTGTATCTCTCTTGTGGCGTCTTCAGTCGATCGGCTCTCGGGGCGTTGCACGTATCATTAGAAATGCTCTGGTATTGAGATCATTTCTTCGTTATTGTTGCGCTGTCAACGGCGTCATGCGAAAACCTCAAATGAATGCGCCAAGTGCACTGACATTCAATGCAAGACAATTGGCCAAATACGTATATATATATATATGATATATATATAGATATATTCATACCATATAAACCATATATAGCATTTAGCATTTACCATATACCACATGCTTGGCCCCATTTGCATTTTTGGCTCATTTCAGTCGCATGATGTCATCACTTGTGCGCTTTGTGTCATGTGTCGACTCTGACGGGAGGACACAAGTCATTTGATGGGATTATTTTAATAGTCTTGTCAAACGGCCACAAAATATACTTAAACTGTCACTGGGTCTGAGATACATTTATCTACCACATCATTCAATTGTTTGTTCTGCTTGGAATTATTACTCATTGTTGTCTCGAAACATTTGCTATAGTTTACATACTTTTAACTATTTAACTATGTATTTCAATTGAAATTCTCTGTTATCAATTTAACTTAATTTGTTGAAATGCAGAAACTCTTGTCAGCCATCTGATATAATAATATTAATATTCCCCTTTAAGTTCTCTCGTTGTCTTCTACTTGCTCTACGAACACTTCTGATTACTTTGTCATAACAAATCATCTACAGAGTTTACAATTTTTATCATTATTATTACTTTACTTCTGAACATTTTGCTTACAAAGTTCCCTTCTCAAAGTTGCGCCTGAAAGCAGGCAACAGTTTGCGCCTGAAAGTATGCAGCAGAAATTCAATCAAAGTTGATGCAACTCAAAATTCAATTGTGTTTTACTTATGTTTTCCTTATGGCAAATCTCTCGCTCTATTGCTTTGATGAAAAGTCTTGCAATTAGTAATGAATTGTTTTGGCTGCTTTCGCTGAAATAATATTGTCAACTTTTGGCTGTCACGTCCTTTGTCAAGTTAAGCGGAATCGTCAGCTGCGGCTACAAAGCGAATGCGACCACCAAGTGAGAAATGGTTCTTTCTTTTATTTTATTGTTTGCTGTCAAAATGATCAGCGATTGAAAAATCTTTGCTTTTCACAATTGCTAAATGTTGTTGTGCGTTTCAAGCTGAATTATTAATGACAACAGAAACAGGAAAGTGTGTCACTCGGATGATTTGTTTACGCAGCTCACTTTGTGGCCACTTTGCAGTGTGAGGTCTTTCAAATTTGTTCTATTTGTTCTTCAATTTTCTTATTATATTTCCAATTGCAGAGGGCCTCATTTTGTAAATATCCATTGCGTAATTGTCAGCTAGATGGATATGTTGTATATATCTGTATCTTTGCGTATGGTACAAAGCAAAACATGCGAAATTCGCTGCCAAAAAGTCTTATTCAATAGTTTGTCTTTGACATGAATTCATTTTTCCTGGGGGGCAAACATTTGGCGCACTTAAAAGCTGCCAGATATTTTCATTTCATTTTTTTCTTGTATACCTGCACCTGCACCACACAGCACAGGGAGTATGACACGTGTGAGCAGCAGCGATCTGTGATAAACATTTGGAAATAACTTATGAATAGCCTCAAATTGTTTGCTTCTCTTCAGTTGTATTCACTTACAGCTACGGGTATTCAGTAGTCGTTCATTTCACTGCAACTTGTAGCCATTTGTACTTGTTTGCATTATTATTTATCTATAGCATACGTATATAAGTCTAATTTATATATGTTTTTAGCTGGCCAAAATAATTTGAAAATTCACTTGAAACTGCTGGCAAATGAAATTTTCACATTTCGAAATATTCTTTTGGCTCTGCCATTCAAATGAAACACCTTTTCATTTAAATATTCTTTATTGCTTATTTTCATCAACATTTTTCCATGTACAAATTTTTCCCATACTTGTTTTTTATTGACGTGAATTGCTGTTTTTACGATACTTGCCGCCCCCTCTGCCACACTTGCCTAGTCCACAAGTGTTAATATGGTTTTGTGCCGCGTGCAATAGAAATATATGCTTAAATGTCATTTAATGGCCATTCTTCTATTTATAACAACAAATGAGAAGCTCTGCCAGAATGGCATCAATATGAATGCTGAATGCTGAAATGCTGAAATGCAGGCACAACAAACTTCAACTTGAATTTATTCTATGGATTATACATTGATCGACCCACTGACTGTCTGTAGTCTGTAGTTGCCAATGATAATCACTCATCTCGCCTCGCCTCGTCTCGTGTTGTTTGTATTTTGAAACACTTAAAAAATCAACGCATGCCATTTAATTTCCATAATTCGGCCATTTGCCGCCGCTTTAATCGAGCGAAATTATAAAAATAATCTGGAAAATATATAAATTTATGACCCAATTAACGCCTGCGTGCAAAATGATGAATGCCGACGATGCCGAACGCAATTCTCGTGCGAGGCGCGCACACACGACACGCAAACTTTTATCAAAGATTCGCGAACTGCATTTTTATTTATAGACAAACTCGAGATTGCATTACACTCTGCTCCATTGCACTTGCGCTTCGTGTGGCTCTTGTCTGCATTCATTTATATATATATATATATATATATATACATTCATATATATGTATATGTAAGTGTATATGTATGTGCTGATATACCCTATGTTTGTGTGTTGCTGCTTGTGATTATCCACATGAACTCACACACAAATTTCAGATCGTTAGAAAATTTTACATATCGTTGCTTTAGTTTATAATTAAAGCTTCATTTATTTAGGCATAGCACGACACAAATTACTTGTGCAGAGATACCCTGCAGTGTGAAATTTTACTGCAAATGTTGGGTCTAATGAGTTTTATAAATATTAGAGAAAAGTTTGAGTATAAGCAGGAGTTAGTTAACTAAATAAACTACTTGTGCAGAGATACCCTGTAGTGTGAAAGTTTACTACAATTGTTGGGTCTAATGCGTTTTATAAATATTAGAGAAAAGTTTCAGTATAAGCAGGAGTTAGTTAACTTAACTAAATAGTTGACTTCTTAAGAGATACCCTGTAGTGTGAAAATTTCCTACAAATGCTGCACTGGATGGGTTTTATAAATTTTAGAGAAAAGTTTGAGTATAAGTAGAGGCTAGTAAAGTTAACTAAATAAATAACTTGTGAAGAGATACCCTGTAGTTATTTTAAGTAGCTTAATAAATATTAGATAATTGTAATAATATAAATAAGTACCAAAGATAAAGTCTGTTTATTGTTGTTATTATGAAACATTCGCTACTCTCAATTGTACTTTAATATATGTATGAAATATATAAAAGTTTTATATCTGTTTATACAAAAAGAGACAAGAAAATGCTGTAAACATTTCTATTTGATTTATTATATTTATTTCCCTAAAATATTCACTATTAAATGTCAACAGTTTCTATTGTTCTGCTGTGTTAAATTGGTTCGCTTGACAAGGCTAATCATTGGCTAAGATCACAGACAAGGGCTGCGCTGGCTGCTCGCCCTTTTCCTAGAACTTAGTCGCTCGTCTTGCCAATTTTTACAAGACTTTTCAGTTGAATGCATTAGCAAATTCAAATGTAATAATTAGGTATTTGTTGTTGTCGGCCTTGTCGCTGTATCTGCAAATTAGTTGTTATTGAAATGTCAACGTTATATTTGTTTTCACCGCATTTGTGAATTTTGAAATGTATTTATTAGAAATGTTTGCTTTTTGTCTTTGATGGACAGTGCTATTTATTTGCCTTGGACATTTGCCCTTTGTTTCAGCTGACAAAACTGTGTCAAATATAGACAACAGACAACAGTTACATATATAGTAAAAATAGATTCAACATTAGATTAATTGCGAGAGACTAATTTATTCGGCTTCTGGCAAATTTCATTTATCAATCAAATTGTTTGCACAATTTGAAACAAAGGTATCTTTCCAGCGGCTTTTCCTGCAGCTGTTTGTAATTTTCTATTACAATTTCCATTGGTATTTTAATGCTCTGTCTCGCTGCCAAAATTGCTGTAACAATTTGTTGTTGTTCATCGGAAAATGCAAAAGGCAAGAGGAAAATGAAAAAGAAAATGAAAAAGAAAAAGAAAGAAAGCAATATTAATTATACGAGTATACGCGTACGCTGCCCACGCTGCTGTCCCTAGAAGATCAATTAAAAATCTATATAGATTCACGTTGCATGTGGCAGAGACGAGTGTTGTTGTTGCTGTTGCTGTTGTGGCTGTTGCTGTTGCAGACCAGACGGGAGCAGACCAGACAAATCTAAAGGAATTTATGCTCTGAGTGTGGGAGCGCCATTAAATGTCTGACTGTGTGTGTGAGAGAGGTGTGCGTGTGTGTGCGATGTGTGTGTGTAGCTGAGACTTGTGTGTCGTGTGCAGAAGCGCCAGAGGCAACAACAAAGGAAAAGCGAATTTTCCGAAAATGATTCTTTCAATACAAGTATCTCTGCATGCGTATGTAAATGACGTGGGACAGCGCCCCCTAAACAGCAGCTGCAGGTGTGTGTTTAACACACGCACACACACACACAGTCTAATTTCTTTTGGCACCTGAAATATTGAAATATTTATAGAATTGTGTATAAAATATTGCAGATAACATTGCAAACTTGACGTTGCATTTAAGATTCAATAATGCCGTTAATGATTAGCCCAGTTGCCCGTTGTCTAAGCCAATTTGTACAAACTAGCGCTGCCTCTCTGCCTCTCTAGCTTTGCCTCTTTCCCTGCTACACTCTGTGTGTGTGTGTGTGTGCCTGTGTGCCTGTCTGTCTGAGAGTGATCTCTCTCTCTCTATTATGCTCAGCTGTCTGCCGCTGCGCTCTGCGACTCTCAGCGGCACTCCCCGAGATTTTATTTTTACACTTGACTCTGGGGGCGAAACTAGATACACGCATCGAAAGCGAGCAGCAGCGAGATTTTTCAAAACGTTTTCAAACATTTTGTGAAGCAAACGCGCCAGTTGGCATCTCGACTCGGGAAAGTCCAAAACGTAACGCGAAAATTTCGGTGATTTCACAAAGCAAAATTCTTGACTTGGCTATCTGGCTATTGTGGGTACTCGCAGACCACAATCGCGTACATTAGTAATTTTAGAAAGTTCAGTCGGTCATTAGAGTGCAAAGTTTTTCCGTAACAAGATGGCGGACGTGGAAATTATGCAAACGGTGACGGAGACCAAGAAATCGAAGAAGGTCAAGAAAACGTCAAAGCGTCGCGAATCGGAAGTGCAAATCAGCGAGGTGGATGCCTCCAATGAGGAAAGGGGGTAGGTGAACGTGTTGCGTGTTACGTGTTCCCCTCTGGATCAGTTTTGTGAATCAGTTCGCAAAAAAAAAGAGGGGCGCCACTAAAAATATTGCAACTTGTTGTTCAATATTTTTGGAGTACGCCCTTTGTAACGACTCCGTTACACGACTCTCTGGTATTATCTGGTATTTTGGATGGCCGTGTAACTGCCCAGCTCGTATATGTATTGTATACTCGTTACTTTAGTCATTTTCTCATCTGATCAACTAAATTGCAAAACTTTGTAAATCTTAAAATCTAATGAAAAAAAGAAAAGAAATCAAACTCTCATGCACATTCGATAAATACTCAGAAATTCGTACATTCGAAAGATATATATATATATATATAATCGATCACAAGCAAACTATCCAAAGTACTCGCATATCTCGAACTTTTACAAAACGACACGTTTACTACCTTCTTTCCTCGGCAAAACTGTTTACTAAAAGGTACCCACATAAAGCTGTCGTTGTCTATAAATGTCTAATCTAATGTCTACACACCCAACACACATGCTACATGCAAAAACAAAAACAACACGAATTCAAAACAAACAGCAATACAACAAACAAACAGATCAATTCACTCCAAAACTTTCAACTAAAAACTGTACAAGAAAAGTGTACACAGATACAAATACAAATACAAATACAGATACAAATACAGATACATATACAGTTACAAATACAAATACATATATAGTTCGATAATATATATATTATATTATTGAGAAGTGCCACAAAAACACGAACATTCTATACCAAATGAATACTATGAATACTTGTTCATATACATATATCTTAATATCGAAATATACAAGATTTTTACACTGTCCCACACGCAAATTGAATGCATACACTTCAATATGCTAAACAAATGTTGATTTATTCGATCTGTGTTTACTTGCAGTTAATTTTCAGTGGCGAATACACAAAGGCCATGGACAAGGATTGGCATTCGGGCCATTTCTGTTGCTGGCAGTGCGATGAGAGTCTCACTGGACAGCGTTACGTCATCCGAGATGATCATCCCTATTGCATCAAGTGTTACGAGAATGTGTTCGCGAATACGTGCGAGGAGTGCAACAAGATCATTGGCATCGATTCGAAGGTGAGTTCGATTATATCCAACTAGCGATTAGATAACTGAAACATTTCATAATAATAATTAAGAATTATTAATTATATATGTGGGAATGCAAAAGCTATAGAAAGTTCCATAAACTATAGGGAAGATGAAAGTGTTTTATTCATCAATCTTAGATAGAGAACAGAGATCAGTTAAGAGTAGATATCAAAGAATTGCTTACTATAAGTTATAAAAGAAAATATCTTTGATCAGATCAGATTACAATATATATATATATTATATTATTATAATTTATAACTTAGATCTTTTGCTTATACAATATAATTTAGCAAACTAAACATTACGATTAAACTCATCATGCACTTCTCTCACAGGATCTATCCTATAAAGACAAGCACTGGCACGAGGCCTGTTTCCTGTGCTTCAAATGCAATCTGAACCTGGTCGATAAGCAGTTTGGCGCCAAGGCCGATAAGATCTACTGTGGCAACTGCTACGATGCCCAGTTTGCCTCCCGTTGCGACGGCTGCGGTGAAGTTTTCCGTGCAGGTAAATAAACGATCTCCAGCTCACATTATTTGTAGCATACTTTCGGGCGGCATTAGAAATTAGACACGAAGAGAAGTGATGCGGCTGCAATGCCTAACCAGTTGGGCAGCTTCTGGTGGGTGGGTGGCAGTTCGCTGGGAATTGAGAAGATTGAGAAGATTTAGTGGTTTGAGGCGGGGGAAATGGAGTTGCTGGCATGTCTTTTTGTGTATGCTTAATACTATGCCAAATTAATTGCACTTGGGGAGCAATTTGTTACCAACTGGCGACACATTCCATAAATCTACAATGTGCACTGGCATATAAACATAAATAACTGGCGCGTATTTGTATGCCCTGTTGAAATTGAAGGGGTAAGTGGGGTATATTGGCGCTATAAACGTCAAGATTGCAATGTTCTTTGAGTACGTACTTTAAAAAGCGCATGAGAGCTTTAATATGTGAAGCTAGTGCTAAAATGGTAATGGTGAAAGGCTTACAAGTAAACAGCTTTGAAAGCATATTACAGCAGTAACTAGTAAATGCCCTTGTCTGTGAGTAAACAGCTTTGAAAGCACATTAAAGCTGTTCAAATAGAGCTTTCAGCTGGATTCGCTATATCGCTTCTTTAATTAGTTCTTTGACTAACTACAGAGTATGTCATAGTCAGGTTTTCGATCAACTTGCAACTAATGAACTTGCTACAGTTGAGTGCGTGCAACGTCCAGTGCCTGGAGCCAGTTTCTGTTTGCAATTCCCGTACATTTTGTACGATAGTCGTATCTGTTTTCATTACACGTTGCTTTAGCTGCAATTTGAGCGTTACGAGCACTTTGTGTCCAAGTTTGTTGGCTGTTGGTGCTTGAAATGATGCCTGACATAAGTCAGTTCAGTTCGGAGCAAGTTCATTGTCACGATAAACGGCCCACGCCAGGCACCCAAAACCAGATGGGGAAGGCAGGCACACAGAGAGAAAGACAGAGAGAGAGAGAGAGAGTTGGAGAGAGACAGACCCACAGGTTGATCCCCAGCTGCGTCAGGCCCTGAACTCACAGGTGGACGACATTGCCACGGCTAACAAAAGGTGTAAATTATGACAAGTTCTCTGTTTCTGTTTGTCTGTTTGGCTGTTTGTGCCGCTTTCAATTGGAGCGTTATGCAAATACAAGTTAGTTAAGGTAAATATATAATAAGTTAGCGAGTTCAACTGCTGTTTGGTGATAAATTTCATGAGATAAACAAAACGAGATCAACATCGTCCGATTGCCATATCAATGAGAGTGTTAAGCACGTTCCAAATTTGGCCGTGACACTTTCGTTGCCAACGCGGAACGTAAGGCGGCTGTTTCGTTTATTAGCCGCAATTGAAGGTGCTACCAAAATTGGGCTCGTTGTTGTTGTTGCTGTTGTTGTTAGTACACGCTGTCATTGCCAATTACGAGGGGAAATAAATAAAGTTGCAGTGTAGAATTGAAATCAACATCAATGTCAGGCGTCAGGTAACGCATCCCACACAAGCGTGAATGTCAATTGAGTGGCATTTGAATACACTCGTATTCACTTCTGTACGAACTGTTGTATGTGTGTGTGTGTGTGTGTGTGCCAAAGGTGGGTCGTTAACCAAAGCCAAGTCAAGTGTCGTTTACATTACCAATTCAGGCATTAACTAATTGTCTAATCAAATACTTATCGTATTTGTAAAGATTTGCTAATTTGCTAATTTTATTGTCTAAACATTCGTCAACTTAAATTGCGTTTTAATTGTCAAGTTTTTGGGCCACGATCTGCTTACATCATAAGCACACACTCCCACACACACATACACACACATACAAATGAAAATCACATAAATTATGGGGAATTATCGCATCTATCAGAATATGCGGCGACAACGCCTTGGAATCATCTCTGTCATCTATGTTAATTCATGCCAAAGTCCCGCAAATTGTTCAACAGATCCACATTAAGCACTCACATAGTGACTCACCACAATTTTTTATTTATAATTATTAGATTTCGTATGCGAATATTTTCGAATAGAACTTGTTTTTTTTTCTATTCATTCTTATGATTTGTGGCTTTTAAATTGCCAAACGGAACGAGGAATTGTTATTAAAGATTGCCGATAAGCGTGTTGAATTAAATTAATCATTTTTTTTAAGAGAAATATTCTCTAAGAGCAAATTGCTTAAATGTATTAAAAGATCTAAAATAATAAACGTGACTCACATCATACGTGCTCAAGTTGGAAGTGCAAACTTCTTTTTATATTCTTTTCTTCAACTGCATTCCAAGCTGCAATTTCTGGTTAATTGTGTAATTGCTTAATTGCTTGACGATAAAATGAAGTTAACTATTTTATTGCAATTCAATTGATTTGTTTACAGCCAAGTCAGGCGAATCCCACGCACAGCTGCCAATCATTTGATATGTACGTCGGCAATTAATCAAACATGTAAGATTGTTCCGTACAGAGAGGTAGAGTGAGAGAGAGAAAGAGTGGAAGAGAGAGAGAAAAAGAGAGACAGAGAGCGCGTGTGGCCTTTAGGGCCTGTTTGCCCAAATAAGTAGCTGTTACAATTTCCAGCTAATGTCAACTCAGATTGCCACTGGGCGGAGTTTTGAAAGTGTGCAATGGATGCTTTTTGTTGACATTTCCATATCACATTTCCCACTTGGAAATTATGCAGCAACCCACATGCAGGCAGGCAGAGCTGCAGCTTCGCTGGCTTCCTCGATTGCACGAGCGGCTCACCTTAACGCCCATGGGCTGCATTGGCAATGTCAAAGCGGTCTTATCTGCATAAAACATAAGCAGTCAGTCAGCCTGTTGGTCAGTCATGCAGTCGCTCAGTCACTCAATCAGTCAGTCAGTCAGTCAGTCAGTCAGTCGAGTAACCAGTTATCGCCAGTCAAAATAGTTCATAATTGCATGAAGAGCCTAAATGGCACCTTGCCTGCCTTGTTATGTCTCCTCTGCCATGTTAAACAAGACGATCTTTGTCAGAGTCGGCGGCAACAACACAAACACAACAACAACAACAACAACAGTTTCACTCAGCCAGCAAGCACGTAACTCAACTCAACGACAGTTCAACTTAACTCAACTCAACTCAACTCAACTCAGCGCAACTCAACTCAACTCGATACTGAACGAAACTCACCTCAGTCGAGTTGTTTTTGTTTACGTAGCTCTGTTGTTTTCTTTGGCGGCTATTCTCAGTCTCAAAACGGCTTTCAAAGCGCTTGGCAAGTGCCGCGGATGTAACTGTAACAAATTGCAACAATAGTCCGAGCAACGTGTTGCATGTTCCATATCAATTGCAGCGCAATCTTATAAACAAGAGTCAACAGTGTATAGATTCAAATCATATATATCAAAAGCCAATTAAAAAGTATTTCCGCACTTGATTATTGTACAAATTGTTCTTGAATTGGCACAGCTCAAGTTCTGTCTGTAAACAATTAATTGTTTATCGAAATATTCTTGTAAACAAGCGAAACCCAAATTTTAGTGGATAAACTGCAGCAGCACGGACTCGTAAACTTGCCCTGATACAAAACAGTTGCCAGCGTTTAATGCTGCGTATACGCAATATTTCATTTTCCCCTGCGCTTTCCTCACACAGTTTGCGACAGTTTCATTAGCCCCCACACGCAATCCTCACACACGACATTACACAATCCGAAATTGCCGAAAATAAAGTAAAATAAAAAATATTCGAAATGTAAAACAGGATTGGGAGCCAAGCTATCGCCTAACGTCTCTGCATTACAGTTGATATCAGTCTGATTACAATAATAAACAAAATGAATAACCAAGTGGCAGTGGCAGCAGCAGCGGCAGCTCGGATTGCCAGCCTGGTTTGGGGCAGTGTCGAATAGAAATTGCATACCCAAAACCGGAAACAACAATTTGAGCTGCTTTTTTTTTGGGCTGCATTTAAAATGTGGCGATAGCATCGACGTGTGCCACATTTAAAGAGCTAAATGGAAAACATGAAAAGCAGCACAGCACAGCACAGCACAATCATACAAGCACACGATCATGAATATGCACGCAAAGAGTGCTTAAAAGGGGGGGAGCTTGGGAGAGGGGGTTCGCCCACTTGAGTTGGCATTTCTTTTTACGAGTATTGTTGGCACTGCAATTGAATGCCAATTGAAATGAAATCGAAATCGAAATCGAATTCAAACTGAAATCACATTGGAAATATGACGAATGCTTGAACTTCTGCTTCATTAATTGAAGGCAAGGCAAAAAGGTAGCCGACCCAATAAATCTGCAGAGCACTCGATGATGTCGTATAAATGTTTGTTTACATCATTCAAATGCAAGCAGAGATTGAAGAAAGCCGCCTAAGCAAATGAATGAATAATATCCATGAATGTCATTTGTCTTATTCGCTTTTATTTGGTCTTTGAGCGTGTTTCGGCTTATCAGACAGCTCAGGGGATTTCAATTTAAGTTTCTCTTTTAGAGGAAAACTAATAAATCTATACTCTGCCCTGCAGCAGTTGACATTTGCACAGGCGGGTCACAGATTGTCGAATGGAGACAAAGAGACAAAGAGACATTGAGACATTGCTGATTTAGCTTGTTTACACGAGGCATATCACGATATTTGTGAATTGCATAAGCTGCTCATGGCATGCGGGAGTTTCCGCAAGAGACAACGATCTCTGGCCAAGAAGTTGGACATATCATGATATATTAACGTGTAAACAGTAAACATGCAACAGCCAACTAAGGAAATGTCAACGAATTTGAGTAACCGAAATACGAACTGCTGTGCTCGGCAAATGACTTGGAATGATTACTGAAAATGCAGAGCACGAGCTGAAAGCACTTTCCATTTCATTGCTGGCTAAGTGGACACATAATGGGAGGTTGCACATACATAGATATACAGATATACATAGATACACGTAAACACGTATTGTGTTTTTGCAGTCGGCAATCAATCATTCAGTTAGATCACATCTGGCTGTCAATGCGAGCATAAATTCATACTCTCAGATATCGGACTGAGACTGGCGAATTTCAATTTCAATGTCGCCTCCTCCGATCTCCGATCTCCACTTGACCTCAGGCTGAGACAACGTCGACGTCCGTCGGTGTCTCTGACTTTCAAGTTGTAGGCGTCTCTCGAGCCAAACTCGTGGGCGCTGCTGCTCTAATGTCTTTGGGATGTTGTGCGCTTGGCAACCGAGCTCAATTAGGTTTAATTATGTGACACCGCATTGGGGCTATAAATAAGCCCCGATCAAGCTAAACCACAAATGCTGAGAAAGCCATATTAATGCTACTATTGCGGTTCTCAAGTAATCCGACTCTCCGCAGCCCAATTCTTGGCTCTAAACATTATCAGACTTCATCCATATTAATTGTCTGTCCATATTCTCGGCCCCAGAGTTTCCTGTGGGCAATTTCAGATTTTCAATTTCCTGCTTTAATTTGCGCACGCGCTCATGAAATTTTAAGCAATTCCGAAGCAATTTATTTGTTGCTACTTTTGATTTTATTTCTTGTTTTACAAAAAGTTAATTATTTAATGATTTATGAAGGCATTATTGTAGCTGTTGTTGTCATGTTATTTATAAACATTCTCTAAGTTTTTTTTTTGTTTTTTTTGTTGTTGTAGATTTTAAAATGAAACTTGTTGTCTAAGCTAGAAATTTTCGTTGGCGGGGCGGGGTGATGTCATTGCCTTGAAGCCAGAGAGACCCGACGTCGCCAAATTTGTTGTATTTAACTTACACAGAGAGATCATGGAGAGCACTGAGATCGGTTGGAGATTAGTTTGGCTGGGCAAAAGATTGTGCATCTTAACTGGTTTCTCAACCGTTCCAAATGAGTTCCAGTCCAGTTCAAGTCCATTGATCAGACCCCATTGTTGACCCAGTTGTAATTT
This sequence comes from Drosophila macrospina, assembly GCA_035042075.1. Lineage (NCBI taxonomy): Eukaryota > Metazoa > Arthropoda > Insecta > Diptera > Drosophilidae > Drosophila > Drosophila macrospina. The sequence continues at coordinate 3,327,739 of JAWNLW010000454.1, read as the reverse complement.
GGTAAACAAATTGTTTGGCATCGGCTGCTGTTTGTTCTCTTTGTCAATCGTGACTTTGCTGGCCAGTTAACGAGTCAAAGGTGTTGCAGTTTAGACCTCATTCCAAATCCCTTTTACCAATGTCCAATGTTAGGCCCAACAGCAGATCAATCAACATGACCGACGTGGATGTACTTAGCTCCAGAATGAAGTCGCGTTTGCATTTGCAAACCAAAACAATTGGCGCCGATCGCATTAAGAAGGCCAAGGATAACAACGAGGACATTGCCGTGCTGAGCATGTTCCTACCCAATGCCAGCGCCGTCGAGGAAAATCGCAGCTTCTATTGCTCCCTCGGTGATTATTGTCGCCTCGGGGATCCGCGTGCCACCAAAGCAGGTAATACTCGTAGTCGCCGGCGACTCATCAGTGGATCAGCTAATGCTGCTCGTAAATTATGTTAATTAAATCCCAGCGAATACATCATAATTTATCAATATTACTGCCCATTTAATGCCTCAGCTGTTGCCAAATAGGTAAAAAATAGACACCCACATGAAGTGATTTGCTTGTCTTGTGCTCTTGTCCAGCTCTCTTCATAACGTCATCGCAGCTTTCGTCTGTTGATGGCTCCGCGATGAGTAATGTGACCCAAGCGGAGGCACACTCTTGCAAATAGTTGGATGATCAACTGGGGATTGAATAATAAGTTAGATATATAAGAAGGGAAGAACTCTGAAGCTATCTAGAGTTCAGAGCTCAAGTCTTTGTAAGCTTCTACCAACTCGCCTCATATTCGACTTCTATCTTAAGCATTTACTACAAAATATACCACAAAAGATAGTCTTTATATCGCACATAAACCTGTGGTAACATCTCCTATATCTCCCCATGTCTGTTACACATTAAACTAACAATGCTCATAAATTGCACATATATGATTTCTCGTCATTTTTGATGTAAACTATTAAGTACACAGGAACAGAGGCAATTTAAAGCAGAGCAGAGCTTAATAACAATAGGAACAATAAAATAGTAACTGCCCTGACATTATTCCAGTCAATTACCCACTTCCCTCCTCCTACTCCACCTCCTTCTCCTTCTCCACCTCGACCAAAGCGACAGTCAGTGAACCCAATGATGAGCAACTCCCATTGGCAAAGTTTACTCCACGGCCCAAAACATTCGACGTTTCCATGTCTTATTTTTGGCAACAAATTTTGAGCACGCAATAAATAAACTAAAGAGATTTTTATGCACACTAGCCAAGGGAACTAAGGGAACTAATGTATAGCGCTATTATAGCCATAACTTCATGTTATCGTGTCTCTTGAGACTGGATAATTTGAATAATTTCTGCATTAATTGTTATGAAAATGCAAAGAAGTCGAGATGTCTAGAAATCTGCGGGGCGGAGAAGGAGACTGAGGTATGGGAAAGGGTTTGCGCCATTGACAGTTGCATGTCAGCGGCGCATAATGTTGGTAAAGGAAATCAGTTTTTGTGATTGGGTTTTGGCCTGAATATGTCTGGAATTTGGGGTATTTAATAGATTGAGTTACTTAGCAAAGTTCAAGGTTGCAATATGAAATTGAAATTGAATTGAAATCGCAATTGATTTGTCTAACGTCTGTTGCCTCCTCTCTCTCTCTCCCACTCTCTCTCTGTCTCTTTTTCTGTCTATTTAGGTACCAAGAAAATGGAATACAAAACCCGTCAGTGGCATGAGAACTGCTTCTGTTGCTGCGTCTGCAAGATGGCCATTGGCACCAAGTCGTTTATACCGCGGGAGCAAGAGATCTATTGCGCCGGCTGCTATGAGGAGAAGTTCGCCACGCGTTGCATCAAGTGCAACAAGGTGAGTAGAAGAGCTAAAGCAATCGAGTGCAATTGAAGAACTTCTCATCTCTTATTCCAGGTAATCACCTCTGGTGGGGTTACCTACAAGAACGAGCCGTGGCATCGTGAGTGCTTCACCTGCACCCACTGCAACATCACTCTGGCCGGGCAACGCTTCACCAGCCGCGATGAGAAGCCCTACTGTGCCGAATGCTTTGGCGAATTGTTTGCCAAACGCTGCACATCGTGTGTCAAGCCCATCACTGGTGAGTAGCTTAGATTGAAGTTTGATTTATATGTGTATTACATTGATATCGATTCATTACTCCTTAGGTATTGGCGGCACACGCTTCATCTCGTTTGAGGAGCGTCATTGGCATCATGATTGCTTTGTCTGTGCCAGCTGCAAGGCCAGCCTGGTTGGACGTGGCTTCATCACCGACGGTCCCGACATTCTCTGCCCCGACTGTGCCAAGCAGAAGCTGATGTAAGCAATTGAATCCCCCAGTCGAGCCAAGCCAAGTCAAGGCTTGGAAGGGAGCAACAGCAGCAGCTGATAAAATTGAAGAAAAGGGGTCGAGAGCAAGAGCAGGAGCGGGAGCAGGAGCAGAAGCAGCAGCAGCAGCAGGAGCAATAGCGAGAGCGAGATTTAGCCATATATTAAACATTAACAAAATTCAACGAAAAATGGATCAAATCGGCGGATTGAGCGGAATATGTATTAAACGATAAATACAAACAAACAAAATAATGCCTTACACTTACACATACATATATACTTATTAGATATGAGATCAAAAAAACATGAAAAAAAAACAAAAACAAAAGAATCCTAAAATCAAAAGCCACAAATTTTTAAAATTATAAATTAACTATTGTACGAGTGCTTGTATACTTATTAATATAGCATCAAAAACAATTATATAAATTACATAAACTAAAAAGCGAAAATCGAGTGAAAAAAACTAAAATCAAACAAAAACAAAAAAGAGAGAAAGAGAAAGAAAATCTCGCTTGAAAATTGATATTTTATGTGCTTTACCATCAAATTGTATAAAATAGATATTTATTATTTGTAATTGCATTTGAGCGCGAAAACAAACACAACAAGATGAAAACAAGATATTGTAACTATTGTTGCCACACATTGCATAATGTATGTATGTTTATTTATTTATTTTAAGTTCTCTAACCACACAAAAGAAAAGATGCGTGTAAAGGTTTCTTAACCGCGGGTTTCAGTTAAATACTTGTATTAAAACACAGTTTATGTTTTTATTTTATATATTATATATGTTATTAAACAAAACCTACTATACACACCCACACACACACACATACACAACAAACATCCAAACACAACACACGCACACACGTCCTAGCAATTTAATTGTTTAGTTTTATTTTTATGGTTTTGTATTATAATGAAGCACTTTGCGCAAAATTAAAAAAAAACCACACGTAATTATTTTACAAATGCCAACAAAATGTCAATGTCCTTAACTATTTAATGAAATTAAAGCTAAATAAATAAATAATATTCATCGATAGTTGTTGATTTTTATTTAAATTGTGGACAAACCGGGGGCTCTGAAAGCTGCGAGAAATATCTCGCCGGATTACTTATATTACTTATTCAATTCTGTGCATAACATATGTCAAATATGCAATTTCAATTACACAAATTAGAAAAGTATTTATAACGGATTAAATTTCAAACTCCTAAAAGCAGCTGATTCGATCAGACTGTTAAAGTTAGCGCAAAGAGACTAGTGTTAACGCAGAAAAGAGCCAACAGCTATGTTAATGGCAATGTTATGTCAACGTTTATAGCGAATGGCAAGTGGCCAAAACCAAAACAACTGAAGATGGATAACAAAAGCACGCCGGATTTAAAATTAATCTTGGAGTTCAGGTATTTATTAATCAAATCAGCATTGGCGTGTTATTATAAAAACCAGTATTCTAGTGCTGGGGCAGAACTGCTCTTCGGAAACATAAAACGCCGACAGCTTTCGTTGGATGGCGCACAGAAATGTGAGTATCTTCCAGTTTATTGTTTCGCACAAGCATTTGCACAGTTGATTTGCAGGGACAATTGCCAATTTGTTAAAGTGGATGCATGCCAACATATTAACCGAGCGTCCAGAACTATTTCTACAAGGAGACACCGTGTAAGTAATTTAGTAGGAACATTTACTCACTTACGTTAATTTACATTGCTTTTCTGTTGTAGGCGACCTGGAATTTTAGTGCTGATTAATGACACGGACTGGGAGCTATTGGTAAGTTGGGCCAACTACATAAAGATGTTCTTATTGGAATATTTATCAATTAATTCAGGGCGAACTGGAGTATGAACTGCAACAGAATGATAATGTGCTTTTTATATCCACGCTACATGGCGGATAGTAAAACCAGATGCTAATTATAAATAAAGTTTTTGTATTTTTGATATTCATTAATTGTAAATTGCAAAAAAAGAGTATATAAATCAGAATTACGTCCCTTTACCAAAAATGGCAAAGGCCCACACGATGATTCGGGGAGGTAAATGTTTTCTTCATTTCAAGTTCAAATATTTTGTCGTAGCCGGTATATATACTTCAGGTGTGCAGAATAAGCATTTGGGAATTATAACATAGCGCTCGCAGCGAAAATATCGCATGCTAGAATTCTCCCATTCAATGTTAAGTACTGAGATCGGTAAGTTTATTTGTGAAATTAACAAATCATTTTGAAATAAAGATACATTTATGTTTAAACTCATTAAATATATTTATATATATCTAAACTTATTTAAATATGTCAAGCGGTACGTTTGCATTGCTTTAAGCAAGAGTGGCGATTGCAAAAGCGATTTTTGTTGCCACCACAGCCTCTATATGCCAACTTCCTACAGGATTTCGTCTTCGCTTCGTAGTACCACATATCATTGTTGACATTCTTACGGCAGATGGGCCAACCTGTAACGCCTCGATTCTTGTAGCCTTGGCATGTCTGTCCCACTGCAGCGGAGACTTGCTTAAACATAAATAAATAGAATTCATATTTATTTACGTACCAGGGACACCCTTGCACTGCTCAGTGAAGGCATGCGTCCGCGACAGGCAAAGCGCCAGCAAAGCTAAGACTATAATGATTTTCATTTGGCAGATCCAACTGAATTAACATTGCTAATGTTGTGAGCTTATATAGCAGATTGATGAGGTAAATTGCGAAGAGAGCTGTGATAAAATAACAGCTGTTTATAGACCAAAACAACTGCAACAAACATAAGTGACAATTGTTATTGCGGAAAAGAATACACAAGATAAGCATACAGATTTCACATGAGTTTTAACTTCTACTATATTAAAATGTATTAAGTTGCAAGTAAAAGTATCAGGCGAACAGAAGTATTAGTTTAACAGCTACTACTAATGCTACTACTATTTATATTGTTACTACTATTTTAAGTGCACTATCATTAAGCATACAGTACACTTACTGCTGCTACTATTTTAACTGCTACTTCTATTACTGCTACTACTATTTAAACTGTTACTACTTTACGCCTTTATTGCTACTAACAAAACTACTACTATTTTAACAGCTACTGCTGCTACTATTTAGATAGCTACTACTACTAAAAGACCTGTACACATTTAAACTGCTACTACTGCCTTAACTGCTGTTACTATTTTAATTGTTACTACTCCTACTTCTAATATAGGAACTTGTTCTTAATGAAATTTAAAGACGTTCTGTTATTTTGAAGCAACATTTATTCAATTCTTTGCTTAATTGTATACATTATTCATATTTTAAAGATATGCAATTATTTATGTAGATTTTTACGATTATTTAAAGATAGGCACTTAATTTACATACTATTAACTAACTGTACGTTATGAATTTCGTTTTCGATATTTGTTTATTTCTCTTTTCCGGGCGATGCAACGCCCATTTCGGCTGGCACAATGCGGTGTGCCCCTCGATTCGTGTGTGTGTGTGTGTGTGTGTGGTGTGTGTGGTGTTTGGTGTGTGGGTTGTTCGAGTAGATTAAGGTTGATTAAGATCTATGAAATATATTTCGATATTGACACATTGAATTCAATAATTTCAAATTTTCTAAAGAAGGCATTGAGTGTTGATGGGCTAAGAGAAAGGGAGGAGGAGGGGGATTAATGATGAATGGATGAAAAGATGCATCCAGGGCAAATAATACAATAGTATCAAGCTGTTTATGACAAATTAACACAACTTAAATGAAATAAATAATAAATAACAAAAATAATAATAATAATCATAATAATAATAATAATCATAATGATAATCATAATGATAATGATAATAATAAGTATACATATGTATAATATGATAATCTGAAGCTAAATCGAAATTCGAATCTGATGAAACCGTTTTGCTAAAGCTATAAATTGTGTTTTTTTCTTTTTGTTTATGTTTTTGTTTTAGTTTTTTTGTTTTTGTTTTTGTTTTTGTTTTTCTCGAAATAAGTATACGGGCATCGATAACTAAGAATTCATTTATTGCTCTCCGGGTCAGCGGACTCGGCAGCATGGGCGTAGGATTTGTAGCGACGCAGGATCACCGACGAGCTGCTGCTGCTGGCCATTGATGCAGCTGCTCCGGCTGTCGACCAGCTGCCCCTGTTGCCCGTCAACTGCTCCGCGGCATGGGCATGCTCCTGCTCCGGCGTTACAGATATATCGGAGAGTATGCCGCTTTCTGGATATATAATAATATTTTGCGTGTAAGTATAAGAGAACAAAGAGGAGTATCATATCAAGACGGGACGCAAAGAACATGCAACATGTGATGAGATTGGGGAAGGGGAGGAGTACACAAAAATTACTAGTTAGCCGGGAAGTGTGTGTGTGGTTGTATATACAGTTGTGTGTGTGTGTTTGTGTGTGTCTACTAATACTGAAGGAGTGGTTTATATACAGAGGGAACAAACAATTAAACAAACAAACAAACAAACAAACAACTAAAAGCAACAGGTGACGCCTTAGAAGAAGTAGCACAAGTCAAGCTCAATACCCATGGACAGCTGGCTGACAATTGTCGTGGATCGCTTGTGGTGGCGCTTGTTGTTGCTGTTCCTAATGCTGCTGGCGGTGCTGGCGGCGTAGGTGGATGTGGGCGTGCTGTTCATCCTGGAGCTGCTCTCTGCCTCGCTGCTGTGGCTCAGCTTCAGCGCCTGCGTCTCATTGATCAACTCCAAGGTGGCAGTGTTGTTATTGTTGTTGTGGTTGTGATTGTGGTTGCTGTTGCTGTGGCTGCTGTTGCTGTGGCTGCTGCTGTGGCCAGAGAGCTTGCTAAAGTTGAGATTCAAACTGTGACGGGTCGCTTCATGCCCAGCGTGACCCGATGAGCAGCCGCCGCTGATGGAGGAGCTGCTCGTGGTGCTCGTGCCGCTGGACAGCGAACTCTCCGAGATTAACGAATTGGGACGCCGTATGCTGCCCTTGCCAGGCTCTGCATGTCGCAGCTTGGGAGCTGTTGGGCACATGAGATAATAATGAGATTCGAAGTGACTTGAGTCTCCTCCAGTCGGTCAGCTTAGTTAGTTACTCACTTTTGTTTAGCTGTGCCAGGGGGATGGAACGATCGCTGATCTGGTTGTTGCTGGGACGTATGTCCAGGCAGGGTTTGCTGCCAATGCCCATCGAGGACATCTCCGCCAGGCGAATTTCTGTCAGAGATTTAAGAGCTGCTCAACACTTTCCAATTGGGCTTTCCTTTGCGACTCACCTCGATTTCGCTTCGCCTGCTTCCAGAGCAGTTTGGATATCTCCTCGGTCCAGGCATTCTTGATGTCCTCCGACATGCACTGCAGCATCCAAGTGTCATCTGGCTTCCGCTTCCTAAACCAAATCTCAAACTTGGTCGTCGAGTCGCCCGTGTGTGCCGTG